>CALSBZ010040840.1:0-20185 GCA_943591055.1 Gobionotothen gibberifrons
TGTCTGCCCCAGTGTGTCCCTTCCCTTTTTTCCCCTCAGTCTAATTAATTAGCAAGCTAGGGAGGCAATCTGCTCTCCCTTGTTGCCGCTCAAGTGCCCATTAGAGGGAACACGCTTCATCTTTCTAATGAACTGATGAGTTGAAAACTCTGTGGCTTTGCCCACGTGTGTGGGGAAATTAAACAGGGAGAGGCAGGTAGGGATGAAGGGGATTTAGGGGACAAGAACAGGAATGCTGGTGTGCAAGAGAATAAAGGTGAGGAAGAGATGAGCGTCAAGGAAAGAGAAGTAGTTAACTCCATGATGTTAAGACTCCTTCTGGCTGATTTACTCCCACTTCCATCTCTATTCCCTTGCCGTACTTGAACACACCTACACACATATTTTCTCTAAAGCTGAGTACTCCTGTGCTTTTACTCGTAATCGTTGGAGCTGCACTGTTAACCGCTCTTTAACAATTAAATCCTGCAGATGCTGCAGAAAAATAGGAGACCGGGTCTTCGGGGTCAATGCAAGGTACTTCCTGGCCAAGAAGAGCGGTCATGGCTAGGTTAGACATATCTGTAATAATGACAGGACACAGAAGACAATACATAAAAGCAGAGATAACAGCTAGAACTTTAAGAACAATTACCAGTTGTTTTGTTATTGTCTCTAAACACAAAGGTTTCAACAGCCGTTAATGCTGATCTGTCCTTGGAATATGAGTAAACCCATGAAACATGCGTCATTTTGAATTAGGTTTTGTATTGAGTTACACAAGCTAATGGAATAGGGCTAGCCTGAATTTGATGTCATGACATAAGTTCTATAGAGCAAAAGAGGTTACAAAAGGGGTGAAGGTTTGGGTGGAAAAAAACCACTTTGCTGTTGCCAAACAATAGAGATATCCATGTATTGTTAACGTAAAGCTGAAAAATGACAGCTGAAGTTAAATAACATACATTTTATAGTAACTTTTTATGGGCAAAATATATGAAACTCCCCATAAACAAAAACATGTTGCATACCACAATGAGTCCATTAATAGAGTGCAGACCTCCACCAAGGCTAGGCCCTATCAAACATTTTTGTTATATAACCCTGTGATTGGACGTTTTGTTTATTTGGCCAATGCTTTACCTTTACACCAGGTTTTATGAATATTTAGAGTGTGGTTCTTCACCAATAACATAAGCTCATTGGTGGCGGGAATAAATAGGAAACACTTAGAAATAGTATTTATTATCATATAAAATCTGATTTTAGTTAAGAATCATACATGACTTTCTCATCTATGTGATAAGATACCAGTACAGAATAGTGTTGTGGGTGATTGTGAAGCTGACCATTGAGCGGCCCGGACCAAGCAAGGAGGCAGAGGCAGAACGTCCAAAAATATAACCCGACGTGGCATTTATTCAACACATGCATACACAATTGACACAGCCTCAATTATCTGTTCAACGTGATCAGCCTGCGGCCACCAGCAGCTCACACACACTGACCCCAAGCACAACAAAACACAGCACTTACATAGACAGACTAATGACACACAGGTGAGGGGGAACAATTAAACACAGGTGAGGGGGAGGAGGAGACAACCCAGGGCCCCAGGTGCGCACAATCACCCGGCCCAAAGCCATCAGTCCCTAGTGACGCAGTTCCCTGCGTCACAGTGATGAAGCTTCTTTTTGAGGTTTTCGACCAACCACTGAATTTTCCTGGATCAAGGACTGTAGTGAAGTTTGTCAATGTTCACAATTGTTAATCTTATTATTTTTTATAATTTTTATATTTTTGTTGAATCATAATTGTAATCCTGTATCTACCATAGACTGTATGGTATTTACCTGATAAGAGTTTATATTTTAAATGAGAAAAAGTTACCAAAAAGTTGCAATATCGTATTCCAAGACAATATTCAGTTATCGTAAAACTGGTATTTGCTGAGATATTCCAGCCCAAAATGTGCTCTTCTAAGTGGTTGAGAAGGCTTACTGAAGGGTTAACAGTTCAATCAATATGAATATCCAGCGTGGTATCCAATCAAATACTGAAACATCACTAATGGCAAACTTCAAATTTAGTGCACATGAGGTGACATGAATCCATGTGTGGTGATCAATACTAATAGGTTGAATTGCGGTCATTGGAGAAAATGGATGGGTATGCGGAGTGACGGCGAATGGGAGGAAGAGTGAGAGCTGATGGGAGAAGAGGGATTAGAAGGAGAGAATGATGTGAGGAAAAGAGAGGGAAAATGGTTCTGTCCCCAGGTTTGGGTTAGAAACACTTATAACTCAGGACCATAGATTATGACAGTCCAATCTTCTGGGCTGCTGCCTGAAAAATAACCACAAGCCCCTAGCTGCCACACACACAAACAAGCACACACACAAACACAGGCGAGCATGCAGAGGGAGATGGGGATAAAGTGAAATGTAGAGAAATGAGGGGCCGGACGAAAGAGAAAGTGGGAGGTGATGGAAATGAAAGAAGGATATGGATGTATGCAGAAAAGGTTGAAGCGAAAATAAAGCATGGTTGATGACTGCATAAAGAGAAGGCGAAGTGTGAAAGGAGGGTTGGTGGAAGTAGCAGATGGAAAAATAATGATGGAAAATAATAAACGGGGCAGAGCCAAGAACAAACAGAGAGACAAGGTTTACTTGGAGTTAAAGGAACAATCTCGCTATGCGGTACAGCCAAGCGGCAAACTCTGGGGAAGACCCGGGACGCCAATACGGAAGTGCCACACACTGCAGTTCATATATTGGCCGATAGAGACTGACTGCAGAAAGGAGCAATTTCCATAGACCCCCATGTTAAAATGCCCAACTTTACAGCAGAAAAAAACATGTTTCTACCCATGGATGCAATACATTTTATTATGAATATAGTTAGATTCCACCTTCATGATTATGAATCTGTGAGTGAATTGTTTTCTAACACGATCCTTTTATTTATATTAGGTCTTAAAGTTTTTGCATAAATTAGGGCGTGGTCACATAGAGTGACGGCTCTGTCAAGTGACTGCTGCTGTTAGCGTCCTGTCTCTCTGCTAGCTGCTCCGTGAAGCTACAGGGACTCTGCCTGCTCGGCTCATCCAGGGAACACAACTTGACCCCGGCCGTGTTTGTTCGTTCTTCATGCTTATATATCGGACTATTGTGACTCGCTCTGCGGTTGAAACAGACTTCGAAAAAATTTGAGTACTTATGTATGTGTTAATGATTTTAATCAGCTACGTAATTGATGTTAAGGCTTGGATTAGCGTGTCGAGTGGTAGCTACGTCGGTGCTAACGATGCTAATCGTAGCCTCCAAGTTAAAATCATAGACTGTATATATAAAGGTTAAAACGAAATAGACAAGTGTTAAGCGTTAAGTGGGATAATACTGTAGAACAAACGGCTTCTGTTTGAGCTTGATAAAATAAGGTCATCCTTGTAACTTAGAGAGATATGTTATTATGTAGGCCTAGGTAGGAACTGTATGCATCGCTAAGGTTCATTTAAATTGGCTATGCTCAAGTATGTAGACAAGCTAATGTCGAAGTAGTGTATGTGAAATCAACCTCACAATAAGATGTGTGTATATTACAATTATTAATGTCATATTTCAAGATGATTACGTTAACGTCACAGTCATCTGAAGAACGAACCGAAACCTTGTTGTTTTTATGAATTGCATTACCAAATTGGTATCAAATAAACAGTAAGCATTGGTAACACAACTTCCAAAGTTACAGTAAAATAAAAAGGACCCTGACTCGGACAATACACAATCCAACATGTTCAACAGAAGAGAATCAGTTATATTGTTTGTACACATGGTACTTTACATATATATCTGTTTGTTTAAAGTGTCCAGGTGATGCAGACAGGCTGGACCAGAGAGTGAGAGACAGAACTGGACTCCTCACAGCAGTGAACTTCAGCACAGGTACTAAAGACTCTTTTTTTTCATACTTTACAAAGAATCAAGAAAGATATTGGTTTAAATAAATGAAGTATTGACTTGAATACACTGATATACATTCCATTAAACAATACTAAATACTAGATCACCTACACATCAGTTAAGTTGAGGGTTTTTTCCATGCAAAAAGTTACATTTAGATGTTAACAAGCAATATGATTTTGTCAGCTTTCTAATTTAATGTATTGAAGGCAAAGATATTTAACACATAGTGAGAACTGCTACTATTTATCTCTCAATATTGTCTGTAAAAAGTGTGGTAAAAGTTATTCTTTCAGTGAGACAACAGAGCAAGCTTCTACAGTTGCACTACATTTTGATAAGTTAAATAGTATGTTGATAATAAGATATATTTCAATGTTGATGAGCTTCATACTGTTCATTCATAATCTGATTGTCTTTGTAGCTCACTGTTGAAATAAAAACATTACAATTACAAAATAATTATTTCTACAGCTCCTAAACACACAAACACACCGCCGTCATGAATAACACACTTGTTCTGCAATAATATGTTTTATGTTTCCTGTCATTTCTGTTAGGAAAGGACATGCCTGAAAGACACGACTCAACATTTTCTCCTTCTCTGAGGGTCAAGAAGAACATCCAAGAGGAACATCAAAAGCTGATGTTATGAGATTTTAAGACCAGTACAGGACATTCACTAAGAAACTACTTTTATTGTGAAAACACAGTCAGCTGATCGAATGCAGCTATTTCCACATCTACACTCCATCAGCTGATTATTTCTATTTGCCTCACTTTATGAGCTTCACATCACCTGTGCCTTGTACCGCAGAGTTTGCAACGTCACAAATAAATCGAGCCAATCTTCAGTCAGATGTGAATGTGTAATCTAACATTTTCAGTACGAATAATGGACAAAAGGAGTGCAAATACAAATACAATTTATTGAAATGTGAACCAAAAGTTAATCAAACATGTTTTAAATAAAAAGCACATATGGACAGAAGGTGTAAACCTTTTAAATGTATAAGTAAACACATTTAGTCAAATAAAGTGACAGACTAGGCCTGTGCAGTTGGTATCAGCTTTGCCCAGCATGGGCTCCTCCATCAGGCCAGGTCCTCCTCGCAGAGGAAAGACCCTCAGTCCTCTCCAAACCAACAGACAGGACGTCCATCACTCGGAGGTTTCTCCCTGAAGTCTCTGCAGCTCTCTGGACACCACGCTGTCTCAATCCGTCCACACTGAATATGAGAGGGGAAAAATGAAAATAATAAATGCTTTAGACAATAAGAAATATAAAGTTGACTGTTGAGTTGCTCAGTTTTTTTAGATTGTCAATACTATTACTGTATAACTAATATATCAGGTTAAGAGGCACATTCAAATAAAGATTGGTCTTTAAATACATTTTGTCTTTTTAATTGTTTGTCTAAAGTCAAGGATCTAGAACTGGTACTTAGTTTTAATGATACAGTCTGGTTATTATGCTGTTTGGAGGAGGCCTCACAGGTAAGAGCACTAACTAGCTACCATCACATGTACCTTAGCTTGACTTAAATGTATTAAACGTATAGTTAGTGATATCAAAATATAAATAACTAATGTCATGCAAACATATTAATATTTGCTTGATTCCAGTGTTGAATTTAACACAATTGCAAACAAACGTTAAGGGATTTTAAGATTCTGAAGTATTATGCTAACAACTCAATAACTTTATTTATAGTTTTGCGAATAGTTTCATGTCCGCTTACCTTAGAAACGTAAAATGCGACGGCAGTGTGCAGATGGGGAGCATGTTAGCTTAGCTTGGTAGCTTCAGCTAGCTCTTGAACTTTCAGCTTGGAGGCAGCAGGTCCCGCCTCGGCTCTGCCTCTTTACCCTTATTTGGAGCAGGCGGGAGTTGAACTCTGATGTCGCTGTCGAGCCGTTAGTGGCCGACTCCGCCTACTAAGGGCTTCTCGGCAACTCTGCAGAATCCTATGGGTGACGTCACGGACCCTACGTCCATTTATATATACAGTCTATGGGTACAGCCCCATCTTCTGAGGTTGTGTTGCCCCTATATGTTATTTAAGCCTTTCAATGTATTCATTGTATTTTATGTAAGCGGGCATTGAAATTAAAAAAGGTATTTTGCAAAGCATCTAGACAACAGGACAGCAAAAATAGCATTGAAGGACCTACGTACAAAGTAGGTGTTACGGTTTGTGAAGCAGGCAGGACCCAAATGCAGATCAAAGTGAAAAAACTCCTTTATTTCAAGGCTAAGCAATTTAAACAAAGACAAAGCAGAACACTCACCGCAGACCAAGTCAAAACACAAGACGAACCGACACAGAACACAGGGAAAGACAAGACTAAATATACAAACCAGAAACAGCTGAGAAGGGGAGGAGAAACACAAGGACCACAGGTGAACCTAATCAGACAATTAACACAGAGGACTAACGAACAGGGAGGAAACACACAGAAAGAAGGACCAGACAATATACAAGGTGGAAACACAAGACAGGGAGAACAGCAAAAACCCAAACCAAGACATAGAAATGTGACAAAATACCATAATCGTGACATAACCCCCCCCTCAAGGGACGCATTCCAGACGTCCCAAAAGAAAAACCCCACAAAAGTCCAAAAAACTCTAGCAGGGTGGGTGGAGGGGGTCCGGAGGACGGGTCTGGAACAACAACCCCGGAAAGGCATAGTTCCTAGAGGGGTTCTCGGGCAGACGGCCCGGGGGCAAGTCAGAGTCCATAGTGAGTGTCTCGGGCGGACGGCCCGGGGGCAAGGCAGAGTCCATGGTGGGGGTCTCGGGTGGACGACCCGGGGGCAAGGCAGAGTCCATAGTGGGGGTCTCGGGCGGACGGCCCGGGGGCAAGGCAGAATCCACGACGGGCCGAGGACCACAGCGGGCGAACTTAGGAGGCCGAGCATGAGGGCGAAGGCAGCGGCAGGAAGAGTCAGGGAGCCGGACCCGAGGGCGAGGATCGCGGCCGGGAAAGTCAGGGGGCCGGGCTCGAGGGCGAAGACTGCGGCACTCAGGGGGCCGGGCTCGAGGGTGAAGACCACGGCTCTCAGGGGGCCGGGCTCTCAGGGGGCCGGGCTCGAGGGGGGCCGGGCTCGAGGGGGGCCGGGCTCGAGGGCGAAGACCGCGGCACTCAGGGGACCGGGCTCCAACGGTACAGGACACAGGGCTGGTAGGACCCCCGGCAGAAGAATAGTCGGCGGGGCCTCCAATGGGACTGGACATGGAACTGGTAGGACCCCCGGCAGAAGAATAGTCGGCGGGGCCTCCAATGGAACTGGACATGGAGCTGGTAGGACCCCCGGCAGAAGAATAGTCGGCGGGACCTCCAATGGGACAGGACATGGAGTAAAGGCCCTGACACACCAAGCAGACACTAGAGAACTCGCCGAAGCCGTCCGCCGACTGTTTCGTCGCCGTGTCCTCCTGCGTCTTGTTCATGTGTCGCATGCGAACACACCGCAAATACATCAGTGCATGAGTGGCAATAACTGTCCTTACCAGCAGGCGGCGGTAGTGTGTATTCGTCATTCAAAAGAGGCAACAACCGGAAGACAGAGAAGAAGAACAGACTACGTGATATAAACAAACAACGTCTGCGCTGCGGTCCATTTCCCTCTCGTCCATCGAAAACATGTTTCGTGCCGCAGCAAGCGGAGGAATCACTAATAAATGTGAGTATTGGGTTTTTAACTTACTTTAAATTAACTAACGTCACACACGTCAAACCCAAGGGGCATTAAAACGTACATTTTCGTTAAATAATACGGATAAATATGTGACGCTAACTAGCTAGCTGGACGTACTGCACTGTTGTTTACACTTCTTTTTAATTCAATTCAGAAGTTTACTAAAGTTTTTTCTGACAAGTTCCAATTTTTTACTGTTTATTAAACTTTGGGACAACATTAAAACCTTTTTGTTCAGCTCATGCTGCTTTGAGGTAGGGCTAAAAGAAAAGCCTATTTTAAATATTTCCACCAGATTTGATCATCTTTTATTTAGGTTAAAGTGTGTAATTTATCCTAATCCCATAATAATAAGACAATCACAAATAGACAGCAGCCTTTACCTTGATGTTAGTTTGTGCAGTGCTGTCAGAGGGATGCACGTGTGACTGTCAATTCATCTCTTTAGTTTTTTAAAAACAACAACAGTAGGCTATATCATTTTAAATTATCCTTTAGGGATTGTTTGTCTGAAATGCTTAGTTACATTTCGCAATAATACTTTTGCAACCCTGTGTTTAATATGATTAATTCACTTTTTTCATTTTCTCTTGTTTTTCTCTGTAATTAGGACAATTCTGGAGAAATGGATCTGCTGGAGAAGGACCCCTAATCTGAAAAGTGCACAGCGGATCATCAGGACAGAGCTGCATCCACCTGGACCCCCTGAGGTGCTGGAGAAGGACCCCTAACCCCAGTTGATCATCAGGACAGAGCTGCCATCCACCTGGACATCCCGTGGTGCTGGAGAAAGCAAAACGATCAGGAACATCCTCCACCCAGACCTCTGCTTACTGCCGTCCTACAGACTTGTCTTAGTTTCAGAATTTGATTTTGTATGTGTCCTTTCTTTTAATAGATATTATAGCTTGAGTCTGTCTGATTCCCCAAACAGCTGCTTCTATATATATATATATATATATATATATATATATATATATATATATATACTTGCTGCACATATAATACAAATAAACAACTCCATAAACACACTTTTGCTGATATTTGTTTTACTGCTGGTGATGTTAAATAACATGATTGATTTCCTCTGTCTCAATGATGAAAGTTATAATAATAGAAGACATGAAGCTGCAGAGAGAGGATGGATATATTCTTACCTCTACTTTGTGATAAGATGAAAATACAATGTTAAATTGTAATTGTTAAACACATTGATTATTTCATTTACTGAGGTTTTAACCATTATTTACAACATGTGTACAAAGGAGGCATGTGGTGCAGTGGACTAGTGCGTTGGTGTTCGGATCAGGGGAGCACAGGTTCAAACCCCTCTGCAGTCAGCATGTCGTTGTTTCCCTGAGACACTTCACCCCAAATTGCTCCTGTGGGGATTGTCCACAGTATTCTTGAGTATGTAAGTTGCTTTGGATAAAAGCATCTAACAAGTGACATGTAATGTAATGTAATAAGCAGTGGAATAATAGGATATCTCTAGGTCATTAAACTGTCTTCAGTTTAATTGTATTAATACAAAAAATAGGTCATAGAAAACATTTAAAAGTAAAGTTTCTGGATCCCTTTCAACTGAGTTAGCTTGTAAGCTAATTTGCTAGCAGGCTGCTGGAGCAACGCAAGTGCAACCGAACAGCGCGTATCACGTGAGGTAAATACGAAGCGCTCCGTAGGCTAGACCGTCTAATTTCGTAGGCCGCTCGGTCCAGCCTACCCGGTCTACGTGTGCTGGGTCCTCCGTGGACCGCGTAGGCTCCGTACTCCGAAGGGTCCAGCCTCTGAATTGAGACACGGCCTTTATATATACAGTCTATGGACACGGCCTGTGTGTGACTTCTTAAATCGTTTGTTTACGTCCCTCACTTCCGTTTCGCTTGCTGAACAGCCAATCAGAGTGATTGCTTGGTCTGACTACCTGACGCGACGGCGTCGCGTCGCGTCAGGTAGTCGTTTTGCAGTCCAAATAAGGAGTGTCACGGCAGACGGTGCGGGACACACCAACCTGAGTAGGGCGCCACGATTGCCCGACAGCCTCTGACGGCATCCGACTCCCGATATCGGCTTGGTGTGTCAGGGCCTTAAGCGTCGGCCGGTACGCCGACAGGAGACGAGGTGCTGGAGTCGGGACCATGGCTGGAACAGGGGCCGGCACCATGGCTGTATGGGCCGGTACTTGAGCCAGAACCATGGCTGGAACTGGGGCCGGCACCATGGCTGTATGGGCCGGTTCTGGAGCCGGAACCATGGCTGTGGATAACAGAACTGAAGCCTGGATCATGGCTGCTGGGGCCGGTTCTGGTGACGGACCCATGGCTGTGTGGGCTGGTTCTGGAGACGGAACCATGGCTGAGGGGACCGGAACTGAAGCCTGGATCATGGCTGTAAGGTCCGGTTCTGAAGCCGGAAACATGGCTATAAGATCCGGTTCTGGAGCCAGAAACATGGCTGTAAGATCCGGTTCTGGAGCTGTAAGGTCCGGTTCTGGAGCCGGAAACATGGCTGTAAGATCCGGTTCTGAAGCCGGAAACATGGGTGTGTGGACCGGTTCTGGAGCCGGAAACGTGGCTGTTAGGTCCGGTTCTGGAGCCGGTAACATGGCTGTAAGGCCAAGTTCTGGAGCCGGAAACATGGGTGTGTGGACCGGTTCTGGAGCCGGAAACATGGGTGTGTGGACCGGTTCTGGAGCCGGAAACATGGCTGTTAGGTCCGGTTCTGGAGCAAAAACCATGGCTGCTGGGGCCAGAACTAGGTCTGTAACCGTGTCTGCTGGGGGCTGAATTGGTTCTGGAACCATGGCTGCTGGGGGCTGAACTGGTTCTGGAACCACAACCCTTTGGGCTCGTGCTGCTAACCTGGCCTTAACCTTAACCTTCTCTTAGGAGCCGTTTGAAGGCTTCGTGGACCTCCAAAAGCCAGACGAGCACCAGCGAATGGCTCCGGGCCTAGAGCAAACACTGGGTGAAAAGCATGGGCTGACGCCAGATGGACCTCACCGATGCGTGTGGTATCAAAAAGGGAATTGGGATTTCTGGGTCTATTAGGATCGGGAAAACGAACCGTGAGGAAATCCAAAAGCCAGGGAGGTAAGAATAAAACCAAATCTTGATTCTTCAGCGTAAGGTGGAATCCATCTGCCTGAGCAGCATTTCGCTGCTGAATCCTGACCGCTCCTATCCATCGTTGAGCGCAGTCAGACAAAGAAAAGGTATACTCCAATAGTTCCTGCTCAAACGGATCTGCTGGGCCCATATCTCTGGTCGGTTCGTAATGTTACGGTTTGTGAAGCAGGCAGGACCCAAATGCAGATCAAAGTGAAAAAACTCCTTTATTTCAAGGCTAAGTGATTTAAACAAAGACAAAGCAGAACACTCACCGCAGACCAAGTCAAAACACAAGACGAACCGACACAGAACACAGGGAAAGACAAGACTAAATACACAGAGGGGTAATCACAAACCAGAAACAGCTGAGAAGGGGAGGAGAAACACAAGGACCACAGGTGAACCTAATCAGACAATTAACACACCAGGGAGACTAACGAACAGGGAGGAAACACACAGAAAGAAGGACCAGACAATATACAAGCTGGAAACACAAGACAGGGAGAACAGCAAAAACCCAAACCAAGACATAGAAATGTGACAAAATACCATAATCGTGACAGTAGGTCCTGAGAGTAAATACAAAGTACATTAAAGTATACAGCTACCAACTAATTAAATGAGATGTTAGCTCTTAAATCAGTCGTACAAGTTATTTAACCAATAAATGGGGCGAAGCCTGCGAGCTAGTTCAGGCAGTCAACTTGAGGACTTATGCTGCATTCATACATAACGCCCCTTGCCACTCTCAACCAACCAAACAGAGTCTCCTTAATATGCCGCTCTATTTAACCTGCCAGTTCTCTCTCCATGCATCGCTTGCTGCTGCTATTGCCGCAGCTACCTTACATTGCTGCTGCTTGCCTGCCCCACCACCACCCCAGCTTCCACCCCAGCTTCCACCTGTAGGCTCGGGGGTTTGTTATTTGATCATCACTCATCGTGCTATGTATATCTAGAGAGTGATGATGTCCGAGCCTAATCGCCAAACTCAAATATATGCTGCTTCTAATAAACATGTTAAAGAAACACGTGAGTTGTCTGACTGAAATAACCTTAATTGGAAAGTCTTCAGTAATTGGCCTACAAAAGCTGCACTCATCTTTAAATGGACCACAAGTGCAGGGGCAACCTAGTCTCACGGAATTTCGTGTTATAGTCACAACATTTAATCTATTGATTCGTGTCACACAGCAAAAGCAATGTATTTCTATTGGTAGTATGTTTCGTGCCTGCACCACGTCTTTTTGTCCGGTCGGGAAGACCAGAAGCTGTGTGGTTCATAAAAACATTTTCTTACTCAATATCAAGCCACGATTAATGTTTTTTATTTTAAATTCCATAATGCTGGACTTTTTTTGCCGTCCATGAGGAAAAGAAATGACCATTTTAGACCACTGACATAATGATAATATATCATAATAATTCAAGTACATCCTTTGAAACAGAACTTTGTATTGAACATTCAACATTGCAAATGAAATGTGAAATAATATTCAAATATATAAATTATATATAATAAATAAAACAAATACATTTAATTAGAACAAATTAATAAAAATCACACACAACCAAAACAATCAATTAAATAGACTCTCTCTCTCTCTCTCTCTCTCTCTCTCTCTCTCTCTCTCTCTCTCATATATGTATGTATAAATAAATAAGCAATAACAAGCAAAGAAAACCTCCTTAAAACAACAGTCAAGTGTACAGTCCACTGTCCATACAAAGACCCAGATGCCTCAACAGGCCATATCCAAATCTGTATTTCAAAGATTTCGAGCAAGGAACACCAACATGTTTGCATTGTCGGGCAAATGCATCTTTGATTGTAACCCATAACTTCCCGTAACTGATTGTCGGGAAGGTGGGGGCTCTCCAGCTGCCGTGTTTGCTCCCAGCTGGGAAAACGGAATGGGTAGGTTGTGTTTCAGGTGCAGTTTAAGGTTGGTCGTATTGCTAGCTTTTGTTGATACCTTTGCTAACAAATGCGACACACCGCCCGGCTCATTCAAGTCCGTAGGTTCGCCTCGTTGATTTGGCTTTAATCCAAAATATTCCCACACCGGAGATGTGGTATTAGGTTTTGCAACCACTTCAATTTAACTTCAAATTCCCCTTGAGCAAGTCACACGTTGTCTCCTGCTTGCCTCTATATTATTAATTTGGCTGCTACACTGCTGCACGCGGAGTGTCCTGACCTGGCTGTGTCATGGGCTGTGTGTGAGCCCCGCCCCTCACAGCGCGCCGGACCGGTAGACACAGTGCGCCTGGCTAAAATGCTGGTCACATCTTTATGTAAACAAACACGCATGTAAACGGCAATTTATCGAGCTCAGAAAAGTTATCGAGTCCATTTTTATTTATCGTATGATAAGTCAATGTATTGATTATCGCGACAAGCCTAATTGTACTTCCTGAATTAAGATTTAATAAGAAGTCTAATGAGATAATGAGGACCGACTTGGCCAGCTATGCAACATTGGTTTGTTGTTTATTTCAACCAAAACAAACCATATTTTACATGGGGCAGTGGCCCTGATTCACTACTTTACCTTTGGTGTTTCCCTCTGCTTCCAGTCTTAACTCTTCAAACTATTGCTTTTTTAACATTTGCACCATACCAAGGACAGGAAGTGTATACTATTTTATACCTTTGTTGCAGCCCGTATTTGCAATATATTTAGTTATGCTGGGACCCGAGGAAAAAAAGTGTCTTCCAATTTCCTTTTTTTTGTGATTTCCTACCTATTTAGGGTTAAAAAAACATCTTGCAATTTAGCCTTTTTTTCTTTCTTTTTTTTTTTAAATGTTACAGTATGTCCACTGTAGAGGACGTCGGAACCTATTAGTTTGAAAAGACAGCCAAAATGAACAGATAGACTATTTAATGTATTATGGTTATAGAGTGATATTAATACAAGAATACATTCACCTTTATTTACAACATGAATAAGTAATTGATCTGAACATTGCTGTTTATTTGGTCAATAAAAAACGAGTTTGTTTTTTGGTGAATCTTTCCAGATCTTCAGAGACTTTGTAGTCAATGTAGTGGGAAAAGTACCTCATTGACTCCAGTCGGCACGGGCTGTAGGGTCATCTAGTTGTATGGATGTGGTCTCCATTTGACCATGCTCATAGAAACAAAGCTTGCATTCCTGAGGCAATTCTCATTTTTCATGGCTCCACTTAAAATAAAAACAACAATAAGACATACGTGCTACTCTTGGCCCACAGAGGGCCATGTCTTTCCAGCTCGTCCCTATCTGTCTCTCTGTCTGTATCTTTGCGCTCATGGAGCCTCCTGCATCTTTCCCCCCCTTCTTCTTGACGCTCTTCTATCCCAGGTGTGAAATCCTCATCTCTCTCATCATCTGAGAGCTCAAAATCTTAATCTCCCTTAACTATCTGGTACAGAAAATGTCTGCTTCAGTTCCTTCTCCTGCAACAATATTGAGTCATAAAGTTCATGAAGATGGTCCTGACGTCCACTAGAATGGACATTTATAAAAGGGCTGTTATTTGAAAACTTTAATTATTTAATTGCTTTCAGAACTAATCACATGTTAATAAACAAGAACATAATGATTTTCATGGTAAAAATTACAATTATTCAACAATATTTGACTTCTCCTCCTGCTTCTATAAAATGTTGTTTTTGGTATGCCAGCCATTTTGGATGAAAAGAAAGAGGAACTTCCCAGCATGCAATTTTAACCAATGACATATCACTGGAAAGACCAGGATGTCCTCTGTACACATCAGGGATTGATAGAGTAGCTCAAAAGAGTAAAAGGAGATGCATGTTAACAAAATGTCCACTACAGTATGCATATAACCATTGTTTGCAGAGATTCTGTTGGAATCTCTGGTGTTTGCAGCACAAATTCCACGATTAAAATGTTGCTATTCAACACAGATTTTTTGGTTTGATCAAGTATTTTTATTTTATAAAAGTTCAATTCTCAAACCTCTTAGAATGAATATGCAGAATTGAACAATGTCTACTTGAGTCTTCTGTGAGCAAATATTAAAGGTAGAAAATGGGACAGAAATGAGTTGTAAATGGGAGATAAAGAGCAGCGGTCGGAGTAAAAGAAACGAAAAGTAAGTTGATGAGAGGGGGCAAAGTCGAAGGAAGGGAGAAAGGGGGAAGTGTCGAAGAGGAGAGGAATGGTTAAGAGTAATAGAGGTGAGAGGCCAGAAGATAAGAGAATGGACAGAATGTGGCAGCAGAGAGATATACAGCTGCAGGACCGTGAGAGGTGTGTTGAAGGTGCCGGCGGAGCTCATTACCGCTTATCTCCATGGTAGGGGAAATAGAGTGTGTGTGTGTGTGTGTGTGTGTGTGTTTTGCTCAAACACACACTCAATTTACATTTCACCACACTTTACAACCATAATATGAGGGGAATTTGATGAAGTGGGTGTGGTGTGGTGTGGTGTTGGAGCTACTTCAAAACCATGCGGAATATATGCATATCCCAGCATGCATTTGGCGGCAAGTTATTTGCACACTTCATGAAAATGGAAACCTGGATTTGTCACGAGCAGTCTGAAAAACTTAAATCCTCCTACCTCTACTAACGCTCTTTTGGCGATCCCTCGCTGTCATTTGAATCTTACCCTCACAGGCCGCTCTACCTCTCTGCATTTTGCCATCAATCTACGACCCTCCCCCTCATTCTACGGCTCTCAGTCCATCTTGCCGTCCCTCCGTCTCAGCCCTCATCAATCTACCGTCCTGCTGTCGACCACACTCATGACACCGTACTCCTCAACTCTTCCTCTCGCCCCTAACTACCCCTTCACTCGCCCTCTTTCCGTACCCTGCCCTGATTTGCTCCCTCCATCAATCATGCATCCAACCCACGCGCTGGCAGTCTGGAACGCTTTCTCTCCCCGCCGCCAACCCACTCAATACATTAATCTCTATCAGTTGTCTACACTCAGTTAGCTAGACAACAGCCAGGCCACTCTCTTAGCTGTCTGTCTTTGTCCTCCTGCTTTCCGTCTTTGCATCTTTCCAACTGACCCCATAATGCCTCACCTGCTCCACCTGTGTAATATTATTCATCTGATGGAACCACCCATCTATCCACCCTCTAATCTTACTTCTCTTTACTCTACTATTTGCAACCTTTTGCCCATTATTTCTCCTTTGCTTTGGTCGCCTCTGTCATTTTCTTTGATCTACAATAAAGTTGACACCATGTGGTTGATTAAATTGTGACAAGAATTGTCCCTATTTAATTAAATTTTTCTAACAATCAACTTATTAAAGAGGACATATTTTACACATTTTCAGATTCATATTTGCATTTTGTGTCTCTACTGTGACAAGTTCACATGCGTTTCAATGTGTTTCAGGGCGACCTGGGTCACGAAAGTCATTGGGAGGCGGTTGAGTGGGCCGCTACGACCTCTGCAGACCACCCCTGTAATCCGGCGGCTGAGTGCGGCTGCTAGAGCGGCCCCTGGGCCTGCTGGGAGTGGGCACAGGTCTGCGACGACCCGCGAGCTGCTGCCTGGTCTGCCTAGCTTGGGCAGCACATTCCAGTGCCTCCAGGGCAGCTGACCCCAACAGCTCCCCTGGCTCGACTGGTACGCTACGGAGGACTCTCCTACATGCCTCCATTAGTGGTGACTGGGCCAGCCAAACCTGGCGACGAGTCTGTACCAGAAAGGACATAACTCATCCCAATTCCCTAGCCATTAGGGCAAAGGCCTGCAGTAATGCATCACTGATGCCCAGCCAAGAAGGCTCGGCCGGAGCCTGCTGCAGAGAGGTGGGGACAGCCAGCATTAGAAGGGAGTTCCCGATACGACCCATACGTGCCGCTGTGCCGTAGGCCCTACAGTAGGGCACCTGACCCCAGCCCTTAGAGCAGGGGTGCCCAACCAGTCGATCGCTGGGAGATTCCCAGTCGATCGCGAGATGTGTCTAAAAATAGAACAACAATATTCTGTTGTATCGTTAATGTCCTATAACATAATATTCCTGTGCCAGAATAATGCACTTGAACGCATCAAAGCTTTGTGATTGGCCGGTGGGACCCCATGTGTCGGGGTGTGGCTAGTGGGCAGTGGGCACAGTTAGCTGACGTTGTCCGTGTAACAGCCAGGAGTGACAGTCCGCACACACACAAGACCGCAATTATGGCAGATGCAAAACAACAAAAAAGCCCAAAATATATAATATTCACTCCGAGTGGGAGGATGATTATCGATTCCAATTCAAAGTCCATCTGTCTCATCTGCAATGCGAGCGTGGCTTTACCGAAGAAGGGTAATTTAGGAGTGGCATTTCAAAACAGTGCACAAACGCTCCGAGACGGATTCCCTCCTTCTGCCCTACGCTCCCAAAAGGTGAGGGACCTGAAAGGACAGATAAATGCACAGCAGTCCATTTTCACCCGGCCCAACAACAAGAGCAAGGCTGCTACCATAGCATTTTATCGAGTCAGTCACGTTCTTGCGAAACACATGAACTCTTTCAAAGACGGCTAAGTTGTGAAAGAAGCATTCCTGGAGGCTTCCGACGCGCTTTTTTGGGGACAGTAAAAATAACAGTAGCATTTCAACAGGTTTTTGATATAATAAAAACTCAAGTTAGATACCGTTATTAATCAGCTGTAAGTGTTAGTTTGTTTGAACTTATTCATTATAATTATTGTACAAAATGGTAAGAATGCAAACTTAAATTGATTATAGTCTATTCAATTGAAGATAAGAAACTAGTGTTGCTTGCATCCTATTTTAAAGGCATTTCTTTTTATACTAAAATGCAACAAAAAGGGTTTGATTCTAGGGATGCACGATATTGGTTTTTTGAAACCGATACCGATACCGATAACTTCCTGCTTCTCAAGACCGATACCGATACCGATAACCGATAATAATATTATATATAAATATATTAAATGTACCTGTCGTTTTTGCACACCTGGTGGTAAAAAAAAGACTAGTAGTGAGCAAATGACATGAGCATTACTACTATGAACAAAACAAAGCCAAGAACAGTTTTGACTCTTCAAAGTGACCATATTTATTTTCCCAAATAAACATAATTGAGTCAATCAGTCAATGTTTGTAGTCTTTGTCCAGCCACTGCGCCGTCAGACCTAGCATGCTAACGGGGCTAACATCACTGGTCCATATGTCCGTGGTGAAACTTATGTCCCGTATATCGTTATCGATCAGAGTATGAAGGAGTGTGCATTGCATTTGTTAATACAAATAGCAAGCGAACTATCTAACTCTGAAACGTTGAAATAGTCCCATACTACCGACGACATGTTTGTTTACTGTCCTGGTTTCACGGCTGCACACCATTTACTTCACAGCCAGGCATGAGTTAGGGAGCGCTGGATTTGTGAAAAACTCCCCTCTTCCTATACCACTAATACCACAGTACTGGCAAAACGGGAGGAGCCGAGTGAAAAACAAGCGCCCCTCATCCCAATCCACCCACACCGCAGTATTTTTTTCTTTTTTTTACCCAAAAAATATATTGTATGTTATCGGTGCTATTAATACTGTTATCGGGTTTATCGGTATGACGTCATAATTCCTAATGATAATTATCGTGCATCCCTATTTGATTCTATTAATTTTGTCTTTTTTATTGCACTTTGGCAGCAGATTCCTGTGTAGCTTCAGGTCTGAGTTGTCTTATTAGTAAGCCTAATTTATACTTTTGTAGCAACACTATTTTTATATAATGGCAAAGAAAGGGTTCAGTCTTTTTTTTCCTGTGTCATATGTGGCAGCACTGTTCAATGTTTCTTGAAAACATTACCCACTGTAGTATGTGACATGTGAATAAACTCCAACTCTGTATCAACAACACTGTTGTGTAACTTCAGTTAAATACTTGTATGTGTGTAGGTTAGAAAGAGGGAAGATAAAGGATCTGCAGTATTTTATGAAGTATTAATCGTACAAAGGTCAGTTTTTATACAAGTAGAAGTGTGTATTCACCTGGTAGTAGGCTGTCACTAATGGCTACGCCTCTCTATTTCGACTGGTAGATCTCGGCAGACTGGCAACTTTAAAAGTAGCTCTCGGTTCAAAAAAGGTTGGGCACCCCTGCCTTAGAGCCTCGTGGAGCTCCCTCAGGTACTCCTCTGAAGGAGGAACGGTGAGGGGGACAGGGGCAGGGCTACGCCGGAAGAAGGCGCTAGCCTGAGCCAAGTTGGCCTGCGGAACCGGAATCTGCAAGTGCGCCAGGGCCGTACGAATAGTGGCCGCCATGGAGTCGTCCTCCATGCCCTGCAGAGAACCCTGCGCAGAGGAGAGGGAAGCCTCCTCGAGCGGGACCTCGTCCTCCATCTCTTCATTGAAGAGTTTTAGCCGAAGCCGTTAGCGACAAGGCGTCCTCATACAGAGGTGCGTCAACCGAAGAAGGTGCGTCAGCCGAAGGAGGTGCGTCAACCGAAGGGGGGGGGGGGGGCAGGCGGCACGCTAGCAGCCCCCACACCGGGCCCAGGCTGAAGGGCCAAGAGGCGACTTCATCATGCCCCTATCGGCAGCTACCTGATCCACTTTAGAGGTCAGCCTGTTTCTAGTCCATCTATTGGGGGGAGCACCCATAGCCATCGCTCCCTCAAGTCGCCGGGAGCGGCCGAATTGATCTGGAGGAGGATGTGACAAGGAGAGGTGTCTGTTGGCTGCTGCCAGACGTTCCACCTCAGTGATTCTAGCCACTCTGAGCACCCGAGGTATGCAGCTACAGCTCATGCAGGCGTTTACCGTGAGAACCTCCCTCAGATGCTCGAATTTTATCCCCACTGACCGCCAGAGGCGGCCGAGGCAAGAGGGGCAGCGGTCGTGGCCGTCCTCAGGTTCAAGAGAAGCCATACAGGGGCTACATGAATGAGCAATTCTGTAGGTAGCCAGATGCAGCGTAGCAGGGAGCGGGTGCGGGAACACAGCCTTCACCAGCTACCTGCTTAATGGAAAGAGTAGAGCGTTGCTGCTACTCGCCGAACAGAAAGAGGGATGTAATTACACCCACATTACCGGCAGAGGGAGCGGGAGCGAGAGCACTGCCTTCACCTGGCTGGATTAATAAACATGGCAGTTCAGCGTCTACCAGGAGCGGGGGCGAGAACACTGCCGTCACTGGCTGAGTTAGAGACAAATGCCAGATGCAGCATAACCAGGAGCGGGTGCGGGAACACAGTCTTCACCAGCTACCTGCTTACCGGAAAGACAAGGCAGTTCCGCGTCTACCAGGAGCTGGGGCGAGAACACTACCTTCACTGGTTGAGTTAGAGACGAATGCCAGATGCAGCGTAACCGGGAGCGGGTGCAGGGACACAGCCTTCACCGGCTACCTGCTTAACGGAAAAACGAGGCAGTTCAGCGCCTACCAGGAGCGGGGGCGAGAACACTGCCTTCACTGGTTGAGTTAGA
>CALSBZ010040840.1:20195-36315 GCA_943591055.1 Gobionotothen gibberifrons
GAGAACACTGCCTTCACTGGTTGAGTTAGAGACGAATGCCAGATGCAACGTAACCGGGAGTGGGTGCGGGAACACAGCCTTCACCAGCTACCTGCTGAACGGGAAGAGTAGAGCGGTGCTGCTACTCGCCGAACAGAAAAAGGGATGTAGCTACATCCGCATTACCGGCAGAGGGAGCGGGAGCGAGAGCACTGCCTTCACCTAGCTGGGTAAAATAAAGAAGCTTAACAGTACACGCAAGACGTTAGCCGAGCGGCTGCTGCTAACGATCAAGCGAGATCAAGTCAAATAACATACATGCTTAAGACCAGATGACTAGCTTCTAAAGAAGAGAACAGCACAGAGCCGTAGTTACAGCAGTAACCATGGCCAGTGCTCACACGGCATATAACCGTAGTTACAGTCATAACTCTGGCCAGTACTTACATGGCTTGAAACCGTAGTTACAGTAGTAACTATGGCCAGTACTTACATGGCTTAGAACTGTAGTTACAGTAGTAACTATGGCCAGTACCTACACAGCATAGAGCCGTAGTTACGGTAGTAACTATGGCCAGTACTTACGGCTTGGAACCGTAGTTACAGTAGCAACTATGGCCAGTACTTACACAGCAAGAACCGTAGCTACAGTAGTAACTATGGCCAGTACTTACACGGCTTGAAGCCGTAGTTACAGTAGTAACTATGGCCCGTACTTACGGCTTAGAACCGTAGTTACAGTAGTAACTATGGCCAGTACTTGCACCGCATAGAGCCGTAGTTAGGGTCTTGACTATGGCCAGTACTTACGCGGCTTGGAACCGTAGTTACAGTAGTAACTGTGGCCGGTGCCTAAAAGTGTCAGCCAAACAGCTGCACACTAGATCAGTGGTTCCCAAACAGTGTGCCGCGGCACACTGGTGTGCCGTGAGGCAAGTCCGGGTGTGCCGTGGGATTTTGTGACAACCATACATTATTATTGCAATATACAACTAGATACAAAAATAATGATTTTTTTATTTACTATATCAGTACTTTGTATGCACTCATTTCACAATACAGAGGCAAACTTTTCAAAAAAGAAGAAGAAATCTAGATCGCAAAATAATGACACAAGTGATTGTCTGTTTTTCCTGGCCAAGGACAGGTTTCTTGAACACAACACGAGTCTAACGTGTCTTCACGTGGTATATGTCTCGTCTGGAAAGAGTGACGGAGAGCACCGGAACGGCGCTCCAGCTCATCAAATATTGCAGTACAGTACCCATAAGGACTGGAGCCGTACACATGCCGCAGTGTTTGCTTGGCTGTATCTTTAGTTGTAAGCACAGTGGCGATCTGTTGTTATTAGCATCTGGTTAGCTAGCTATGCTAACGAATTTAAAGAGCTTTTCTACAGCAGGTGGAAGAGAGCTCTCTCCCGAGAGGCTCAAATAACCTCAGCTCAGTGAAGTTAAGGCACACCTTGATATGATCATTATAGTTATTAATGAGACATTAGAGACCAAATGAAAAACAGGTATAAAATACTATATGACAGTAACAAAAAAGTTGTTAAAAATATCTGCTTACAGTTCTGTTACATATGGGTGTTGAAAGATGTATCCATAGATCTCTTCATTTTGCTCTCAAAGTGCACCAGATTGATGCTTTTAACTTCAATATTTAAAAAAAAAATCTTCCCGGGGGAGCATGCCCCCACCCAGACCCCCCTAGAGGAGGTTAGGTCCCCCCCACTTAAATCATGTTCACATGGATAGGATACTCAATACATTTGACAAATGAGTGTGCTGCTGCTTTGATGAAGCCTAATTTGATAAAGTTTCAAATTAATTTCTGAAATATTTCGTTAATAAATATTTCATGAGTAATATAGTTGTCTTTGTCACATTTTATTTGGCATTAGTAAATAATTATGCACATTTACAGATATTTTACATGATATGAGTGATAACACGTGTTATAAGGGCTATTTTGCACAATAGGTGTGCCTTGAGATTTTTACTTGTCCTTTGGTGTGCCTTGGGCACCAAAAGTTTGGGAACCACTGCACTAGATAATACAATATTGGGAGGATGAAATCCTCTTTAATGGCCACACATGCAGAGCACACAGCACACAGAGAAGATTGTTCTCTGTGCAATCAAACCCTATGTTACTGGGAGCGGGAGCGAGAGCGCTGCCCTCACCGGCTGGGTTAAATAATTAAGCTTAACAGTATATGCAAGGTGTTAGCCAAGCGGCTGCTGCTAACAATCAAGCGACCGAGTCAGAACGCAATGTTAAGAACAGAATAATTAGCTTCTATGGAATAGAAAGTACTTACCTTACTCTCTGCATCTAAACGACAAACGTTAATATGACACTCTGTGCTTTCCATACTAAATTAAAAGGGACGCAGCCAAAGCTGGGACGCGAATGCTAATGTTGCTCGGGCACAACGCCACAGCTTTCAAAAGAGCATAAGGGCAACTTTATGGGAGAGGAAGCGGGAACACTGTCGTAGCCAGAAAATAAGACGCCAATCAGGACAACTTGGCTGGGAGAGGGTGCGGGGACACAGCCATCACCAGCAACAAGCTGACACAAGCCTGTCTGTCGAGGCTCTGCACAGCGCACAGCCGGCCACAGCTCCTGGAGGACGCGTTAACGACCCGTAGCTCCGACTGTCAGTCGCGAAGCTGCACGCGGCCAGCTGCTTGCAGAGAAATCCCTCAGATCGAACGTTCAAACCTGAACGCTGTAGGTTACACAAATGTAGCCGTGGCACTCTCGCGCAGCGAGAAGATGAAAGGAACAGATCCTCTGACGACACCGGCTGTTATAGCCGGTGTCACGTGGGTCACAGGTGACTTTGTTGTTATTGGTACTCGAGCTGCGCATGCGCGCGATGGACATATCCAGTGCTTAAAGCACCGCCTCTGGCGGTCAGTAGGGACGAAATAGAACTCAAACTTACCTACCCCTCCTTTAAAACCTGTTAAGCCCGAGAGCCCCCGGTACAGACGGCCTCCTGCAACATCTTGCAGGAAACAGTGTCTGAGGGCATGTTCATTTAATAAACTATGAATGTTTTATATCCATGTAACGGAAAGAAACTCATCGAACTGATCATTTTAATTTTTTTTCCAAAAAAAACCCAACAATGCTAACGCTGAGCCTCTGAATTAGCAACGAGCGAAAAATGCTAACAGATGACTGCAACGAAATTCTCTCACAAAACCTTATTATTTATCTTTGCTGCACATCTCAACCCATCGTTTCACATCGTGAGGGGACACAGAATTGAGGGGTACCCTTCATTATCACTCAATTATACGAATTCTCTGAGATAATAACAAGAACACACATCAAAACATATGGAGCTAGTTAGCTAAAAACTGCAAAATGGCTCACCTGTGTGGTACTCTGGTCAAAAGTGGTCTTCAATGGCATTAAAACGATAAAAACGATGCTGAAGATAATCCATAGGTTAATCCAATGTGTCTGTGTCACTTTGAATGATTTCTGATAATCCATGAGCAATACATCTGCTTTTCCGTCTCTCGAAGCCAGAGCTAGAAATATTTTCACTCTGATGCAAAACTGCGTCCGCGAAGCCCCCACCTTTGTCAATCACCAAAATCGACCAATGGGTTCCAGAGAAACGGTAAAACCCCCATTTCCACCCAAATCACCTCAGAGGTGGAGTTCTTTTTTGCTAAACCTCTCTAAAAAGGTCAAATGTCACTTGTTTTGCATCAATCTTGATACAGGGTACTTATTATATGTTGTACTTTGGATTCCTAAAGCTTTTAGTCTACTAACCCATCATCCAAGGGTAGTTTTCACTGTAAGTAAAACATAATTTTTGGACGGACACTATAATTTACAGTATTTTACTATGTTCAATCTGAATTTTCTTTAAAATAAAAAACATCTATATTGATTCTGACTTTTCTACATCCAACTCACAGGTTTATCATTACTTTGAGAAAAAAGATTATTAATTTAACCCTTTTAGAAGGGAAGATATGGTCATTTGTTCTGGGAATGTCATTTTCGAGCCTGAGACCTGAAAAACAGGCTCAGGGCTTAACAGGTTAAGGAGACGTTATGATAGAAAAGCAAATGGGGTTATGACCAACATCAAAGTTTTGCAAGTATTTGGCAATTAGACCATAGGGTGGATGTACATTTTCATGGTTAGGTAATCTAATGAAACAGCAATGTGCCCAGATAGAGAGTCGAGGACCAGAAGAAGTGTTAAAAAGATTTGACCTGCAGCAGGACTGCCAAACAGCTCAGCATACTGTAACTTTAGCTGTGTCACACTCTTAAGGTCTGACGAGCACCGGAGGGCTGGAGGTGGATCGCCTCAATCGACCACTGAAATTACAGCTGACAGCAGTCCGAGAGAGAAAAACGGTTTAAATGCTGACAGCTACAAGATGATTGGTTAAAGTGGCAATAGACATCTTTTCAACTTTCTCCTCTAGCATTTCAAAGTGGTAATATCTGTGCTACTGTTGCAAAGAGAACCAGTTTGCTTTTCAGTTATCCTCAGAGCTTTTTACTTGCAACAACTTTAGCCTTTACACCACCAGAAAACTTTATTCAAATGAGCAATCAACGTCATCTGGGATTTTTTGTTACTTCCTGTGCTCGCTACTTACATTAGAAAAATGCACTAACACTGCACAGGACACATTACATTTGGTTTCCACTGCTTTGTGCTGTTAATGGAGCCTTCAGTTATAGGGAGATTGATCACCCCATGAACCTTGTTGCATAGTTAAAGCGAAGCTGATCTCATAGATGGATGAAGAGAACTGGATACAGCGTTGGAGGCAGGACACCGTTCATTTCTATGAAAGTTGCTTGGTGGAGCAAGAATCCAAATTGGCCTGAATTTCGATAGCAAAAGTACCCATATCTGGGCCCATGAAGCGTGCGCACCTGAGTTTTCCTCAAGCCCCACCTCTAATTTCTTGCTCTCCATAAATGGAGAAGGACCCTAATGACTTAACACTAGAACCGCCAGAGCTTTTTTATACCTATAACCGCCACCGGGGTCAAATTGACCCCGAATTATAATGCATTGATATTCAAGGTAAAATGTTCTTTTATTGATAAACAAGGTATTTTGTCGGATCTGCACATCAATGCCGACCAGAGGTTGCGCTAGATTTTTTCGCTGCCCGTCAGGACCGTAAAATACCCGTCAAAATTCAATATTACCCGTGCCTTTACACTCTGGGGGGGGGGGGGAGAGCACGGAGAGAGAGAGAGAACTGTCACCTCGATGGAGTGTGCACAGCGTAAAGCCAAAACTCACAGACATTTCAATGATTTGTACGGCAAAGTTGGGTTTGGAAACGGTATCATTTCCTTTTTGGCAGGCATGCATCACACCGGAGCCTCGCTGCGGGGAAACTTTGGCTCTCTATCACTCTCTCTCTCTATCTATAACTATCTATCTATCTATCTATCTCTCTCTCTCTCTCTATCTCTCAATCTATAAGGAACCGCAGTAGACAAAAGGCGTTGCTATAGCAACACGTCATGTTTACATGCGAAAAGGGGTGGGGTCAATATGACCCCGCTTGGCGGAAATAGGTATAAATGGGAAAAAAATGGGCGATTTCTTCAATCTGACTTCATATTGACAATTTTTAACAACATAGGGTGCTACATAACACACTTTCAGGAAAAGTCACGGAGACTTTAATATTTTATTGAAAAAAAGTTACATACAATATAAAACAGCTCGGGGTCAAATTGACCCCGTTGGCGGTTCTAGTGTTAAATAAGGGCTATAAAAATGTTCATTCTTAATAGTCGATTTAGTTTATAAAAATTAACCTCTGATTTACAGAAGTCTCTTGCCAAATTTAAGTCAATAGGGAAAAGTATTTTTGGGCCCAACGACATCTCAGACTGACACATAAGTTGTAGTTCCTCCGTTTGGCCATTACCAACATTTGCATCAACGTATGGCGCACTTCCTGGGGGCTTAGCCGATATAGAACCACTTCTGACCACTTCAAACACTCGTCTATTGTACTTCTTTTCTGATTGTTCTCTCTGCTGATCCCCTGCTGGTACTCACTTGGCAACACATTATGATGTTTTCAATTATATTGACCTCCAACTCTTAATTACACATATCCTTCTGTCACACTTTAAGTTCGTATATCTGGACTTTTTTGGTCATCTAACGGGAAGATTCAGCCGACGCATGTGAATGAGGGATGTACGCGTTGATCTGGGTCCTTCTGGTAAAACAAGGTTATAGTGTGTTGCTCTGTTGCTGGTCAGTCATCTGATGTCCCAACCACAACAACCTCAAGACAGAAAATGAAAATACAGCAGGTTTGCATGGCTGTGTATTAATTTGTAACAGTGCGAATAGCCTAGCTAGCATGCAAACATATACTCAAAATACCCAGAATCCCACCAATACATCTGTACTGTCATAAAGAGTCTAACTTAGTTCCAAGGAAAGTCCTTCCGGTTCCTTCAACGTGTACAGGTGTGTAGATCATAATTACTAAATGTAGGACCTTCCTTCAGCAACAACTTCAGGGGCATTTTACCCATACTTTTCTTTATAGAGCTGTCATAGAGACACTAGTCCTACCATTACAGAGAGAGCACTTAGACCAGATGACACTACCTCACACTCTTACACACACATACACAGAGTAGCTTTTAAGATTGTATTTCTCTTCCCATGACTAAAAAGTTTGAGAACTCTGTGCACATGCATACACACTATTTACTTTATATACACATGAGTTTGGATTGACCACACACATTGTACTCAAGGGGACCGAGGCAGACGTAAAGGGTCTGCAGGCTGCGGCAACATCCATCACCACTAAGCCCACCTCTCCATTTCACCACCTTCTATCCATCCATCATTCCCTCCCTTCTGCTTCTCTCGTACACTGCCTCAACCCCCCTCTCCCCCTTCCTTCTGCCTCTGTCATCCCTTCCACTTCTCTCTTTCATGCTCTCACTCGTCTCTTTGCCCCCCAACCTCTAAGCCAAACTCTGCCTTTGAGCCCTGTGCTCTCTATCCATCTTTGCCACGTCTCTCCCCTCCGTTTCCCAATCTTCTCCATCTACCTAAAGTTTCCTTCTGCATGTCCGTCTGCTTGCTTGACTGTCCTCCCCATTTATCTTTCCCATAAGCCTGTCTCTCATCTTCCTTCTCTCAGTTTCTCCCTCATTGAGCACTTTCTTATTCAGCTTTAAATCGTATTTTCTCCTGTCTTGCCAACAAATGTTTTCTCAATTCTTTGGTTCCCTCAGTGATATTAGCGTTTCGTTATTCCAATAGCTGCGTCGTAAAGCTTTCAGGTTTATCTCCTTTGAGTCAGGATATTTGAATATTTCACAACAAATAACACATTTTGGTGCAAATTGCAAGTTTCAGTTGTTTTAGCGCTTCTGAAATCGTTACAACCTTACCTCCCGCTGTGAATCTTCATCAACCTTGACTTTAATTGAACTTGCGATTTGGATTTTATGTGGATTTAAGAGGGTAAAATCGATACTGGATCGGGGCTGGATCCTCCGAGTCAATCAGTGTAATGGAGCGAGTATTTAGGAGTGCAGCCTCTCTTGTACTATCAGTGAGTTACCAATTGGGAAACACAGCGAAGGCACAAACAAGCTCCTGTCATCCTCCCGAAACGTTCACGAGTCCCGTCGGTGATATTATGTAGCTCTTTGTGAGTGTGTGTGTCTGTGGCGAGTGTGTGTTTGTGGGACATTTAATATCGTAGCTCTCTCCCTGGCATGCTCTTCATTACAGTGCACTCAGTCTAATTTCATTGGGGCCTGCAGCCGTTTGAAAACAGGCCAAATGCTCGATGAGGGATGAAGAGAGGAAGAGGGAAGAGGAGGAGGACAAAAGGGGAGAGGTGAAACTCGGAATTGGTTGTTGATATTAAACAGTGTCTGGTCTGACATGATGCGACCATGTTCGTCCATGCACTTGCACAGACATGCTCCCAGGCACATGCTTGTCTACTGCCTCCCACAAAGCTCCGCATTAATCTAATTCGCGGAATTAAAAGCTGAAGGATGTTTGCATCTTTTCTCCCCATAACCCCCCCTCCTTCCTCCTTTTCTCTCTCCTCTATCTCGCAGCAAGAAGGATACAGGGCTGAGATTAATTCCTCCTGTTTGGCCACAGTATTTGATAAACAGCCACTTGTCTTCGGGACATGGCTTCGGAGAAACACAGTGAGGGAATCTGCACAGAAGCCCAACATGTGCAGCAAGAAAAAAAGGAAAATATATAGGGTGGGAAGGAATACCTGGATGGGGGTGAAATTAGATGGAGATGGGAAGAGCAAATGAGAATGATCAGAAGAGGAAGAGTCAGGCAAAAAAAAAACAAGTGTGGGAAGTTGAACGGTGTGGATCCCTTCCAAGGCCAAATGCCCTATCTTGTAATGTTAACCAAAGTGAAAACTAATTTGTGAAACACCCCCGCGATCCAGTTGGCACCAAAATGTAATGGGTTCTTCCTTGGCCCATGCTACACCCCCTTACACCACGCTTTATAAAATCTAGACAATATTTTGTTACGTAATCCTGCTGACAGAAAGACAAACTGAACCAAAAACATAATTTCCTTGGCGAGGTGTGGAAAAACGATAGATAGAGATTTATTGTGATCCAAGAAAGAGCGATCGGTCAATAGTGCTGTCAGCTTGAGATGAATGGAACATAAACCTGGACAACAAATCCGATTCAATTGTGTTTTTCTTTTGGTTGTCTACATATGTGTTCAAAAATATAGGCCAAATCACCAAAATGAGAAAGTAGTTCTTATTTTCTCTGTCGTGAAACTTTATCATTGGTGTTCTCCAGGATTATTCGTTGCTATGGGTTCTGAGGGTCCGGGTTAGAGTTGGCCTATAGGTTTATTTCTGAAAGTGAAATACAAAGGTAACCATACAATGGGTTCCAAATGTTGAATGTTAGAAAAAAGACAGACCGCTGAAGTTTTCCATTATTCATAAGCAACACTGTGAGTAAAAGAGTAAAGTACGGAAGGACTATCAGTTGCTTTTGGTTTTTAGGGTTAGCCTAGCTTTAATTATCCAAATATAATAAAAACGTGCAATGTTTTCCAAATGTCCAATTTTAGAAAAAGGACAGGCCGCTGAAGTTTTGCCTGGTTGATAAGCAACATTGTGATTAATGGAGTAAAGTAGGGGGTGTTAAGCAGCGTCCACACGGCGGTGTGCGTTGAAGCTTGCCGGTGGGCATGTCTGAAACTCGACCAACAACCAATCACATGAATCTCCCACCCCGGACACACAAGCACGTGGTTTGATTGGCTAGAGCTTGTACTGGCATATGATTGGCTGACGCCGTCGAAGCTTCAAAAGTTGAACATTGCTCAACTTTTGAAGCGAGCAACGCGAGCAAAGCAAAGCGACGGAACCACAATGCAGTTCGGCAAAGCGTGACGTCACCCCATTAAAAGTGAATGGGCAGAAGCGTTGAAGCTTCAACGCACGCCACCGCGTGGACGGGCCGTTAAGGTCACAAGACGATTGCTTGTGAGTTCTAACAAGTCTGTTCACTTGCCAATACTAAATATTGACTGATAAAAGACAAGCATTCAGGACTAGCCCCTTGCTGTTAACATGGCTTAATAATATAGTCTAGTGCGGCAGTTTTCAAAGTGTGAGGTGCACCTCCCTGGGGGGGCGCCAGAGAGCTTCAGGGGAGGCGCAGCGTGAGAGAAAAATAACGAGAAAAAGACGAGTAAAGTGTCACTTGCACACTTTTGGCTGTCTGTGAAGACCGAGTTCCCCCACCTCACCAAAAAGGCTGTAAAAGTGCTCATTCCCTTCACCTCCACAGGGGCGGACTGGCCATCTGTGTGTTCTGGAGAATCACAGAACGGCCGGTCGTCAGCGGGTCGTTGACGACCGGCTCAGTTCGCTGATGGCCGGCACCGCCCTTTATTTTTTAAACGGCATCATTGAAGTTGCGCTGACAGGCGACAGAGGTCCGTTCAGCCAGCCGTTTCCACGCAGTGAGGCTCCCCCCCCCGTTGAGTTCACTAGCGTGCTCTACCAATTTGTGTGGGCTGGGCTGGGTGAAATTCCAGGGCTGATTTTTAGTCCCAGTCCGTCCCTGTCTCCACCTACCTGTGTGAGTGCGGGTTTTCCGCATTGACTTTGATCAAAAGCAAGTACCGGTCAAGGCTGCAGCCAGAGGATGATCTGCGTTTATTCCTGTCTACATTGCATCCCCACATCATCCGCCTGTGCGCATCAGAGACGCAGACTCATTGTTCCCACTAAAGTAGCTGTGAGTGTAATAAGGAGGCAAAGTTGACGTTCAGTGTGTTGCCGGGAGCATATAAGGATTTATTCACGATGTTGAAAATGTTAGAAATGTTAAACATAAAAATAAAAAGGTTTTAAAAAGTTAATTTTGTTATGTTTTAAGGAGGTGACGCTACTCAGCCAATCAAATCGGTGCAGTCAGTGAGTCAGCACGATAGATTCAAACACACACACAGAGACGAGACAAGAAGAGAGAAACAGTCGGAGTAATTTCAAATTGAGGCCCACATTAAACAGCTGTGCAAGAACTCCTTCTATCACCTCAGGAACATTGCCAAACTCCGCCCCACACTCACTCAGTCTGACGCCGAAAAGCTAGTCCACGCCTTTGTCTCCTCCAGGCTGGACTACTGCAATGCACTCCTCATCGGGATCCCTAACAAAAGCATCCAGAAGCTTCAATACATTCAGAACAGCGCTGCTAGGATCCTGATGAGGGTGCGCAAATATGATCACATCACCCCCATCCTTAAAGCACTACTATAATAATTGGGAGGGGGGGCGTGGCTGTTCTTATGTTCTTTGAGGGGAGGCTCACCTTCCCACACTTTGAAAACCCCTGGTCTAGTGGAAATTGCTACTGCATAGGAAGTTGACCTAGCTTTACTTCTCGGGGAGAATTTTTTTTTATCAACACAGAGTTCATAGCATTTTTGTCTCTTAAATCTGTCAACTGCTGCAATAGAGAATGCACATACAGGCTTGAATCAATCCCTTAAACTCCATTGGAAAATGTGCAAATTACCTGAAATATTATCGTCCATATCTCTTCACAACGAATATTTGAGGAAAATAGAAATTTCACAAATGTATCAACAAAATTGGAGGATGAAATTGATTTAGTTTGACTCTCTCAACAGATAAGCTTGTACGTGTGTGTATCTCTGCTTTTACAAGTGAATGACAGCTGTCATTCTGCTGCTTCAGAATGGCTTGTACATTAAGCCATCAAACTACAACAATTGAATGAATTAGGACATCCATGCCTCATCAACAGTTTGAGTCCAACCTCTGGTTTCTACAAGCTGCTCTCAAGGCTGAAAGTCACCTAACTTCCCGCTTGAAAAGTCTGAAGAAACAAGGTGTATTTTTGTCTCAGGTCCATCTGAGGACATGCGTTTCAAAGCTCCAATTGTGTTCTTTTTTATTGATGGATGCTGAGAGGCTGGTCTCAAAGCGTAGAAATAAGGTGAGCGCTCTCACAGCCTCTGTGCAAGTCAATATCTTGACTTTAAAGCGATTGACAAGTTGTTTTTGTGAACAAATCCCTCAGTTTTGGCGTGTAATCCTGTCTGCGTTGCGCTCCGTCCCTCATCTAGTCCCTTCCCTGTCAGACAGGACTAGTGCCTGATTTGATTTGGCTGCCACAAAAAAGGCGAAAGTGAGAGACGAGGGAGGGTGGGTGGGATAACACAGATCTGATGTTTTTTGTTCTTTCAGCTGTCTTCCTCTCTGTTTTGTTGTTTTTCTTCTACTTTCAGTTTCTATTTAACTTAGCCAAACACTATTTTTCTCTTTTTTCTTCCAATTTTCCATCTCCTGGAAGGAGTAATTGTCATTATGAGGACTCTGGCCTTCTCCCTCTCCACTCTTGCTTCATGCTCTTCTGACAGGCCTTTAAATTGTTTTCCAGACTGACTTTCACCTTGATCGGGACACTAAATCCACCAATTAAATCACCAAATTGGCACTGTGGGCGCAGCTACAGGATGGGAGGGCAATGGCAGTTAAGACAAAGGTGAAATAGTACACTGCCTAACACCACATTTAAGTGTGTGTGTGTGTGTGTGTGTGTGTGTGTGTGTGTGTGTGTGTGTGTTTTCTAAACTGCCCTACAGTGGCAGTGAGTGCAGTCATTACAGAAGCATGGCATTTGAAAAATTAGTTTAAAGTTCTCAGGCTGGATGACAAACTGTAAAACAGATAGTGTTGTAATGCTTTTGTGTCTTTCCGCCAACAAGGTGTGTTTGTCCGTTTTGTCTGTCAGGATGGATAATGGACTTAATTGATTTTCATTAAACTTGGTCATGGGTCAAATAAGAACGTGTTACATTTTGGAACAGATCCCAGTAAAGTGTCCATGCATCATATAAACTATTTGGATTCTGCACTTGGCCTTTGGAAAAACCTGTATTGTTCATATAAATTCTAGTACAACATGACATATACTATCAGCCTCATTATCAATTTTGATGTATGCATTTCTTTTTATTTTGTAATGTTTACATTACATTACATAGCATTTACATTACATAGCATTTAGTTGACTCACAATAAGTGCAATAAACCATTTAGATTCAAACTAAGGACTACAAGAACAGTGCTGACATATTTACTTACTTATAGCCAATAGGAATCAGCTTTTTCTGTATTTGGTTGAGTTTGATTTGTCTGAGAACTGTCCAGTGACGTGCGGTGAGGTTCATGGCTTTCAGAGTCAGATTTACAAATATTATATTTTGACCTTAATCGAAATATTCGGTTATTTTCAAAAGCTTTTTTAGTCTGATGCTTCAATTAGTTTTAAACAGACCGTTCAACAAAAGGATACCCAAAATCTAAATATTGGATTGTTCTTTCTTAGTAAGATCCCATTTTCATTACAATTGTGGTCTTACCTTGACTTGAAGATGAAGTCTATGCTATCCTTCTGGACAACAATCTCTATTACTTTTTTGCAAAAGTCCTCCTTATCTTCCTCTAGTTTGAAAAGTCTAGTTTGTGTTGTTTGCGTCTACCGTCTCTGCGTAGAATAACAGTAGCAACAAGAACCTGTGGGCTCACGTGCGCCCCTTCAGTGCAGCAGAGGTTATGGCTGCCTCCCCTGGTGCTTTTTTCATTGTCGTTGTATGATGAGACCAGCGAGCCTAAATATCATATACGTGAAATAAGTTATTTAGAGACTATGGATGGCGAGGATAAATGTAATAAAGGGATCTACAAACATTACATTGGTGACATACAGTGAGATGGTAACAGGCATGCGCTTAGTGCCCGCTTTTGTAAGTAATTTCGAACCCTGAAGGCAGGAGAGACTGAAAAGAGTCAAGGGAAGCTTATAAAAGTTAACAGCAAAAATACTTTGATGGTGCTCAAACATAAAAGTGTTCCCTTGTGCATAACTTCTAGTGTTAACATTCAATATCATTCCTAAAAATAGCAGCATGGCTTGGTATTGGAACATTTCTTTCTCCCTCCTTTCACATCATAAATCATCTTCATACTGTATCTGGTGTAAAGGCACTTGTTCTTTTACAAAGTATAAGAAGGATTAAACTATCTAAAAATAGCTAAATATTACTCTTTATTTAAACAAGTCTAGCGCCATTCTATCGGTCTGTTCTTATCTAAATGTTTGTGTCATCCTTTTACTGTGTCTCTGGTGCAATTTACGAATCTCTGCTGGCTCCAGTAGATATAGCTCTCCCCATCCACATTCTTGTTGGTTGTGGGACAGAGGAATAATAATTCAGAACCTGCTGATACTTGAATCTTACTACTTGGCATATGTTACAAAACAAAAAAACATCTTCATGGTGAACTAAATAAAATCCTTGTAATCTTTCTCAAATCTAATATAACAATTAACTATTCCTGTTTGTGGTAAAAACACACTAACGTTATGTAATACAATTTCATTATGATTCAAAAACAACTAAAGTCATGATGATGTCAGAGTGTATGACTTCCTGAGTGTGTCTGTCCTGTAAGGTACGTCATTCTCTGCTTGGATGGTGTGCAGAAATCCCATCGATTGCACCGACTGCTTCTACCTATCTATTATCAAGCTGAAAAATGAATACAGAAATCCAACATACTGTCATCAAATGTCTTTCTATTATGAATTTAAATCAAATGTATACTGTATCCCCATAATGACCTAAACAATAAAGTGTATGGCTTTTACTTCTTTTACCAGGCTAGTTACAAGATGTTGTCTAAATTAAATTCCGTCTCATTACATTACTATGTTTTAGCTTAACTGTAATATGTTCTTTCTACATTTCAAACTTCAGGTACTTTAATATCTGTTGAAATATTACAAAATTGTTTCATTATCACAGGTCAACTTCTTCGGTATTCCATTCTGGAATTACATCTCTCACAGTAGCCCCTTGGCCACTGATTCTGCATCCGTGTTACCTGTTATAACTCAATCAATATTTAGAAACATGTCAACATTCACCAAACAGTATATTATCCCAAGATATGGAGCAGGTTCATTCCGGCGGAAAGTTTCTTTCAATCCTTAAAAGAAAAATTTAAATTGTGAATTTTACAACCATGTTGACCTTTATACATTATACACACTCCCCCATTTTTACACATGAACTCATGTGTAACAAAATCCTGTAATGGGGAGGGGAAACAACTTTCAGGTAAATATTGGTTAGGGACATAGCGAACATTTACAATTTGACATCCATTATTGTCATTTCCAAAGTAAAGACTTCAGTGAAAATAAGTGTTTCTCTCCGTCCTTCAGTCCTAAAAGAAACAGAATCTTAAGATTTTAGTTTGAGTTTTACATTTGCAAACCGCCAACTCCTGTGCGGCTTCCCCTTTTTATGGAATTTTTAGGAAACCTCTTGTTTCCCTTGGAGCTCCAAAATAATATGTTAGTCCAAAAACATGCTTGGTTAGTTATTGTTTTAGAATCATGCAGTTAAACTGATCACATGCCGGCATACATTCACACTCACACTTTCTGGTTGTCAAGTCAGGTTTGGTCAGATACACCCCAGAGTCAGTCATTGACAGTGCTTTTGTCACACTGTCAGTCAGGGTCAAAGGTCATTTGGTCTCGGTCTATTGGCTATGTCATGCTCTGCAGAGTCTTTTCAGAGGTATTTCAGCAAAGGCGGGTACCCTTTATCTACAAAAATATGTCATATGCGAAGCGCCATTCCTTATTCATTCACGACTTCAACTATGATTTTCAAGGTGGTTCTCCTCCCATCTTTCCTGAAACTTGGTACAAAACTCACTTCCTTATAGTACTACTACTACTGCAATTCATTTACACCTAATTAGTATTACAATGTCTAATAGATCTAATTCAGAAACTTGTGTACATAACTATTATCTTGAGTCAAACCATTACTAGGATCTGTGTAGCTCTGCATTTCATAGCTCATTATACTCATTTATCTTCAATTCTGGTCTACTTAAAAAACAATGTTAAACTCTTTAGCAGTGTGTGGAACCCTGGGTGTCCGAACATGCAACAATTACTCCCTCCTTTATCAAGGATTTAAAACAGAAGTCATTTCATATTTCCATCCTAAAGCCCTCCTATGGTAATAACTATGCTACAATGGTGAAATCAATACTTGGAATACTATATTTGGCTTGGCACTAGCTCCCCCGTTAACATTATCTATACAAATAAAGATTTGTCTTATAGAGTGGTTCCTAAAACTATCATTTTAATGGTGAACAAATGAGACCACCACTGTATTCACACATGAATACAAATCTCTAAAAGAATAATTCGTTAACATGATGAAAACATTGAATATGGCTCTACTCTGTACTGCTAACTCCAAAACACCCACTGCTTAAAGTGTAGTGAATATTTCCATCATGTCTCCTCCTTTATCCCTCAGTGTGTTTTAGGAGGATTTTCTCATTTTACTTTAATAGTTTCCTCTTTACTGCTATTTATCATTCATGGTTAATACATCTATTTGTCTTTACGTATTTATCAAGTCAATCAATCAAAAGAGAAAATGTAACTCCAAAAAGACAAGTAACACTATTTAGCATTTTGC
>CALSBZ010040842.1:0-10269 GCA_943591055.1 Gobionotothen gibberifrons
GGTTCATTCAAACATACAAACTCAGCTGTTATCTGGTCAGCGCAGTTCAACGTTAAAATGATTCTGAGTGGTGCCACGATTTAATATCATTTAGTTTTTCCTGGGTGATTTGTCTCTCGGCTCGTGATACTAATAGCAGGAATGTTTTCACTCTCTTTTTTTTGTAGTGAAACAGTTTCAAGATACACTGAAGGAGGATGAACAAGAGGAGAAACCCCCTCCTCCTCCACCCCCTCCACCCCCTCCTCCACCTCCTCCACCTCCTGCTGTCACCAAGTATGACCCGTCTTCTTCATTGTGTACATACTGTATCAGAGCCTTTTTACACTGTGCTTTTAAATATATATAGAAATGTATTCATTGGGATAAACCCCTTGAGATGCACCATCTCGTTGTCAAGGGGGCCCCGACAGTAGCAACAACTTACAGACATACATAAACAAAAAGACTAAATGCAAAACATGACACACAAGACAAACCACGTACAGTCTGTTAAGTAAAAATCAAGCAAAGCACACAATCATTACAATTTGAGACAGTTGAGCAAATCAGTTTCATCCATATCAGTTTCATTAATAACAAGTACAGACCAGTTGAAAGTGAGATGATAATGTTTAAACATACCCAATGATGCAAGAGATCTAATAGCAGCATGAATTGTATGACACTATGACACCTTTGACCTCTCTGTGCCAAGTACACTTGATTTCCTGAGAAGCAGAAGAAGCGCCAGCAAAGCCGATCAAAACAGTGAGTCTCACACTTCTTCCACTCAACTGCATTTTTGGGTTCTCAGATTTATATGACAACTTCTTTCTGGTTTCTCAAAACACAATACTTTGACTTCTATTTCAATGAAACACACATGATATGCTCTCAAAGTCCTTTACGATATTTCATCCATCTCTAATCTTTAAGAAGCAAAACCTTTGGACATGAAGACGAGAGCGGTGGATGAAATGATGGAGAGAATTAAGAAAGGAATCATCCTGAGGCCCATCATGAGAGTACAGGTGGATCATGTGTATTCACAAAAACGTTTTTAAATGTATTCGCTCATTTGCTTCCCCATTGTGTGAACAGAGAAACTTGTATAAGAAAAAAACCCTTAAGTAATAAATACTAACGTCTACAATCTGACTTGTTGTGCTTACAGGAAGATGACAGTGCGTGGAAGGTCAGTTAGCCTCACATTCCCAATTGTTGAATTTGTTTTTTATAATTAAGCAGTTGACACAGAATTCCCAAATATGCCAAATGCAATAAACAAATGCCAAACTTCATTGCATCTCATCAAAAGGTGAATAACTGTAATGTTGCACTGAAATATTGTACAAGTCTATCTGAACTGAAAGTATTATTTAGGAGCCAAATCATGAATGGTTATGAACAGGACCTGTAAAATCCCATTTGTTGTTATTTCTTGTAAAAGTAATTTCTTTCTGATTGTTTTGTAAAAAAAACTAAAAGCAAACAAATTAACAAGACAAACATGTCGCTGATGACGATGACCTAATATTTTATTTATAAGAAAAATATATGTTAGAGGGGGTAGGACCAGAAAAGTTTTTTTAAAGCTTCTTCTTGCCCCTGTTGAACATGACAGACTATTTGAGAATTATTGTTTTTTTAAATTTTTTAAATTTTTGTACTTTGTTATAATTATTAATTTGAGTGAGAAAAAAAAGAGAATATATATATGTATATTATTGTTGTATGTTTTCGTTTCTGACATGTTCAATAAATTGACCAAAACATTCCCAAATCTTCTTACAGGACCAGAAGAGTGAAAACAGAAAGTCAGCGATCCTGGAGCTGAAAGGAATGCTGGTAATGGACTCAGATTAGTGTTGGAAAGGAAAAACACTTTTGACAAACAGCAATTTATTCCACTTTCTAACATTTACACACACCAGGACAACATGAAGCATCAGAAGCTCCGCAGAGTGCCATCCAGACGGGGAGTGGGCCGAAATGTTGGCGAAGCAGAGCTGCTGCAGGTGCTGCAGAGGAGGAGGAGAGCCATGGGGGACCAGCAGGACCAAACACAGGGTACACTCACATTGTCCTCTTTGTCCTTTCTTCAATGGATTTGCGGTTTTTGTAGGTTCTTGCGTGTCTACAAGCTGTTTTTAGTCGTTAGCACGAGAGCACGACATACACTTTAACAGAAAGCTAGTTTTCAAATGTTTGGAGATATTCGTTTTATACTTTGAGCCCCATTTTCTTTGAGTGAATTCACGCTTTTATTGTAATTGCATTCAAATGTACTTGGTAATGCACGGTGACATATAACATTTGAAAAGAGTCACGCAAAAACGCTTAAAAGGAAAGATAAAAAGTGAAAAGTAGCCATCAGTTCCCCTCCAGCTTCAACGTTTGATCTGCACGCAATGAGTATTTTAACCTCTGCAATATTAATCATACAAAAGTGCTTTATCATATCATTGTGGTCAACTGCAAACCGTCTTCTCTCATTGTCTGGCTTTCGTGCATAACTGGAGATCATCTCTTCCTTCAGAGCCTCAGACCGGTGCTCAGTGTGTCCCAGCAGCAGGAGACTGTCCCTGGGCTGGAGAGAGCAGCCGCGCCCCGGTGCTCCGGAGGCTGAAGCAGAACCGAGAGAAGAGAGACTCCCGCATCCGAGCATCGGCACTGATCCTCGGGCAAGACAACTGAGAGCAGCTTCGGGAAGTCTCACTGTCAGTGCTGCAGTTATTGCAGGTCCCGCAATCTTTTTTCCTGAATATCTCTTGTTTTACTTCAATTTAATTAATACATCTGTCCACCGTTTGGTTCATCAGTTGCAATAAAATGTGGGTCTCTTTTGAAAACAAAGACTTGTTGTGTAATGTCAGAAAGTACCACATGGGACGTGCTCATTGAAAAACATTATAAAAATCCAACATTTTGACCTAGAGAAAAGCACAAAAAACATTTCTACCAAAGGCCATTCAACCCAGGTGTGCTTCAAATAGCCGTACTTGTTGCGTGTCAAAGGAAACCAAACTCATTCAGCTGTGGTTAATATCCCATATCATGCCTTTTGGGTTCCAGCTGATCTAAGTGCAAGTCTCATGATTTTATATGATGCCTTTTACCCACTTCTCTCCCGAGGTGTCGGCCCTCTTAAAGCTCGATCCGGCAGAAGGCTGGAGGCTGCTATTTATTTAGGCACATTAAAGCTCTCACACCCCGAGCCCAGAGGTGTCGTTGAGATAAGAGCCTCCGGTGATCTGCCTGCTTCCTCCTGAAAGTATCTTTAAATGCGGAAAGGTCGCTTTTTGTTTTCTCACCTCCTCACTGATACTGCATATATGTGTGCATGCATGCATGGCTGAATACCTACACCGTACCCTCACACCACATCATCTACCTATCCGTCTTTGTTAAAAGCATTTGAAAAGATGAAATGACTCTCACCTTTGACTCCGACACCATTTTAGTGTCTTCACACGGTTTCACATTATATATTTACTTTATTTAGCTCTTTTTACTAGAAGGTCTGCCTTTTCACGCCCCAGCATACATTTTTTATTGTTTCCCTCCTCAGTCTCAGAGGTGTTGGCTCTGGGATGCAGTAGTGTATTCTACCCTCTGTTATTGAATCAATGCACATGAAAGCCAAACGTGTGTATGAGAGAAATAGCAGGAAATGGAGACATGAAAGTAATGAGAGGTTCTGAAACTGATACTGGATATCTGAGAATACTGATAGAAACAAGAAAGATGTGTTGACTTGAGACACCACCAGTGACACCTATGAACTTGCTGTGAATCTTTATAATATTGCCCTGTACGGTTTCCCTCATCCTTTCCTGAATGATGATTTTACATTATATCTCCCAGGATCATTAACAAATAAAAAGACACATTACATGACATTGCATTTAGCTGACGCTTTTATCCAAAGCGACTTACAATAAGTGCGTTCGACCAACAAAATGCAAACTTGAAGAAAACAGAATCATAGAAGTACATCAGGTTTCATAGAGCTAAAACATTTCAAATGCTATTCAACTGGCTTTAGATAAGTATATAAGTGCTTTGTTAATAATTCTATCGCTCGAAGTGGAGTCGAAAGAGATGAGTCTGCGCCGGAAGATGTGTAAGCTTTCTGCTGTCCTGATTTCAACAGACACATTATTTAGTAGTAAGAAAATAGGGTTGTATCAACATACCAAAGGTACAATTCCTGAAACCAATAGGAGCATGCTGAGGGCCTAGAAAATACATGACAGCAAGACAGAAATGTTACACATGTATTACCATACAAGTCCAACAAGATGAGTTTTTTTTGTGTTTGATTTGAAAGGAGAACTTTTTCAGGTTCCCACCCGTATTTTGGCTTTCTATGAAAATAATGTTGACATGCATGAAAAACATTGAGTTTTCCTCAAACTGTCAAGTGACTAAACCACCACACCATTTGTATTTTTGGGTGCCATAGTTTGTCTTGGTAAACCACGCTTTTAACATAGTAGGACATGGGCTCCCATAGTGAAGCCCTGCATTGAATTAATCAGGATGTTAAGTTATGTTTCAGTGTCAAAAGGAGGTAGAGCTTTTTCAATACATCAATGCAAGGTTTGAGGTTGGAGCACTGCTGTCCACAAGATGCGTCTACAATTGGTGAATGAATGGAATAGTAGTGCAACAACATACATTGATAATTGCCGAGTTTGGTACAATGATATTTCACATGACGGAATTGTCAATTAATAAGATACAACCTGGAGAAATTCTGCTCTTTATTATGTATTTCTCAGTAGCCAAATACAGCTTATGAGTTGAGTGCCAGACTCTTGCAGCTGTCCTCCAACCAAAGATGGCGCTGCATCAAAACACCTCTCTCCCTCCTCCAGACAGGTCCCTTCTTCTCTGCTTTCCTCAAAACAAACAGGCAGGAACTTTGACCGGTGTTCCTAGCTAGTAACTAGCCTGCTAGCTTTTACTAGTTTTCTGTCTTTTTTTTCATATTGTTGTGTGTTGTAGCACATGCGGAGAGATGTGGTTTATTTATTTACTCAGCTGGCTGTCGCTAGTCATCCAAGTGTCCTTCGTTACGCTAGCAATAGGTAAGTGCATGTTTTAAAATCCATGCAAATGCTAGGTAGCTAATTAATAACGCTAGCGGACCATTTCAGTAAGTGAAGCTGCAACATTGAATAATAACTAGGCTTTGTTTGCTGCCCTGCACCTGTATTGGCACTACACAAGTGTGTTAATAATAAAATGCAATTACAAATAATAATCCTACCTTATGACTAAATAAGGTACATTGTGTTCGTTTACCTCACTACTGTTGGCTGGCTAAGCTAGCAAGATTTCCACCACAGGAAGAACGAATAAATGATGCATTTTTAATTTTCTAAAATGACAACAGCACATTTTTTAAAAACAGTAGTCATTAAAGTGAAGAGTGTATTTTTGTTCGTTTTTGACATGTCCTAAACTTAAGTAGTTTTCGTTGTACATGGGGAAACAATTATGTTTCATGATGCTAAGTAAGCTAGCGTTTAGCTTTCTCTCTTCAGTCTTTTTACCATTTTAAACTATTCAGAACTTCGATGCCTGAGTGAGCATATGACATTAGTGAGGTCCTAAAGTCTGATATGCAATACAGATTTGATATAGTAGCATCAGTATTCAGTTGGAAGGATAGCATGTAAACTAATATGAACTAGAGTACTAGACAATGTTGCTTCAAATCTAACTAGCATGGTGTTTTACAATGTTAACAATATGACATTCCCGTAGGTTAGTCGACAAACTGGATATTAAGCATTTGGCTCACATAGTTACAAGCAGTGTGTTTATATGTTGGGTTTGCTTCAAAACTTTGTCAAAGAGCTTGTCTGTCAGTCCACGTTGCAAGTTAGTTACCTGGCCACGTAACACACTCACACAGACACACACACACACACACACACTCACACCCACCCCTACAGCTGTCAGGTGTGGCTGCTGACTGTCAAACCCTGCTAGTATCAGTCACTCCAGCCCAGCTGTGTGTGGTTGTGTACTTGTTTCTTCTTTTGTTGTTCTTATGTTTTACTTTCTGCACATACTTGTGTATGATTGATAACCTTGTGTTTTTACCTTAAATTTACCAGCTTAGTTCTCTTTGTTCCTCGCTGTTATGTCTATTTGTGTATACAAAAAGCTGACTATGATTCTGATAATAGACAGGATCAAGGAACTAAGATTATCGTGTTTGCTTAACTGAATCAGATTAAATAATTAAACCTCCTTTTATCAGTGTTTAGTAGAACATTTACCAATGCTATACAGTTCACTTATCATCATTGAATAGCTTTTGATTTGCCATGATATGAGCCGAGAAAATTCTGATGTCTTTTTCTGACTCTACAAGATTTTCTTTTAGCAATTAGCAACTTAATAACATTAATGCGGCACCCTTGCCTTTTCATTTAAGAACTTCTTTGACATTTAGCAATGGATTCAGAGCATTTACAATAATACCCAACAGACAGTTAAACACCAGTGGCTTTCTGTCACCTCCTATTAATGACCGGCCCTTTATTGCCAATCATAAGCCGCTTTGTAGCATTGCAACAGTGCAACTCTGTAATCAAAACTAGGTGAAGGAGCAGTATAACCCATGATTGCCCTGGCCCGTACTTTATTAAGTCGGTATAATCATGCAGTACTTTTCCAAATTAAATTGGCCCAGCTCATGTTCATATTCTATTTGCTGTGTCCAGCTGTCCAATGCTAAAAAAAAAGTTGACATTGAATGAAATATGGAGTTGAAAAGGGCAAGGCAGACTCTGTTGGTAAGAGCACATTGCCTTTGTGCGATGAAGCCCTCAGATTCTCCCATGAGCCTTTGCTCTCGCTGTCTCTTTCTCAGGGCTTTGACGTGCATGTTTTTGACGCACAGTCTGTGCTTGGCCTCCCTTCTACACGGGCTCACGAACTGTGGGTCACATCGTTTTGCCGATGTGTTTTTATTCATTCACTCGACTGAACTGATATTATTTGGCAAGATATTGAATCTCGGTACCTTTTGGGAACTGAGTGAAATGTGTCTTTTAGAACCAATACTAAAAAGCTGTTGGTTCTGGAAGCTGTCTTTGAATCTTTGGTCTATCTTTTGATATAGACTTTTGATTCAATGTTTTTGAAAAAATAAATATCACTAGTATTTGAGAACGACCAAAGATTTGTCAGAACATTTGTGTTTATATTCCTCAAAGTAAGTTTAACAATAACGATCCTTTTGCTTTGAAAAGTGATTAGTGTAATTTTGGTAGTGGTACAAAATGTCAGGAATGTATCAAAAATAACTACCGTAAATTCCGGACTATTAAGCGCACCTGAATATAAGCCGCACCCACTGGTCGGTCACCAATTGTGGGTAGCGTGGCTGAGCTTCTCCGGCATCTCCAGCTCGCCGGAGAAGCCAGCGCCAGCCAATCAAATCCCGTTTCTGAAAATCTGACAGCTCAAATCCTAGCCAATCAAACCGCGTCTAAGCTGGGAGAGATATCCCGCCGTTCATTTCTATATTTCAAAAACAGATGGAGGATAAACTAATTATCGCCGTAGCAAATCACCCGGTTTTGTATGACGAGTCCCTATTAACTTACCGGGATACAACCGGAGGAACCAGGCATGGGGGGAGGTGGCAGAGACAGTGGGTGAAACTGGTAGGCTTTCGCCTGTTTGGGGATTTTATATCCAGTATATCCAAGCATAGCTTGCTAGCTATGTTAACACTACGTAAACGGGGCGGGACATTCATGTGATTGGTTGTTGGTTGCGGGGCTCGAATAAAATCCCCAAGCTTCAGACACGCCCAGCTCCAAGCTTTTTTTGAAGCTGTAGTGTAAGCCGTGATGTTCAAAGCGTGGGGAAAAAGTAGCGGCTTATAGTCCGGAAAGTACGGTAGTTGTAAAAAATCCTGCTGCATAGGTAACATTTTCAAAACATATTTTCATCTTTTAGATTTTTTATTTTGAACCCAAATCAAACATGGTGAAAACAGGATTATCAATTTTTATCATTTGTATTTTATTGAGATAATTGAAATGTCTGGAAGGTCCAATGATGAAACGCTCTCTTGTTTCTTTCGACTCTTATATGAACACTGATCCCTTCTGATTGTCTCCCCCAGCTGCTGGCCTGTACTACTTGGCAGAACTAATAGAAGAATACACAGTAGCCACCAGTCGAATAATAAAGTACATGATAATGGTGAGTAACGGCATTATTCTCCTAATTCTCTTGATTTTTAAGAATATACTAGGCATGTAACGATATATCGAATATCGCGATTTAAAAATTTATTTTTTAATAATAATTTAAATCTTTATTTTTCATTATCGCGATAAATATCGTACCGTGAGTTTTGGGTATCGTTACATCCCTAGAATATACCGCACTGAACCATGTTGTTAACAAGGCGTCCTGTGTGTGTGTGTGTGTCCAGTTCTCCACAGGGGTGCTAGCCTGTCTCTATCTCTTTGAGAGCTTCCCAGTGCTGATGGTGGGGGTCGGCCTCTTCACCAACCTGGTGTACTTTGGCCTCCTGCAGACTTTCCCTTACATCGCGCTGAGCTCCCCAAACTTTATCCTCTCCTGTGGTGAGCATGACACACTATCTGTTAGCACCATATTCTCTTGTCCTGTGTTCCAACATTTTTGTGTCTCTTCTTTGTCTTCACTCTCCAGTGTTGGTGGTGGTGAACCATTATATGGCCTTCCAGTTCTTTGCACAAGAGTATTATCCCTTCTCAGAGGTAATTTAGTCTCTTTCTGAAGCCACATCCATGAAAAAGATTGTCTGCCATTCTAACTCAAGTCTCATAATCTGTCATTCTGCGTCAAGGTGCTGGCGTACTTCACCATCTGCTTGTGGGTGATCCCCTTCGGCTTCTTCGTGTCCCTGTCGGCGGGGGAGAACGTGCTTCCGTCCACCATGCAACAAGGAGGTGAGATTTATAAGATAAGATAAGATGAACCTTTATTAATCCCGAGGGTAAATTCAGTTGTACAAAGCAGCAACAGGGTAAGCGTGAAAAAACAGTACAGCAAAGATTCACACAGATCAAGAAAAAAAAAAAAAAAAAAATCAAGGAAAAAAAATTATAATAAGAAAATGTATGTCTCTTGAGCTGTGGGTTTAGTATGTTTAATTGTAATCTCTCTATCATGACGCATACTTAGATGCCTCAGTCTTATGAACACAATCTTAAAAAGCCTATGTTATAATGTCATGGTAACCAAGGGAAAACCATGTCTATGTCATTTAAAGGAATGACCCCCTGCGCTTATGTTAGCCGTGCTAGTTCAGTCAGTCAGTCGATGATGAGACTCGGTCACGGGTTCGATCCCCAATTGCTTTTTTTTTTCTCTGTGTGTGTGACCACTGTTCTTTATTTCATCTTGATCTTAAACAACAAATGAGTAGGGCTGTAATGAAAGCTTCATTTCTAACGTCACATTCAAATACTGCGCTGCTTTTCTTGTCCAGATATTACCCTTAACTCTAAAGCGTTGTAAATTCCATTAGTCCAAGTTAATTGAAAATACATGTCATCATTAAAAATATTGCCAAACATAACTCATCCAACAAATGCTTCAATCCATATATTTAAAAACCAACTAATTTTCACTGTGGGCAAAAACAGGTTGCTGCTAACAAAGGGAGACAAGCAGGAATCCAATAGCAACTTAAATGACTTTAAATAACATAACGTCTATTTTGTCACATTTTTACTGTGAATTAAGTTGATTTAATAAAGAAAATACATGTTCATTCAATCTTTTGGCTGATTGGAAAAGTGTGATTATTGATTGACAACACACACTTGAAGCTTCTTCTCAAGACCTCCATAGAAGCTTTGACTAAATAAAAAACTACAGGTAAAAAAACAACTGTATAAGAATTATAATTAATTAATAAAAAAAAAATGTTTTTGTGCGTGTCATGCTTGCGCCAGGGCGGGGCCATGCTAATCTTCTCTGTATCGTTCCAATTTTAGTGTATGTGTTACCGTAGTTACACAACTGTATAACAATTAACTTTGTTCTTTCTTTTAGATGACGTGGTGTCTAATTACTTCACCAAGGGCAAGAGGGGGAAGAGGTCTGGGATCCTCGTGGTGTTCTCGGTCCTGAAGGAGGCGGTGCTGCCCAGCAGACAGAAGATGTACTAAGGGGCTCGGGGGGGGGGGGGGGGGGGCCCCGCGGCCAAGAGGTGTAGGGGTGAGTGAGTGTGTGTGTGTGTGTGTGTGTGTG
>CALSBZ010040842.1:19725-37899 GCA_943591055.1 Gobionotothen gibberifrons
TGGCAGCATAAAGAACATGGACATAAACATACATAGAGAAAGCATGGTGCCAATACAGAAAAATAAACGTTGCCCAAGGGTGTGCGTTCATGCCTGCCTGCGTCTGTGCAGTGTTTACATGCATTGGCTGTGAATAATGAACAAATGCAGCATAGAGTACATGCTGTTCCGAAGGGAAGCCGTTTCCTCCACTAGAGAGCGCTCGTCGCCTCTGAACGTTTGACCCCTGCTGCCGGGCATTCAGACGGCTTCACATCTGCTATTACGTGATCTAACTTTGATTAATTAGGCGAGTATGATGGTACATGCTGACTCAATGACCGTCCAAATGAGGGCAAGGCCGACTCCGGACGATTTCAAAGGGGCAACGTGTAGAAGAGCGTCGTGATGAAAAAGGACAAACTATGAACGTGGAAGAAGAAGAAGGGAGAGAAGAGCTGACGGGAGCAGTCATAGATGCAAGTGTGTTCGGCTCGATGCAGTCGGACACACGAAGACATGTTGATGTGACTGAGAGGATTAAAATACACAGTAGCTTTCTGTGTGTCTCTCACAGCTAACCTTACATCTGCTGCGTCAATCTTCTATCCGTTCTAACGGGAATGGATGATTGAACTTTGTAATCATCGAATGTTTGAATTTGAATTTGAATGGTCATCAAAATAGACAAGAAAATGGCTACACAAGGATTCAAAACAACAATTAAGAGACACACAATATGACCACAAAGAGACACAAAAAGAACCAATGGATACACATAATCAACACAAAGCAATACAGGATTACCAAAGAGAGTACAAAAAACCACAAATATACACAGGAAGAGACACCGAACGAAGACAAAAATATGCAAAATAACCACTGAAACACACAACATGGTCTACCTATGTTGTAAATGTATTATCTTTTCAATTTACACACGGCATCTATTGCACGTCTGTCCGTCCTGGGAGAGGGATCCCTCCTCTGTTGCTCTCCCTGAGGTTTCTCCATGTTCCCCTTTAAACTGGGGGGTTTCTCTGGAAGTGTTTCCTTGTACGATGTGAGGGTCTAAGGACAGAGGGTCTAAGGACAGAGGGTCTAAGGACAGAGGGGTCTAAGGACAGAGGGTGTCGTATTGTCATACTGATATTCTGTACAAACTGTGAAGACCACTGAGACAAATTTAACATTTGTGATATTGGGCTATATAAATAAACATTGATTGATTGACACCATGACATTTAAGACCCTCAGAAATGACTACAAAGTGTGCGACTCATGAGTGTGTTGCTCATAGGAGTGATGTAAGGCCTTTTACATCACTGTGCCCAAGGACAAGGGACCCTCTTCCTCCTCCCGCTGCTCTTTTTTTCTTCCCTCCGCTCTTCTCCAGCCTTCAGGCATCTGCCACCATGAGCTGATCAGAGGACGCTTCCTTACGAGCAAAACAGTTATTCATCCTGTTCCTCGTGCACTCTGACCTTCGTCTGAACCGCCTCACAGCTCCGAGGAGAGCACTGAGGAGAAAAATGTCTGACTTTTTTTCACACCCATCTCTGAACTGTAGTATTTCGGTAATGTCTTGAACCTTCCTTGTACCTCAGAACCAAGTATATCATTTCCTTATCTTGTATACATTTATAACATCGGTCAAGGCCTAGAAAATCTCTTCGAGTGTAGGGGAGATGACACCTTTTAGATTTTCTTTCGCAATCTATTTTGAACACACTTTAAATTAAAAAGGCTTCGAAATGTCTTCGCCCAAGATTGTTTAGGTCAGTTTATCCCGTCAACTAGAAATATTTGTAGGACATTCCAGATGAGAGGGTCCGCCTTTTGCTCGTAATAAAAAATACCATATTTTATTCATGCTCAAAGATACACATGTCGCTTTCATTGTCAACGGACCTGCTCCGATATCTAACTAAATAAATAAAATATGTACAGTATAAATATTTTTTTTCTAGCGAGTGAAAGGAGGCCATCATATCTGCAGGATGTCTTGGTGCGTTTTGGCTAAATGGGCCCTTTGAAAGAAGAATGAATAACATCCTAGAAATATTATTCACCGTGGAAGCGTCATAACTTATTCAGCCATAGGAGAGAAGCTTAACACATGACAAATACAATACAGTGAACCTGCTGTTGATAATGTGCTGTGTGAAAGTGCTTTGAGCACAGAATAAGTTAAAATGATTGTGTTCTTCAAAAAAGTGATGCTCCAAGCGTACGGAAATAACTCTGAAATATAAAAATATGTTAAAAAAAAATTGAACCAAATATGTGTAAAAGACAAAATGGCCGACTGAACTCGTCATTTTTTGTATAAATTTGAAAATGTTATCTTGAGTATACATTTCACTCGGCTCATTTAGCTTCTTTACTGTGTGCCACGGCGGATAAGAGCAATGCGAGTTTTGATTTGCAACACGCTCTGACAGCTGCTGGCACAGGGCTCCCATCAGCCAATGGGCACTGCCTCCGCCCTGCTCTCAGCCAATGAGGCTCCGCGGAACCCTCGGGGGTGTGTCTCATTAGCTAGATTCCAGGACCTGGCTCTGGCCCACTGGACGCACTCAACCGGAAACGATGCAGTCCAGAGGGGGATTCATCATCTGAAACATCGTCTCCCCCTACTCACTCTTTCCCCTTTTCTGTCTTCCCAAAAATGCAGAGGAAGGAGAGGAAGTACAAAAAAATCAGTGATGCCAAAAAAATTAAGTATTTTTTGTCAATTTCTTTTAACGCTCTGTCATTTACCAACTATGATTTCCTAATTTCACACACGAACAGTCAAAGTAACTCTGAGATCAGCCAAAGTTGAGGCGCCTGCTCTCTCAGACATCTGGCCCCGTCTTTACCCCAGCCGGAACATTTTGTTCTTTTGTGGCCCTCCCTTGCGCTACAACTATTTTTGGTACGGATTCCAAAGGGTCTGCGCGGGACCATGACGTAACTAGTCTGGCTATCCAACTCGGAAAGGCTAGCGTTATCTAAAATGTACCCTCAAGAGGTGGGGGGGGCAGATGTGGAACTCCTTATGGTCCATCAGGTTCAATAAAAATCCTCGCCCTCGAGCAACCAGCATGACCTTTGCAGCCACGATCATTCTTATACCTAGCTGTCCACCACACCCAACGCTGCCCTTTGGCCTGCAATTTCACGAGGGAGGACGTCTGCAGATTTGTTCTTTTTTTACATGTAATGTCAAAAATCAACAGGAAGTTACCTCAAATGACCACTTCTAGACCCAAATTGGTTCAATATAATCTTATTAACATGAATTTGTTCTCTTATAACTGATCTATAAAGCACTAGGAAGTGACTTACGATATACCCCTGATATATTGTGCTGTACTAGAAAAGCAAGTAGCAACAAATGCTATTTTGCTATTTTTAAATGCCATTTTTATAGTTAAAGGCCACTGTAGTTCCGTCTAATCCAAACATCGATATCCACAAGTAGCAATAAGCTTGACTCCAACAAAAATACGTCTCAGGAAAGTTTGGTTGACTCTTTACTTAAACAAAATATATCAATTCCAACACATATTTTCACAGCTCAAAAAAACGATATATTTTCTCCTTCTCACCTCTAATTACAAGCAGCTGCTGTCGTCTATCTATGACGTCAATTTTACGACGGCTGGTTTAAATAAATGATATAATAATACTAATAACAAAGGATTACAATGTTTAAATATATCTATATATACACACATAATATATCAAATTATACATTTTAACATATACAAAAATACATTACATTAACACAGTGAGAAAAAATCCACAATTATCCAAAGCGGGATTTTTTGATTTAAGTATACTCAAAAGGACAATCCACATGCTAGAAAATACAGTTTTGTGTGACAACGAGTCATCCTGAAACGCAGTGAAATACCGACTTCTATACTCTCCTCACAACAGGCATTTTGTTTTGAATAATGATACCCTTGTTTGCACCAACATACACACACAATCGGAGCACGATTTAAGGCAAACTAGCACCAGACTGCCATGCTAATTACGATGAGTCAGAACATAAACCTTGAGTATTAAAACCACTTGAATATTAATGGAGGTGTTAAAGCGGAATCACATTTATTTCCCTCCTAGGTCAAGTACTGGGAAGAAAAAACATTGTTAGAAGCACCATTATTCAAATGAGAGTGCACAGACCTTAATAGAAATCAGCCCAGCCATTAACTTCTGTTTTAACACAGCCTAGTAATTTTGTTTCCATCATTTGTAGACATGATTGACTACGCTGTTCCTGTCTATTGTGGAGCATGTAAATGTGGCCTCATCCATATTTCCCAAAAAGCCTCGTTCAGGACCTTAAAAGGCTCCAAATAAAGATAAATTAAGGTAAACATGTTGGCTTAATCTGAACTAATGCCTGCTAAAACCAAAATGAGTGCCCAAGAGTGGTTTCAACAGCCACTGTCTGCTGGAGGCAAGGATTCTGAACCCGCAGTAATAGTGGTGATGTGTGTTCGTCAATGGCCTTGGATGAAAGACATAAATACTGTGATGGCTGTCGGGATCAAAGTTCAATTAAAATATACATTTTACATGGTTATAAATCCTCAAGCCTTAAACTGTCCAACCTCGGCATTAATACACTTTTCCATTATTAGTTATTTCAAGGTAAAGAAAAGTGTTTTTATAAAAGCGCCACGACAATGCCGAGTTTTTTCTTAAAGGTCCCATGTCATGGCCATTTCTACTGATCATATTTCTATTGTTGAGGTCTACTAAAATATACTCCCTGTGTGCCCAGTGGCCGTCTGCGAGACAGTGAGAAACAGCGAAACCCAGCCCGAAACACACACAAACTCCCAGCCAGGCTGTGGGTGTGTGTGTTTCGGGCTGGGTCTCGCTGTCTCGCCGACCCCACACCAGTGAGCCAGCTCACACTGTCCGCTCCTCGCAGAAGCGTGCCTCGCAACGTCCCGCCGAGTGTGTGTGTGTGAGGAAGTCCGCGGATTGGTCCAAACGTAACGGGGACGTAACGTAACGTCACTATACCCAAACACGTCACTATACCCAAGAAGTAAACAATGGAAAAAGAGAAATGTCCAACGAGGCGTTCTGGGGCAGCATCGACAGGTATTTTCTGTGTTAGAGTTTTACTCGCTACAGGGTGTACTTTGAGGGTTTGTGACTCTGCAGACCGTTTACATGCACAACAAGCTACACAAGGGGACGGGTAATAACCGGAAAAGCATGTCATGGGACCTTTAAGGCTCCACATATATTTTTAACGTCTCCAAACAACCGAAACGTTAGTACACCATGTATTTTAAGGCTACATACATATAATAATTCAACCTGAATAATTGATGCCCTTTTTTAAAGCAATATCCAGTTAGCTTAGCTTAGCACAACGCTGTACATAGGGGGAAGCTGCTAGCCTGGTTCCATCCAAAAGTAACACATGTTGTTAACTAGCACATCTTAAGTTTAATAATCAACATTTAGGTTTCGGTTGTTTAATCAATACCAAAAAACAAAGAGTAAAAACAACAATTGGTGGTTTACGGAGGGTTGTATGGCGAAGTGTCTTTGCTAAGCTGCCGTACAGATACTGTATGAGAGATAAGAGTCACTGATATGAACATTTCCCCAAATGATTAACTATTACTGTAAACACATTTCACCTTAATTCAGTATACAAGATATTTAGTATTGTCTCCTAAATATTGTTAATCAGGACTGTATACTTATCAATGTTTGTCTGTGCAACATGCTTCTTCAAAAGTTTTTTGTCTTCCAGCTTTGAGGGGGTTAAAACTTCAAACTACCTAAAACATTTTAAACTAAACCATTAACAACCCTGTCGTTACATTTTGCCGAAAACCCATCATGCACTCTGTAATCAATCCAAGCTTATAATCAATAAATCAAGTGTTGTGATACTATAAATGAGCTATGTGATGGCAAATCTAAGAATTTGGAAATGAAAAAGGCGTTGCTTATGACATATTATGGCTCGATTTTGTGTTGGATACCTGATATGTTTAAAACATTATGCTAAAATGTATGAAAATTATGTCTGCATCAACTGCAATTTGGCACGTTTCCCCCCCCCCCGTAATTTCTCCCCAGACGCTTTGAAAACAGTCGCTCCCTGCAGAGATGATCAAAGAAGCAGGGGATCCATCTTGACACAACACCTTCTCATCACGCCTCGAAAGGCAGCTCCCATTGAATGGACAGATTAAAAAAACATTGCTGCCATGTTAGATACAGGCCAGCACTCACACTCCATAATTATTAGCCTGATGATTGCACACGAGTGTTTTTGGCTGTTGCATCTGGCGATGATGGAAGTTGTTGTATGTATCCACCCGCATTTTCCTGGCTGTCAAAATTGCATTCTGAGAAAGCCGTACTCCTCTCATCAAGAGTCATAATTTACTTGTCAAAGCAGGAGTCCTCTCAGCGGGCGGGAGGCTCCCCGGGGTTATAATTGCGAGACGGTTTTGCTTCTCCTGAAATGCCTTCAGTCAAGATGGAGCACAGGCCTGCTACTCTTTGTGTACTCTTTGCTTTTAAAAGTAGCCATTTACGCAGGAAATTGTAAAACATGGTTTAAAAAAAAGATATTTGACTACCTTCACTATACTTTCAACATCAACTCCTTGTCATCAGAGACTTTCCACTGCTGATTACTTTGGTGCTCAGAGAGCTTCTCTACACTGACACAAGGTCCCCATCTGGTGGAGGGAATAAGGAAGTCTTCACACAGAGTAGAGGTCAGCTTCGGGACGTTTGAGAGATTACAGCTAATGCAGGATTTTTTTAAAGTAATGAATATTTATATTAATCATTCAGAAAGGAGGATGGTCAATCTCAAGTATTGTACTTAAGTATACATTTGATTACTTTATTGTATGCCCCTTTTATACTCCACTTCATACCAGAGGGAACTATTGTATTTTGTAATTTGTCAGATATTGTACCGGGTTACTTTTACATAAAAACACATGCTTTTAAAATACAAGGCTTAGTTTAACCCTTGTGTTGTGTTCAAAAGCTGTTACCGTTCATGGTGTCCGCGGGTCAGTAAACACTCCAAAATAATTATAACTATTTAACTAACTTATTATGCATTCATAACCGTACAATCCTGTTGTAATTTAATTGTATGGCCCCAAAAAACATTACACCACATATTTAAGTAAAACATGTGATTCAATTCACTCATTATATTTCCTATAGTGAAGACTATATCATTACGTTATCTGACTATAATAGACTATTAGAATATAATTTCACCCCCAAAAGTTTTAAATTATTGTTACAGTGGATGAAGGGGGTGGGGCTGGGGTGACTCAAGTCATGATTGGGCCAAAATTGACCGCGAGTCACCCAAAAGAATGCTGCTGAACACGAACACCAAATTATACACTTTCTACTTGGCTAAAATTGTCAAATCTGTTTTGTAGTGTTTATATAGCTGTTGTGGAGGATATCATGAAGCCTTGTTCCGATTAAAATACTAGAGCGTAGTAGTTAAATCATTTTGAAACAGGTCACGGGACACCCGAACAACATAAGAGTTAAAAAGCTTTATGGCCTTACAAAAAACGATGTCTAGTAGGGAAAATGTGTCACATGTAGCCAGAGTGATTACTCTTTAGACTTTTTCATTTGTGCTGTGCTGTTGTATTTGATGTAAAGTGTCCCTACTGTAGGCTATTTTTATTCTGTACAGCACTTTGGCTCGACCAAAAATCGCTTATAAATGTGCTATATAAATAAAACTTGATGTGATTTGATTTTGAAAAATTGGGAAATTATCAAATATTACATAAAAAAAGATTTTAGAAAAACACATTTCGGTAGAGGGTTTTGCCCAAATCACACATTCCCTCTGAAATCGTATGAACTTTACTTAAAATGCAATATATTTTTGTTACGATATTGAAACTTTGGTTTACAGTAAAGAAACAACCTCAGTACTTCATCCACCACTTTATTCAAAAAATAATTCACATAACATGAAACGCTAAATGGTATTTTCACACAGCCTCATCACAGTTCTCCATTGTTCAAAGCCACCACCTCCTCCATCTTCTCCAGCAACCCCTCTATCATAGAGTTGCTCTTCTTGCTGCTCAGCACATGATACCTGCCCTCACATTTCTCCACGAGCTTCATCAGCTCCCCGTTCCTCAGTATCAGCTGCTCTGCGCTCTCGCCTAACATTTCCCCCCACGTGAACAACACCATCGTGCGCTTCCAAATGTCTTCCCCGAGCAAACCCATGTGCTCTTCCACTGCTTTCCTGTACTTCTGTGTGCACGCGAGGAAGGCCGGGATGAGCAGGAGGACCACTTGAGGTTTGGTTTGACCCCAGGAGACGCTGTCCACGATGCTTTTCCTTTGCGTCGTGTTCGTTGGATCCGGTCCGTCTCGCCATTTCAGACCGAGCGGCTCCGCGACCGCACATTGGCGTCCAGCTATCTGACCTCTCCAGGACCTGAATGTCTCCAAGTCATCACGTTTGGATTCGTCTCCGCACAGGATGGTGACGCCAGCTGGGGAACGAGACGACCAGGACTCTCCTAACACCACCACCCTCAGATCTTTGCCTTTTGAGCTTACGTGACCCTGACTTGGAGATAACAACTGTACATCTTGAGCGACCTTTGCCCTTTCCAGATCCCCTTTACTCTCCTTCGTCTCTTCTCCCATCCCTTCCTTTCCCTGAGCCGTCTCTATCTCGTCCAGTATTTCAAGGTGACCATTACTTCTCTCTGCTATCCTCTGATCCTCCCTTTCCTTCTCCCCTTTATCTGACTCCCTTCCTGTTCCCTTTTCCCTTCTGTCGCTGACCTCTCTGGACATTAAATCGTCTTCTGAGCTCTCAATGGCATCTGTCCCATCGAAACAATCACCATATTCTCCACTCTCTCCTCTGCGCAACCCTTCCTCTCGTTCTTTGAGACTCTGTTCCCATTCGCCCAGTTTCCTGAGTGACGTCTTCAGACTTCTCTCTTTGCTGTGAAGCTCTTCCTTCAGCAGAGCCAGGTCCCTCCGCATCTCGTCCAGCTGCTGCGTGGTGGAGTCGACGCTCTGGTTTTGCACCTGCAACTCCGACTTCCAGTTGAGCAATTCCTGTTCTTCGTTTCTCAAGTAACACTCCTTGTCCTTCAGCTCCTTCCCCTGATCTTTCAGCCCTTTCACCTTCTCCTGAAGAGTATGACCGTGGCAGTTCAGCTCTTTCTGTTTCCCCTCCAGAGCTCTGAGCAAGACGTCCAGCTCCATTTTTGTTTCCTCTACACTTGCTTCCTTTTTACTCACTTCTTCTTCCTTACTTTCCAACCCTTTCACTTTTTCAACAAGCTCTTCCTCTTTCGCATCAAGGTCATGTCCTCTTCGACTCAACTCTTCTTCGCTTCTCCTCAGAGCCTGTTCCCTTTCGTCTACTTCGTTTACTCTTTTCAAGAATTCCTCCATCTTCATCTCTCTTTCTTTCTCGACACAGTCTCTCATTTCCTTTGTTTGCCTTCCTGCCTCCTCTCTCCTCCTTTCCATCTCTACTTGCAGTTTGTCGTTTGCCTCCTTCAACCCCTCCACTTCCACATCTCTCTTTTTAAGAACGTCTTCTTCTGTGCTCTTCGCCTGCTCTTCGAGATGCTTTCTTACTTCTTCCTCACACTTTATTTTGAGGTTGTCCGTGTCTTTTCTCAGCTTCTCGTTCTCCTCCTGCAGCTCCTCAACTCTCCTCCGACTGTCCTCATATTTCTCCGCGACTTCCTCTGAGCGACTTATAGCGCGATCCCTCTCCTTCGCTATAGTTTCTACGCTATCATTCCTTCTTACTATCTCATTTTCATACCCCTGAATCATGCTTGTGGTCTCCTTCTCCATCTTGCAGGTGAGCTCCTTCAGCTCTGACTTTGTCTGCTCGATGAGAGACTTCAGTTTGAGGATCTCTCTCTCGTTCTCTCTGTCTCTCTGCGTCAGCTGTTCATCTTTCTCCTGAAGTTTTCCCATCAAGTCGGCGTCTCTCTTCTGCTGCTGCTCTGCATGGCACTGCTGTATCTCCAGGATGCTTGAGGCTTGCTGTTCAATTTCCTTTAAGTACTTGGCACATGTCCTTTTCGCCTCTTCGACTTCTTCGCGCCTCTCTGAGAGCAAACATTGCGCTTGTGTTATTTCAGCCGCTTTCTTGTCGATGATTTCCGTCAGTCGGTTCAATTCCTTCTCTGTTCTCTCGTCCTTCTTCCTCTGTTCTTGAATCATGCTTGTTGTCTCCTTCTCCATCTTGCGGGTGAGCTCCTTCAGCTCTGACTTTGTCTGCTCGATTAGAGACTTGAGTTTGAGGACCTCTCTCTCGTTCTCTCTGTCTCTCTGCATCAGCTGTTCATCTCTCTTCTGCTCCTGCTCTGCATGGCACTGCTGTATCTCCAGGATGCTTGAGGCTTGGTGTTCAATTTCCTTTAAGTACTTGGCACATGTCCTTTTCGCCTCTTCAACTTCTTCGCCCCTCTCTGAGAGAAAACATTGCGCTTGTGTTATTTCAGCCGCTTTCTTGTCGATGATTTCCGTCAGTCGGTTCAATTCCTTCTCTGTTCTCTCGTCCTTCTTCCTCTGCTCTTCCTTCCATCTTGTCTCCTTAGATTCGACTTGCAGTTTAACACTTTCAATCTCAGTTTCCGTTTCCTTCAGTTGTTTCTCCGTGTCATTAAGAAGCTGGAGTTTCATCTCCTCCATCTCTCGCTCTCGGGCTTGCAGTCGCTGCTCTGCCTCTTTCTTCTGACTCAGAATAATCTCTCCTCTCTGTTCGTCCTTCCTCTGCAGGATTTCTTCAATATCCTTTACATGCTGAATCAACTTTTCTATCGTCTTCTCTTTTTGTTGGAGCTTTTGCTGGATCTGTTTCTTGTGATTTAAATGATCCTTTTCTCGTTCCTCTTGCTTCTGCTGCCATTGTTGCTCCAGGTCTTTTAAAAGTTCTTTGATCACTTCCGTTTCCCTTTTTGCTTCTTCCAGTTTCTGCTCCATTTCTTGCTTGTAACTTAAATAGTCTTTCTCCTTCTCTTCCTTTTGTTGCAGCTCTTCTGCCATTTCTTTGACACTAAGTTTGATATCCTCCATCTCCTTTAGTTTTCCCTCCAGCCTTTGCTCCATCTCTTTCTTTTCCCGGTCACTTTGTTGCATATTTTCTTGGATTTCATTCACGTGCTGACGTTTTAACTCGTCTACTAGTCCGTCTTTCTCTTGCATTTTTTTCTCATGATTTCCATTCATCGATTTCTTCTCATTTTCATTTTCTAGCGCCATTCGTTCTGCTTTGGCCGCAAACTGTTGCTCCAGCTCTCTTATCTCTCTTTGTCTTTCTCGCTCCATCTCACTTATTTTATCGCCGTTGACGCTTTCCACTTCTTCTTTCTTCTCTCTCACTTTTCTTTCTATTTCCTCCTTGTGTTCAGCCCTCGCCGTCTCCATTAGTTTTTCCATTTCATCCACTTGTCTTGCCATCTCCCCCTGATGCTGCAGCTTGAGCACTTCTACCTCTTTCTCTTGCTCTTGCATCATCGTCGCCATGTCTTTTTTGTAATTAAGATGAATCATGTCCTTCTCTTTTTCGTTTTCCAACATGTGTCCTTCAATTTCCACAAAATACCCTTGCTCCATCTCTGCTATCTCTCTCTTGCTTGCCTCTATCTGTTCCTCTGTTTCTGTTGCGAACTTGTCTTTCAGCTCGGCAATCTTACCACGTTGTTCGTCCTGCATTTCCTGTATTTCCTTGTCATGCTGTTGTTTGACCCTCTCTATATGTTCTACATCGTCCGCCAACTTCTGATCAATTTCTTCTTGATGTTGAACTTTCATTGCCTCCGACATTTTTTCTATTTCACAGATTTTCCTGGCCATCTCTTCCTGATGCTGCTGTTTAATTTCTTGTATCTCAGTCTCTTTCTCTTTCTCTTTTCTCTCCATCTCTTTCTCGTGTTGTGATTTAATTTCTTCAACTTTCAGTTCTGATTCTTTCTCACATTGTTTTAAATTATTGAGAGTTATCTGCTTTTCTTCTGAAGCTTTCTCTCTCAGTACTTCCTGCTCTTTGTCTTTATCTTGTTTAAGTCTTTCTTCCATCTCTGCCATCTCCCTCTTTTTCTCTTGTTCTTTCCTCTGGAGAATATCCTTATGCTGTCTTTTAGTTTCGTCCATTTCCACTTTTAAAGAACTCACTTTTTCCATCAACTCAGCTGTCTCTTTCTTCTGCAGCTCTTTCAACTTCTTCAACTCATTCATCCATTCTTGTTTCTTCCCTTTGATGCCGTCTTCCCACTGTTTTCTCTCGTGTTCCTTTTCTACAGTGGCACGTTCAAGGTCGAGCATCTTCTGCTGCTGCTCATCAATTCTTTCCGTCAGCTCCTCAATCTCGCTTTCTTTCAGCTCCACTTTGAGCACGGCCTTATCCCTTTCCCCTTGGCTCTGGTTTAGTGCCACCCGGAGTCTCTCGTTGTCTTCGCTCAGATCTTGAATTTCTTTCTCTTTATCCTCCGTCAGCCATCGCATCCTCTCCTCTAGCTCCCCGATATCATTCCTCCTTTCGCCCATCCTCCTGTCCTCTTCCTCCTCCTCTTCCTTCTGGACGTCGGCCTTTCCGGGCGATTTCCCCTTTTTCTTCCAGTCAAAAAACCACCTGATGCTTTTCATCTCCCGCTCTCTGATATTTTTCAACTCCTCCTCCTGACGAAGCATTTTATCTCCTACGTCCTTCAGGCGCTGGTTGAACTTCTCGTTTCTCTGCCGGCTCAGATCCCTGACGTCTTGCACCAGGCCGGAAAAAGCCTCACATCTGTTCATCGCGGCCATCTTTTCCACCTTCTGCAGAAGCTCCGTCACTTTACTGGAGTCTCCATTTCCTTTCCCTCCTCCATTTACGCTGCTGATGACGTGGTACCTGCCCCGGCACTTCTCCAGGAGCCACTGGAGGTCCCTGCCTCCAGATTGGATGTGCTGCTCGATATCCACCCCCTCCCGAAGCTGATCCCCGTGTGTGAACAGCAGTATTGTGTGTCTCCATACACCCTCGCCTAAAAGCTCCAGATGTTCCTTCACATGTGCCGCCTTCACCAGTGTATCTACTCTTAGAGTCAACAGGAGAGCGTGAGGCCCTGGAGGACAAAGGGCCACACTACTGACAATCTCCCTCTTCACTCTTTCAGGTGTGGCCCCCGCTACGCCTCCCTCCCAACCAGGAGTGTCCACCACCGTCACCAGCCGCTTGGCCACCTCCGCTTGCTGACGGACGCACTCCTCTGTTACAGCCCCGCCTTGGAAGAAGGACGTGTTTCCCAGGATGGTGTTTCCAGCGGAGCTCTTTCCTGTTTCACGCTCGCCCAGGAGGACCAGCCTGACCTCGGGTAAACGTCGAGGAGCCTTGGAGAACGAGTGGTGGGCGTCCAGCTCTGAACCCTGAAGACCATCACCTGCAAAGGAGGAAGGTACGCAAATGTTACTATCACTGTGAAATAAAGTTGATGTTAAATGCTGCATCACTTCATTGATTGTGCTTGCAAGACAAAAACACTTTTAAAAAGCTACTGAAACAGACATCAGCCACTACCTTAAGTTTCTCCATTCATATCAGAGTGTTAAAGTTAGGGCATGTAAGTTGGAGAAACCAGCTCGAGTGCGCTAGAATTTGAAAGTACTCAACCGAAAAAAATCTGCCCCTTCCTTCAGACTTCCTCACAGAGCCCCTCCTCCGACACACACGAACGCGCACATGACCAATGGGGGCACGAGATAAGTTTGTGCACATATGGAAGGCTGACAGGCAGGTAGGCCATCCAGTTACTTTAGCCGGCCGGCTCAGATGATTGGTCGTGCTTTTACAGTACTACGGCTTCCACAGATGACATTTTTGTATATATTGTTTCTGAAGTGAATTACCTACCCTACCTTTTAATATAGCACCAAACAACTAGCTGTGCAATAATATAGTATTGTAATGTCATCCTTTGCAGAGAATTAAGTCACGTCATGGACTGGCACTAGTAGACATGTACAGTGGGATTTTAAACAAGCTGACTGCTGCTTTTTTAAATCATACTAAGAGTTGTTTTCTTGCCAGGAAAAAACTGAACTGAGTTCAAACACACTAGAGTCTTTGTGGATTCAACACTTAATATGACATTTTTCTTATTGCACTTATTGAACATAAATATGATTGTAATAGGATTCTATGTTTTTGAGAGGACCGACTGAAGAACTTACTCATTAGAGCTGCTTTGATGGTCCCTCTCTGCATCTGCGCCTCCATCTGCCTCTGTTTCTTCCTCCTCTCCCTCGCTCTGCTCTTCCCGTCAGCTTCCAGACCCACCAGGACCGTATTATCCATCTCTAAATGACTGCTTCCACCCTTCTTCCTCGCCACCATCTCCTCCAGCTTCCTTATCAGCTCTTTCACCTGCGTCCCATCTCCTTTGCTCCGGTTATCCACCACATGGTACCTGTTCCCGCACTTCTGGAGGAGCTTCTGCAGCGCCGGGCCGCTTGTCAAAATCCGCTGCTCCATGGAAACCAAACCCAATTCATCTCCCCTGGTGAAGAGCAGCATGGTGTGCTCCCAGACCCCTTTCCCCAGCGGCTCTAGATGCTCCTCTATCTCCCTGATGTAGTCCTCTGTGACCGAGGCGCAGGATCGCACCACCAGGAGCACAGCGTGGGGTCCAGACGGGCAAAGCGAGACACTCCGTACAGTCTCTCTCCTCACCCAGTTTGGGGTGCTGTTGAGCGGGTAATACCACTCCCACCCTGGGGTGTCCACCACCGTGACTTTCCTCCCCGCCACATCAGCTCGCCTCTTCACACACTCCTCCGTAGGCTTCCCGCTCTCGAAACCTCCCGCAACTCCTAGGATGGTGTTGCCCGCCGCGCTTTTCCCAGCTCCTTTCCTGCCCAGTAGGACCAGTCTGAGCTCTTGGAGAGCCGGGGGGGCGCTGTGGGAAGCAGGGGGGGTTTGAGAGTCCATGGCGTCCTGCAGACTCTCATCTGTGAAGAAAGGCAGAAGGACTTCCTCACTGCATCGTACCGGGTAAGCTGAATGACACAGAAGTAGCAACAATGAGTCATCTGCTATGCTCCACTTCTAAAACTGCATTTTAAGCCACATTTGAACTGTCTTTCTTCTGTATTTACCATAAGAAAGTGCATTATTGTTTTAATTACATCACACATTACGGTGCCTTTATACAACTCACACAAAATCAATACAACTAGGTATAATAAAAGATAAGCAAAGAATCTAAGAGCTCTGACAAACTCACCACCGTTGGTGACGATGACTGGACTAAAGCTCTCATCTGTCGTGTCCATCACCTCTCCGTCCGCTCTCTTCCTCTTTTTAGTTCCTGTGTGACTTTTACAGGAAGAGCTGACTCACTTAGATTGTGAAAGAAAACCCTCTGTAGTGAATTTCAAAATGACGATTCGTGCCGCACAAACTGAACACAGAAAGTGGAAGACTTGTCGTGTCACGTGACCAACGTTTCTACCATGCTGTCATTCAGGACGACAGGAAGTGAAGCGATGGCAAGGTGAGTGTCTTTGACCCAGTAACGTGAACATGTTTGCAACACACACACACATGCATGCTGCACAGAGCTGCAACGATTCACTTATAAGAACATGCAGAGCGTTTACATGCATGGGGTCACACGTATGCAGACTTTTTGTCGAAAGCTGCAGAGCTTGTGGTGAACGTGTGTCACTTCTGTTTCCTCTACCCACAAGACACTGAGCTGCCTTGTGGTTAAAGAGTTCCTGCCTTTAAAAAGTACATGACAGTACAAAGTTGGCAGACAAAAGATTCATACGAAGTGCATCTACTATTATCGGCTAAATCTTTCTTTGTCAAAATGTCAAGCTGAAAGGAACAGCATCACATGGCGAGGGGCATCTTTCATCAAGTGTATCTAAATATACTCTACAGTATGTTCCTCAATTTAATCAGAAGTTATAATTCTGATGCAATAATCACTTCCCTGTATTGACTAGTAACGTTAAAAGTTCAGTCTTACAGCCCCTACACACGGCGGTGGGTGTTGATGCCCATTCACTTTGAATGGGGTGACGTCACGATTCGCCGAACTGCATTCTGGGAGCAAAGCGTAGCTTCTCCCGCAGTGCTCGCTGCAAAAGTAGAGCAATGTTCTACTTTTGACGCCTCGACGGAGGCGTCAGCCAATCGAATCATATGCCAGTACAAGCTCTAGCCAATCAAACCGCGTGCTTGTGTGTCTGGGGCGGGAGATTCATGTGATTGGTTGTTGGTCGTGCTTCAGACACACCCGCGGCAAGCGTCAACGCCCGCCGCCGTGTGTAGGGGCCGTTAATCTTGAAAACGGTAATGCTTTTTACAAATGAATAAATTAAATACTTTAAAATAAGTTCACATCTGCTAAAAAAACTACATTATAGAGATGTCCCGATCCGATCACGTGATCGGGGATCGGAGCCGATCACGTGATTTTCAAAAGATCGGAATCGGGAGAAAAAAATCGGGGATCGGACATTTATTTATTTTTAAATATTTTTATTATTTTATTTTATGTTACAAAACAAAAATGACCATGTTCACGTCTTAAAGTCATCCTCAGGCCTTAGTTTTGGTTTCAAATTACACAACATCATGTATGTGTTGCTTCTTTGGGGCTTGTTTTCATAGACCTGGTTGCTTGGCAACAGAGTGGGCGCAGTGTCTAATAGTAGCAGTAAGCTAACGAGCACTGATAAGCTTTATTTTGTTTTGATCCAATGCTGCTGTGAAAAAAAGAAGCTATATCCATGTTGGATAGAATGGGTAGTTGGGTACTGTCATTTAAATAAAAAAATAACCTTAAGGGACAACTTGAATGCTTTTTTCCTTTTTTTTCTCTTAATGCATTGCATAAAGATCGGATCGGGAAAAATCGGTATCGGCAGATTGTCAAAATCAAATGATCGGAATCGGGAGTAAAAAAAGGTGATCGGGACATCCCTACTACATTATAATGTTTATCAAACCATTATGAAGGCAAATATATTTTCGTAATTCAAGTATGTTATGTCATCAAGAATAAAGTCTGAAACTCACTAAAGAAAATTCATTGGGAAAAGTTTACTTGGCGAACACTTCTATAGAATAAAGCGAATTTGAGTTGGTCCATATGGTGCGGCTTCTAACGAGATCAAATCTGACATTTGCGACTCTGGAAAAGTGCAACAGAAATCTTTGTATCCTCTCTAAGTGTAAGGAACTAACACCTAAATCCACACTGGTGCAAAAAATAACCAAGTGATTGATGCATTTAATTTATTTCCGAACAGTCGTCTCATTGTGTGCAGAGCCTCTCATCATGCCTGCCTGCTGTCACTGAAACTTGGCATCGCACATGGTACAACGTGTTCTCCAGTCCTTTTTAAAAACACATATTATCTCACACTCGCTATGATTCACCCTTTCCTTCAGCACCAGTTAGAGTTAATAAAAACAAACCCTGTTCATGGAAAGACCTGAGTCAGCCATATTGATTTGGTGCTATTAACTTGAGTGGAGTTTGTTTTGAGGTCTGTTAAGTGTTCGCTGAATACAACCATGATGGATGCCTTTTCACAACACTGCTGCTTTCTGTAAATGTCACATGAATTACGTTGTATTGGACTCACAGCAGCAAAACCACTTCCCTCCAAATGACGCTTGCATCTAAATAACATACTATGAATAAAAAAACAGCCACAAAATAATTCCACTGCAACAAAACTTAATCTCAAGGTTGCTGTTTGTAATGTACATTTTCATTGGCTGATCAGTTTGCCCATGAAATAACTCTATGTTTTGGAAACACAAAATTATACAGTAGTGTAAAATTATTCTGCCAGTTAGATGTGGTAGAAAAGAAACCTTGCCTCTTCCTGCATTTAGATGGAAATTAAGCTATATTTAATGTTAATGTTTTGGGTCGTACTTATGGAAATTCTTCCTCATGGTGGCAGCATATCATTAAATGAATGAATGAAAAACAACCTCTTGTGCACATACAAAGTGGGTTCTTCCTCTTTACTGCGCTTCAAAGTAGAGATGCCATTATGGAAAAGAAAACTGCTCTAAGAAGTAGCAATAAGAGTCATAATGGTGTGTGTGTGTGTGTGTGTGTGTGTGTGTGTGTGTGTGTGTGT
>CALSBZ010040844.1:16150-29029 GCA_943591055.1 Gobionotothen gibberifrons
CACACACACACACACACACACACACACACACACACACACACACACACTCTGTGATGCCATCATTTGGCGGTAAAACTTCAGGAGTCATGCAAAAATACCACAAAGCTCAGCGTATCTTTACTTTACACAGAAATGTGCCACTATATTCCCTGACGACTGTTTAGATAAGTAGATACGTTTTAACAGATTCAGTAATCACAGTATGTCTGAGAGAAGAACTGATTTGATGTGAGCAAACAGGATACACTTACTCTGCAGCCCTTTTTCACAGCTGTTAAAGGGCCCTATTCTGCTCATCTTCAGGTGTGTATCAGTATGTAGTGTCTCTACTGGGACATGTATGTAGTGTCTCTACTGGGACATGTCTCCATGCCTTAATGTTCAAAAAGCTCTTTATTCTTCTCATCCTGCCTGTGCTGCAGCACCTCTTTTCACCCTCTGTCTGAAACCAGAGCCCAGTCTGCTCTGATTGGTTAGCTGGCCGGCTCTGTTCTGATTGGTCAACCGCTTAGTGATGTCCCACCCCTTAGCCTATCACGTATAAGGTGTATGAGTGCTAGCCAATAGAAGTGAGATTGTTACGTAATGATCATAGTGATGTCACTATGTTTCAGAAGGAAACAAAGGAGTCCAATTCAGGCGTTTCAGGTGGGGGGGAATGGAACAGGGAACACAGGGATTTGCAGCCCATTTTCATGCACAAAACCCCTCAAATAGCACATACAGGGCCCCCAACAGCTTCAAGGCACTCTGTAGTGATTTAGTATTCACCTCCTAACGTTGTTAAAGGTGAGGTGTCATGGCCATTTCCACTGATCATAATTCCATTGTTGAGGTATACTAAAATAGAAAAATACTGTGCAATTTTCCAATGTTATAGGAGCAAATACTTCAGGGAAGAAAGGCTACTAAGTATTTTCCATCCATCCATCCATCCATCTTCTCCCGCTTATCCGTGGTCGGGTCACGGAGGTAGCAGTTCCAGCAGAGAGCCCCAAACTTTCTTTTCACTGGCCACATCAACCAGCTCTGACTGGGGGATCCCAAGGCGCTCCCAGGCCAGCGAAGAGATATAATCCCTCCACCAGGTGGCATCCTAACTAGGTGCCCGAACCACCTCAACTGGCTCCTTTCAACGCGAAGGAGGAGCGGTTCAATTCCGAGTCCCTCCCGGATGACTGAACTTCTCACCCTATCCCTAAGGGAGACGCCAGCCACCCTGCGGAGAAAACCCATCTCGGCCGCTTGTATCCACGATCTCGTTCGTTCGGTCATGACCCATCCTTCATGACCATAGGTGAGGGTAGGAACGAAAATGGCCCGGTAGACAGAGAGCTTTGCCTTCTGGCTCAGCTCTCTTTTCGTCACAACGGTGCGGTAAAGCGACTGCAGTACCGCTCCAGCTGCTCCGATTCTCCGGCCCATCTCACGCTCCATTGTTCCCCCACTCGAGAACAAGACCTCGAGATACTTGAACTCCTTCACTTGGGGTAAGGACTCATTCCCTACTTGGAGTGGACAGTCCATCGGTTTCCTGCTGAGAACCATGGCCTCAGATTTGGAGGTGCTGATCCTCATCCCAGCCGCTTCACACTCGGTTGCGAACTGATCCAGTGAGTGCTGAAGATCGCAGACCGATGAAGCCATCAGAACCACATCATCTGCAAAAAGCAGTGGTGCAATCCTTAGTCCACCGAACTGCATACCCCCTCCCCCCCGACTGCGCCTCGAAATCCGATCCATGTATATTACAAACAGGATTGGTGACAAAGCGCAGCCCTGGCGGAGGCCAACCCTCACCGGAAATGGGTCCGACTTACTGCCGAGGATCCGGACACAGCTCTCGCTTTGGGAGTACAGAGATTGGATGGCCCTGAGTAGAGACCCCCTCACCCCATACTCCTGCAGCACCTCCCACCGTAACTCCCTGGGAACCCGGTCATACGCCTTCTCCAAGTCTACAAAACACATGTAGACCGGATAAGCGTACTCCCAGGCCCCCTCCAGGATTCTTGCGAGAGTAAAAAGCTGATCCGTTGTTCCACGACCAGGACGGAATCCGCATTGTTCCTCCTCAATCTGAGGTTCGACAATCGGCCTGACCCTCCTTTCGAGTACCTTAGAGTAAACTTTCCCGGGGAGGCTGAGTAGTGTGATGCCTCTGTAATTGGCACACACCCTCTGATCCCCCTTTTTGAAAAGGGGAACCACCACCCCGGTCTGCCACTCCTTCGGTACTGTTTCTGACTTCCACGCAACATTGATGAGACGTGTCAACCATGACAGTCCCTCAACACCCAGAGCCTTCAGCATTTCTGGGCGGATCTCATCCACCCCCGGGGCTTTGCCACTGTGGAGTTGTTTGACTACCTCAGCGACCTCCCCCCGGGAGATTGGTGTTGATCCCCCGTCATACTCCAGCTCTGCCTCTAACATAGAGGACACAGGAATGCCCGAAAAGCTCCGCCGGAGGTGTGAGTTGAAGGCCTCCTGAACTTGGGCCTCCTCCAGATGTTCCCAGTTCACCCGAACTACACGTTTGGGCTTACCAGGTCTATCCAGAGGCTTCCCCCGCCACTCGACCCAACTCACCACCATAAGTATTTTCCATCAAACTTTATTTTAGAAATGTACAAAATGAACATAAATATACATATATACACGGTATATCATCCATTCCTCCCCTTATAGGCGTTGTCCCCTTTTCGCCGTCTTGCAAGCTACAACCGGGGCTGAGGCATCAGAGTGGTCATCCCGTCTCGATCATGTATTGTCCGCCAGATACGCCAGGAGTTTCCTGATCTGGCTGGATGAAATCAAATGCAAATCACAAAATATTATATAATAGAAACGTAGTTGTTTTAGATTTGTTAGTAGTAGTTGTGGTAGGAGTGTGTATCTCAACAACGTTAGATATTGCCAGCTAATATGCTAACCTAGCTTTATTGTTTACCTTGGTAGCATATGAACGTTAGCTCGGAGAAAAGGCAACTAATGTAGTGTAATAAAACCACTATGAACAAAAGCTAGTGGTTCATATTAGGCTAGCAATAACGTGTTTACAATTGCAATCTTATACAGCGGTCTGCTACGTTCGGTCATTCATTGTAGCTGGAATGGACCAACAGCCCAGGAGAGGCATAGTTCAAAGAGAAGTTCTCCGGCGGACGGCCCGGGGGCAAGGCAGAGTTCATAGTGGGGGTCTCGGGCGGACGGCCCGGGGGCAAGGCAGAGTTCATTGTGGGGGTCTCGGGCGGACGACCCGGGGGCAAGGCAGAGTCCATAGTGGGGCGAGAACCACAGCGGGCGAACTCAGGAGGCCGAGCATGAGGGCGAAGGCAGCGGCAGGAAGAGTCAGGGAGCCGGACCCGAGGGCGAGGACCGCGGCCGGGAAAGTCAGGGGGCCGGGCTCGAGGGGCGAAGACCGCGGCACTCAGGGGGCCGGGCTCGAGGGAGAAGACCTCGGCACTCAGGGGGCCGGGCTCGAGGGCGAAGACCACGGCTCTCAGGGGGCCGGGCTCGAGGGCGAAGACCACGGCTCTCAGGGGGCCGGGCTAGAGGGCGAAGACCGCGGCACTCAGGGGGCCGGGCTCGAGGGCGAAGACCAGACACCTCCAGAGACCGAGCAGAGCCCGGTGTCGGCCGAACGGGAACCCGAGCCGGTGGGATAGGCCTCGACAGGATCCCCCACGGAAGAGGACCAGGAGTTGGCAGGACCCCCGATGAGACAGATGATGGCGAGGCCTCCAACGGAACAGGACCCGGAGTTGGCAGGACCCTCGGCAGGACAGGTGATGGCGGGGCCTCCAACGGGACAGGACCAGGAGTTGGCAGGACCCTCGGCAGAAGAGCAGTCGGCGGGACCTCCAACGGGACAAGACCAGGAGTTGGCAGGACCCTCGGCAGAAGAGCAGTCGGTGGGGCCTCCAACGGGACAGGACCAGGGGTTGGCAGGACCCTCGGCAGAAGAGTAGTCCGTGGGGCCTCCAACGGCACAGGACTCAGAGTTGGCAGGACCCCCGGCAGAAGAGTAGTCTGCGGGACCTCCAACGGGACAGGACACAGGGTTGGCAGGACCCCCGGCAGGAGAGTAGTCGACGGGACCTCCAACGGAACAGGACACAGGGTTGGCAGGACCCCCGGCAGAAGAGTAGTCTGAGGGACCTCCAACGTGACAGGACACAGGGTTGGCAGGACCCTCGGCAGAAGAGTAGTCGGCGGGGCCTCCAACGGCACAGGACCAGGGGTTGGCAGGACCCTCGGCAGAAGAGTAGTCGGCGGGGCCTCCAACGGCACAGGACCAGGGGTTGGCAGGACCCTCGGCAGAAGAGTAGTCGGCGGGGCCTCCAACGGCACAGGACCAGGGGTTGGCAGGACCCTCGGCAGAAGAATAGTCTGCAGGGCCTCCAATGGAGCTGGACATGGAGCTGGTAGGACCCCCGGCAGGAGAATAGTCGGCGGGGCCTTCAATGGAACTGGACATGGAGCTGGTAGGACCCCCGGCAGGAGGAGAATAGTCGTCGGGACCTCCAATGGAACTGGACATGGAGCTGTTGTTGGCCGGAGAGCCAACAGGAGACGAGGTGCTGGAGTCGGCCGGTACGCCGACAGGACACGGGGAGCTGGTGTCGGCCGGAGAGCCAGTACTGGAGCCGAAACTGGAGTCGGGACCATGGTTGGAACAGGGGCCGGCACCATGGCTGTATGGGCCGGTACTTGAGCCAGAACCATGGCTGGAACTGGGGCCGGCACCATGGCGGTATGGGCCGGTTCTGGAGCCGGAACCATGGCTGTGGATACCAGAACTGAAACCTGGATCATGGCTGCTGGGGCCGGTTCTGGTGACGGACCCATGGCTGTGTGGGCTGGTTCTTGAGACGGAACCATGGCTGAGGGGACCGGAACTGAAGCCTGGATCATGACTGTAAGGTCCGGTTCTGAAGCCGGAAACATGGCTGTAATGTCAGGTTCTGGAGCCGGAAACATGGCTGAAAGGTCCGGTTCTGAAGCCGGAAACATGGTAGTATTGTCCAGTTCTGGAGCCGGAAACATGGCTGAAAGGTCTGGTTCTGGAGCCGGAAACATGGCTGCTGGGGCCGGCACTGGAGCCGGAACCATGGCTGCTGGGGGACGGCCTGGAATCCTGGCCCTGTGTCTCCTACAGGCCCCTTGGAGACACCGTGGACCTCTACCAACACATAAGGCTTGGGAGAAGTTTCCTGGACTACTGGAAAAAAGTTGTAGCCACTCAGGCAACAAACTCCTGAGCCAGGGCTTGCGAGCAACCTCCTGGCGTGCCTCCTTCAATGCAGCCACTCTACCCCGTATAGATGAGGCTTCATCCCATGTACGAAAAATGTACTCAAGAGAGCACCCAAGACGATCAGCCTGCAGCATCAAAAAAGGTGAATCCGCTGGGTCCATATTTGGTCGGTTCGTTCTGTTACGATGTGTGTAGCAGGCAGGACCCAAATTCAGATTCAAGTGACAAAAATACCTTTATTTCAAGGCTACTATAAGACAGACAGGAACACTCACCGTAGAACAAAGTCCAGAAAGAAAAAACGAACCGACACTGAACACAGGGAAAGACAAGACTAAATACACAGAGGGGTAAACACCAAGAAGAAACAGCTGAGCAGGGGAGGAGAGGCACAAGGGGCACAGGTGAACATAATTAGACAATCAGACACACCAGGGAGACTAACGAGAGGGAGGAAACCAACAGAAAGGAGGACCAGATAATATACAAGGTGGAAAAACACTCCAGAGAGACAGCAAAACACCCAAACCTAGACAAAGAAAAGTGACAAAACACAATAATCGTGACATAAATGTTAGCAACTGAGCATGTGTAACCGGTCTGGTTTGACGCCACATGTGATCTCTGCGTTGTGTTGTGTTGTGAATGAAAACGACGACTTTCTTGCCAACCAGGATTTATTATCTGTGCAAAACAGAATATAATCAAATCAGGAAATGGCTTCATCAGCTTTCTAAATTAATACTTCTCCTCAGTGGGGCCTGAAGCTAACTCAGGAAAGTATACAGAGTTCTAAACAATACAATTAACAGATATACATTTATCCATGGTGGCAAACCGGTTTTTCTTTGTAAATTAATATAATATAACCATTAATTTACATTTACAAAACAAACAATACAATTTACAGTTACAAAACACAAAAAAGAATACCCACATACCTGTGCAAAACAGAATATAATTAAATCAGCAAATGGCTTCATCAGCTTTCTAAATTAACACCTTCAGTGGAAGAGAACACCCACATGTTAAGTTAGCATAGCTAAACTTTAGAAAGCTCACAAACAGTTTGAAGCACTGCACATTATACAAACTACAGCTGCACACGGCAAAATATAGACATTAACTGCTAGCAAGTTTGGCTTGTGTGAAGTGTAACACCAAACATACCTTTAACATATAAAATACAACACCCATGACACCACTCGTTCCACTTACTTCTCCTCAGTGGGGCCTGAAGCTAACTGAGGAAAGTAGCGCGAGTTTGCAGAAATGGGTTTTACAAATAAAGTATGGACAAAAAGGATTTTACTGAAATATAAACAAGTGAAGTTATACATCGGTTACACATGCACAGAGCCGCGTCGTAGCTCGGAGGAAAACCACATACTGGCCGTAAGGGAAATCACCCGGAGTATACTGTATGAGTATTCCGTGTGTGAATGCAGACATTCTCCTACCATGACAAACATGTAAGGCCATCTGCTGACATTGTAGTTTATATATGTAAAGGTTAGCAACTGAGTTAGCCCAGTTAGCACCGTGTCAATGGCTATTAGCACCCCAAAAAACGTTTACCCATTTTCACAGTTGTGGTAGATATAGCTTGCTTGTTTTAAGCATCATAAATACACAAACAACAATGAATACTTACAGGTTGGGTACCCGAATCTCCCGCTGGTCCAAACAAAGTAGGAACAGCATCCTCCTTCAGTGTCCTACGCTGTACAAATCCGGCATCCAACAGTACATGTTAGGCTGGCAGAGGGTGCGGCCAGCGCCGCTGGGTTTGGCCATAGCTTCTCTGGATTGGTCCATTTAGTTCCGGGTACGTGCTTTCGTAAGCACGACCCGGAAGAATCAAATGGATGATGACGTTTCACCAACGAGGCGTTTTGGGGAGGTATTTTCTGTGTTAGAGTTTTACTCGCTACAGGGTGTACTTTGAGGGTTTTGACTCTGCACACCGTTTACATGCAGAAAAACCTTCATAACACACAAGGGGACGGGTAATAACCGGAAAAGTATGACATGTCACCTTTAAGGGAACAAATGGATAAAACACATAAGGAGGATACAGAAAAGGAACACTTCATTCCCTAGTTTGGGTCAAGCATCAAAACACTGGCTACTACACTTCCCATGATGCAGTTATTTCATGACAACCGGCTAATCCCCGACTCAGACTGCAAGGAATCTGGGTGTGACCCTAGATAACAAACTGTCCTTCACTGCAAACATCGCTGCAACAACCCGCTGCTGCAGATACACTCTTTACAACATCAGGAGGATACGTCCCCAGCTGACCCAGAAAGCCACGCAGGTTCTGGTCCAGGCTCTCGTCATCTCACGCCTAGACTACTGCAACTCCCTCCTGGCTGGTCTACCTGCATGTGCCATCCGACCTCTGCAGCTCATCCAGAATGCAGCTGCTCGTCTGGTCTTCAACCTTCCTAAATGTTTCCACACCACACCGCTCCTCCGCTCCCTTCACTGGCTTCCAGTAACTGCTAGAATCCACTTCAAGACACTGGTACTTGCGTACCATGCTGCGAATGGATCTGGCCCTTCCTACATCCAGGACATGGTTAAACTGTACACCCCTCTGCATCAGCCAAACAGCTCGCTGCACCCGCGCTGCGAGGGGGACCCAAGTTCCCATCAGCAAAAACACGTGGGTTTGCTATCCTGGCTCCAAAATGGTGGAATGAGCTCCCCATTGAAATCAGGACAGCAGAAAGCTTACACATCTTCCGGCGCAGACTGAAAACTCATCTCTTTCGACTCCACTTCGAGCGATAGAATTACTAACAAAGCACTTATATACTAATAAAGGACTGGCTTATCTAAAGCCAGTTGAGTAGCACTTGAAATGTTTTAGCTCTATGAAACCTGATGTACTTATATGATTCTGTTTTCTTCAAGTTTGTATCTTCTTGGTCGAATGCACTTATTGTAAATCGCTTTGGATTAAAAGCATCAGCTAAATGCAATGTCATGTAATGTAATCTGGTAAATGCCGACATATTTCAAACCCAAACCCATCTCCAGTCTGTCTCACCGGCTTTCTGATACAAATGTGTAGTGTCCACTCCTCAGTCATATTTTCTTCGTTTTGATAAAACAGCTGTTTGCTGAGTGGGACTCAGCATGAGGAGCAAACTGACCTTTATGTGTAGAATTGATTTACTGACACTCCAAACATTACATTGGGAAATTCCAACCACAATTCATGTTCGCAGGACCCTGTTCTTAAACATCCAATATCTTTGCTATGGGATAGTTCCTCTAGAGCAGTGGTTCTCAACTGGTGGGTCGCGACCCACCCGTTTCGAGTGGGTCACAGATATGTGAGTGAAGAAAAAAAAGTCAAACTTTTATTTTGAAGGCCCAATTTTCTAAGGCTGTGCATGCAGAAGGCGTTGTACTGGAAGTACCGGAGACCATAAACGGTTTTGACTATCTCCTCTTTCCTCTTCTCTCTGTGGGGAGAGCTGAGTATTGGAGCATATATCCGTAGTGGCCGAACCGAGGTACTACAACTCCCATGTAAGGCACATGATGTCATTGGGCCCAAAAATACCTTTTTCCTATAGAGTGGTGCAGGGATGATGTATTTAGCTGGAAATAAGGTGCGCATGGGTTCCCTCGACAAAAAAGCAATGGCACTCCTCCATAGGATTTTGAAAAATAGCTTGAAATAAGGTCTGTGGAAAACGAACGAACGAACGTTTGATAAATGCACGTTTTGTTCAGCCGGATAATCTCCCTAGCCTCATCTCAATACCCCTCCTCGACTCCTCTCCTCCCCTCCTCCGGGACTTGACCCGGAAATCGATCAAGACACGCCATGTTGAAGGACGTCCCAATAGCTGAAATGCACACGGAGGAGTCGAGGAGGGGTGAGGGAGGAGGGGTGCGGGAGGAGACGAAAGGGAGGAGACGAAAGGGAGGATACACGCGAGCAGACTACGCGGAAGTGTTTTCACTACTCGCGTGTAAAAGCCCCGCCCCCACCTTCACAGCTGGTCGATTTCAACAGAGGAAAACCGACAACTGGAAGATGAGTGGAAAAGCGTCACATAAATGTATAAGTGCTCACAGCTCCGTGGGAATTATTATGTGCAATTCATTTCTGAAAGGCTTTCACATTACTATAATTATATTTTTATTTAAATGTAGGCTATATTTTACACCAAAACGGAACACAAAAGCAGGACCAACCATCATACATTGAATTCCTTGACTAACAAGAGAAAGATTAATTCATTTAAATAAATATTTAACAACAAATGGGCCGGTTCTAAGGGGTTCTTCAGTTAAGCCCGATGAGAGGGGATACAGCTGTGTACATGTCATCATTAACAGACGTCGTTTAAGAGTGACGTTTGAGTGAACGAGGACATCCCAATTAATACCTGAGGACTCCTCTGTTCTCGCGTCACCTCCTCGTGTCTCTTGCTCGCATCTTACGGAGGCGGAGCTAAGACGCAAGGAAAGGAGGTGAGTGAGGGAAAGGAGGAGTCGAGGAGGGGTATTGAGATGAGGCTCATATGTCTACCCTACTTTTATAATGTTCTAATCATAAATCTAATCGCCAGAAGCAAAATGCTAACATTATGCTATAAAGGAACTAAGGCATAAGTACAGCAGCACGACTTCAACGTCACGCCAACTTAAGATCCATATTCAAACATACAGATTGTAAATGGTACAAGTTGAAGTGTTTGTTTTAACAGTTTGCAGGAGGCAGGTACTTGCTTTCAAGCAGAACAGGGCAAACAAACTTAGCGTTAACGTGTTCAACTTCTGTAGTCCTATTCAGGTTAACGACCATTGTTTTTCAGACACGTAAACTCTTCAAAAATCGTGAAACGTGATCTGTCTCTTCAATTTGTGTCAACCACAGACCTTATTTCCAGATATTTTCCAAAATCCTATGGAGAAATCCCATTGGCTCTGAGACGAGGGAACAGGAAGTGGTGAAATGTTAACTCACATCCGGGTTTTAGGACTCGTCACTGCACCACTCTATTGAATTCCATTAGAAAAGAGACTTCTCTATCTTTTTCTGAGCTAAATTAAATACCAAGAATTAAATATCCCTTTTTTAAAACATAAGATCCTTAAAGTTGTAAAATGCATTCAAACCTGAATGTCCCCCTGCATTCAATCGACTAAACGACTTGACGCTGCCGTGACGTAGCCAATTGGAGGCGGGGCTTACGGAAAATGTGCACGAATGGCCCAGATTTGGGGATTTTGGCTTCACATGTTCTGGGCCTGTCTGTCTCTTTATACCTCCATGAGTGTCACGGATAAAGAGATGAAAATAACATGAAACACTGCAACCACTCATTCTCTGGACCGAGATGGCAGTGTGCCGCTGGATCTGCATGGCCACACCCTGTATCGTGAGAAAATATGCGTTGTCATTTGGGTGACAAAGAGAGAGCAGAGAAAAGGCAATAAGGAGTATATTATGGGATGAAGCAGAACACTGCTGCAGCGCTGCAGGCTGGAGCTGCCTTTACCCATTCGTTCAACTTAAGACACGCTTTCTCCTCCACCCTCCAGGCACATCTTTATGTTCCTGCCACACACACACACACACACACACACACACACACACACACACACACACGCACACTGTTGGAGTCTAAGAAGAACTCCACGCGTTCCTGGCAAAGCTGAATTAATTATAAAGGAAGAGTTGAACAGCACCATGATATCAGATGAACAATAATCTGTTTTAATGGTAGAATACAACAATACAACAGTACAACAATAAAGGGTACGAATACCCCTGCTCCTCTCCCCATTTGGGAGATCTCACCATCCTGCCGGTCAGTTGGAAAAGAGGAAGAGTCCAGCAAGGCAGGAGCACAAATACAAAAATAGCAACGGAAGGAAACTCCTCTGGGGGATCACTGATTGGCAGACACAAACAGAGGGTCTTGTCGCAGCCAATCAGCGTGAGCCACCCGAGAGACCCGGAACCAACCGTCTCTTCAAGAGATAAACCAGACACTCTTTGGTGTCGGGTTACTCTGCAACACAAGTTCCTTATCTCACACACACACACACACACACACACACACACACACACACACACACACACACACACACACACACATTTCCAGTTACTTTACATTCAGTATAAAATCACAGACACACATATACATAGGCTACATCTGATTACAAAGTCTCATCTGTACAGAATAGTATGATAAAATAATCACAGGCACACATATAAATACATCTTTATATGTATACAGATGAAGCACTTACTTTCGGACAGTTTGAAACGCGAGGGCAGTGATTGGTAAGTGGTCTGCCCTCGCTCAAGGGAAAGCCTCCAGCTTGACTTGAGACCGCCCCCGTTTTAAATAAATGTAATTATAATGAAGCCAGCTGCAATGGATCATTGATCCACCAGGGGGTGCAGTGGGGTTCCACACTGGTGCTCATGTGAAATAAAGTCTGATACTATACAGTACGCTGGATGTACAGCGGTCAGCGGAACTTAATGTACTGTAGTCGAAAAAAACGAACGGGAGGAAATGCAGCCCGGCTCTCGATTTTTAATCCTAAATTAAGCATCATCTTAAACTCAATATGAACGTCAGTAACTCACTACAAATATGTATATTTTTAATGGAGCCTCGACGGTGTAGCGGAGGGATCTTGCTCATCATGAAGGGTGTTCCCCATAAGGAACAAGTCGCTGTAAATTATCCCGTTTATTACATGGCCAAATTCTCAACAAAGTAACGACATGACTCCCAATATTAATTGAAATGCTTTTATGGATTTAGAAAATGTTTTTATTGATTTAAAAAATAGTTGTATGTATTGATATAAATTGACATGCATCCGCTAAGAAAAATAGTCCGTTGTGACATCGCGTAAAACAGATTTCGACATGTTACATTAATTGCTTATATCCACACGCCTCTTCTCCTCATATTCACTACCTAAACTAGTTATAAATATGTTTATTTGTACTGTCGGCCGGGTCACTCACTACTGGGTCAGCTGCTGCATGAGACTTAAAGAATGGTGATATACACAGTGATAGATGTTAAGGACTAACGTTTATAATAATAAATAGTGTATTTATTCATAATTACATTACAATACATTACCAACATTAATTATTGAGTATTTTAATCACAAATAATGCATGTTTCAAAGTAATGCGTATTATTTACGTTAACGAGGTAAATAGGCTAAAAGAAAATGTTTTCCAAAAGAACTACGCATCTCTTGAATGACAATATGCCTGCACCTCCAAGGTGCGCACTACACTATTGCGCAATCTATGCATGTGAGCGTGCTGACAAACACAATATAAACATCCGGGTCAAGAGGTCACATGATCTGCAGGACGCTGCTGTTGTCTCTGTCACTACCATCCATGGTCACTGTCACTCACTACCCGATCGGTCCCCCTGCCCGATCTGTACTGCGCATGTGCGAGATGGTCCGCCATGGTGGAGAACTCCGGACGGCAACTCTACTAGGACACTTGACACAGTGGCTTTTGGCAAAGCTGAAAAATAAAACTCGAGAGAGATAAATTATTGTTTATTGTTTAACTTCTGTTAGACAGC
>CALSBZ010040847.1:0-10571 GCA_943591055.1 Gobionotothen gibberifrons
ACCTAGTTAACATTTATTTAGTAGGCTAATGCACATTTTTATTTCTCCAGTTTTAAACGATCTTTTTGGTTACTGTCCTATAGTATACATTGAAATGATTTCAAACCTGTTTATCCCAATAATTATAAAGGAGTGCCTTGGAAATATTTGTTTACATAAATTGTGATCAAAACGTTTGAGACCCACTGAGATAACTTAGACTAAAGTTAAATATCTAAACACTGAGAGAGTCCTTTACCTCACTGAGCTGTAGTTATTATCAGCCTCTAGTCTGTCAGGAGAGAGCTCCTTCCTTATATCCCGGCAGTGGTTCCCAAACGGTGTGCCGCGGCACACTGGTGTGCCGTGAGGCAACTCCGGGTGTGCCGTGGGATTTTGTGACACCCATACGTTATTATTGCAATATACAACTACACAAAAATAATAAAAAATTTGATTTACTATATCAGTATTTTGTATGCACTCATTTCATAATGCAGAGGCAAACTCTATACCTACAAATAATTATTTAAAAAAAAATCCTTCCGACTGACGGACAGCTTCACAAAAGAAGGAGAAATCTAGATCGCAAAATAATGAAACAAGCGAGTGTCTGTTTTCCCTGGCCAAGCACAGGTTCCTTGAACACAACACGAGCGTAACGTGTCTTCACGTGGTTATGTCTCGTCTGAAAGGAGTGCTGACGGAGAGCACCGGAACGCCGCTCCAGCTCTTCAAATATTGCAGTACCCATAAGGAGCCGTACGCATGCCGCAGTGTTTGCTTGGCTGTGTCTTTAGTTGTAAGCACAGTGGCGATCTGTTGTTATTAGCATCTGGTTAGCTAGCTATGCTAACGAATCTAAAGAGCTTTTCTACAGCAGGTGGAAGAGAGCTCTCTCCTGAGAGGCTCAAATAACCTCAGCTCAGTGAGGTTAAGGCACACCTTGATATGATCATTATAGTTATTAATGAGACATTAGAGACCAAATGAAAAACAGGTATAAAATACTTTATGACAGTAACAAAAAAGTTGTTAAAAATAACAAGAATAGAGTTTAAAAGGGGAGTGATTTGTAAAATATATGCTTACAGTTCTGTTTCATATGGGTGTTGAAAGATGTATCCATAGATCTCTTCATTTAGCTCTCAAAGTGCACCAGATTGATGCTTTTAACTTCAATATTTAAAAAAAAAAGAGGAAGTTAGGTCCCCCCCACTTAAATCATGTTCACATGGATAGGATACTAAATACATTTGCACACATCTTGTGTCCATATCTTTCTGTTTTGGTGGCCATGCCACAACCGTGCACGTGCACACATGCGCGAGTCATGGTAAAATATCTGGATTAAGAGGTTGCTTTTTCTTTGCACAGCATGAAAGAAAGGCCAAATGAATGGGCTGTGATTTTAGTTTTTTTAAGCAGAGGTTGAGTTCAATAATTTGTACGGCCCTCTGAGGATTTTGAAACAATTGAAAGAAAAAAGGTTCCCCACCCCTGCTGTAAATAATAATGAAAACCCTTGATTTCTAACTTAACATCTCTGTCTCCTATTGATCTGAGTATATTATAAAGAATCGCCGTTAATTGAAGCATTATAGCGCAGGCCTTTGTCAGATGGTATATTACGCTGTTTTTTCTGCTTCGAATAGTTCTCTCTTTTTTCACCATACCTGTGTTTGCATCCCTGTATAATACCCTGACACATCAAAGGCTGAAGGACAACATTAAAACAGAGAAACACGCAAGAGGGAAAATTGAGCGCTTTCTTGTGCGGAGCAAACCACCAACCACCAGTGCAGAGACTGCCGAGCAACATTTGACAGAGAAACTGCAGGCGAGCGGCAGATTTTTCCTACAAATGGACAAATGAGTGTGTTGCTGCTTTGATGAAGCCTAATTTGATAAAGTTTCAAATTAATTTCTGAAATATTTCGTTAATAAATATTTCATGAGTAATATAGTTGTCTTTGTCACATTTTATTTGGCATTAGTAAATAATTATGCACATTTACAGATATTTTACATATAGATATGAGTGATAACACGTGTTATAAGGGCTATTTTGCACAATAGGTGTGCCTTGAGATTTTTACTTGTCCTTTGGTGTGCCCAAAAATTTGGGAACCACTGCGTTAGAGCAGCTAGCACCAGATTCTAATAACAACAGCGCCGGTACCTCGCTCCCACGCTCACTCGCACTTTGGCTGTGAGCTGCGGGCGCCAGATAAGCCAACATCCCCCACTTTCACCACTTACAGCGCCCATCGTACAGGGCAAATGAAAAGTGTAACCGGGGTGAAAAGGGTGTTACCTTTACTTCATTATGAATGTTGTTACATCAAGCCCGAAAATTAGGATGAGCACCAACGGTCAAAAATGTTTTTTCCTCCCAGAGCTGCCAGCGCAGCGCCCCCCAGATCTGGCGCCCTATAGGCAAACGTCTATAACGCCAATGCCAAAGGACCGGCCCAGACCTACAATGACACTTATATGAATCTGAGACTGACCGATGACAGGAAATAAAAAGTAACATATATTCAAAGCAAATTGCTGTTGGAATAACTTTAACAAGATAAAAGTATCCATACTTTTTGAATAGAAAAAGTCTGGAAGTAGGTATATGCTACTCACCGACAGCTGCCACTTCACACTATGACAGCAGCAAATGTCAGAGTCCAGTTAAGTTGGAAAATGATTGACAGATTTGAAATTGACGGTCACGGAACCATAACTCATTAACAACACGTTGTAAACAACGATTGGAACAAGCGTAGTATAGGTAGACTTGCGAGTTGCAGAGTAGGATATACTTTTGATCAAATCCAGACAATGCCCGCCCATCCAGGATTTTGACCCCTCCAATGAGAAATTAGCGTTATTACTGAGGCAGTGGATGACATGTTCAATAAACGGACTATACAAAAAAAAAAAGGTAGGCCCGAAAATATTTTTTTTTTCGGGCCTACATACCTTCGGGTATACTGAAGTGAAGAAAAATAAATGTAATATAACAGCCTGTCAGAATAAACGCAGGTCTCTGAACTAACTGTGTGTGAGTCTTGCGGTCAGCTCTGAGCTACAGACGAGGAGATATGGCAGAGCGCAGTGCGCCTCATGGCCTGGCCGCCGGGGTTATAGTTGCTTGAATATAAACATAGATCCCGACAATTGTACATTCGAATATATATATATAGTATAGTATTGGCCTGACACCTATAATTTACATTTCATATTGTATTCTTTGGACATCTATTGATATATATATATATATATATATATCAAATAGATGTAAATTATAGGTGTTAGGCCAATACTAACAAAACAGACACATATGGACACATGCTCCCCCGCATGAAATGCATTCATTTGGTGAACTTTGAGGCGGAGGCGTGTGGCGCAGTGGGTTGTGCGTTGGTGTTCGGATCAGGGGAGCACAGGTTCAAACCCCACAACAGTCAGCATGTCGTTGTGTCCCTGGGCAAGACACTTCACCCCAAATTGCTCCTGTGGGGATTGTCCACAGTATTGAGTAAGTCGCTTTGGATAAAAGTATCTAACAAGTAACATGTAATGTAATGAGTGTTACGGTTTGTGTAGCAGGAAGCAGGACCCAAATGCAGATTCCAGTGACAAAAAGAATCCTTTATTTCAAGGCTAAGTGGATAACAGACAAAACAGAAACACTCACCGATGAACTAGTCATGACACAAGACGATCCGACAAAGACAGACAGAAAACCCAGAACTTAAATACACACAAGACTAATCAAACAAACAAGACACAGGTGAGGAGGGAGGAGAAAACACAGGGACACCAGGTGAAAACAATCGGGTAATAAGGAGGGAAAACAGACAGACAGCAACAGGCAAGACAGGAGGTGAAGACCTTTCAAAATAAAACATGAAACAAAAGACAGAAAAAGACAAGACAAAATACAACACAGACAGATCGTGACAATGAGAGTAACAATAGAAACTTCATCTATGGATACTGTCAGTGAATAACTTGCCCTGCATGTCCTTCGCCCTCTGAGGCAGATGCTCAGCCTTGGACAGCCGCTATCTCCCTTAAGGAGTGGCTGTACTAGCATTTTGTTGTTGTTACCCGTTTTTGACGGGGCAACTCTCGGTCAGAGATAGTTATTGTTGTGGGACACCTGGAACACATCCTTCTCGGGGTGTAGATGACCCCGAGCCATAACCGACAACTACAGTTGATTCAGTGTCCTCAGCTGTTTAGTATATTGAAGAATGTTGATTACCCTCAGCAGTTAAAACCTCCTACCAGAGAGGAGAACCCTCAGAATTGATTTGGCATCTCTACCTGTGGTCAATTCATGGCTCGTGACATGTCTTGTGAATTCTCCGGCCGAAGCTCCAAATAAACCGTCGGTGTTTGCCATCAAAGCACCAGCTCTCCTCGTGTCTCACTGAGTCTGTGAAATTATGAATAAAGAATGCTGGTGTATACAAGTCTGGCCTAAATCTTCTGTCAGAAAGATTACAGCAATCCAGGGGGTGTAGGCATCCAAACTTTAATTGTTCACAAAATGCAGACACTCACTATGACTCGCGCATGCATTCACGTGCACGGTTGTGGCATGACCACCAAAACAGAAAGATATGGACATAACATATATATTTTTTTTAAATTGAAGTTAAAAGCATCAATCTGGTGCACTTTGAGAGCAAAATTAAGAGATCTATGGATATCTCTCAACACCCATATGAAACAGAACTGAAAACAGATTTTCTTTTTGGTTATTTTACAAATCACTCCCCTTTTTAAACTGTATTGTTGTTTATTAATAACAACTTGTTTTACTGTCATATAGTATTTTATACTTTAAGAGAATAGATGAAAATCTATTCTCATTTTTTTATAACTATTATGATAAAGGTGTGCCTTTACCTCACTGAGCTGAGGTTATCAGAGCCTCTCAGTCTTTCAGCAGAAAGCTCTCTAAAGCTCTCCCCCCATGGTGTCATGTCCGCTGTTTGTTTAGAATCTCTCTGCGGCGCGTCTTCATCCCTTCATGCCTCCTTCCAGACGCAGAATTGTGTGGATGGTACTCATGTGTTTGATCCCGTAGTTTGACACTGGGTAAGAATCTTCCTGCCACTCGGTCCTGAACACCAACCTGATGTCAAAATCTTGGGAAAAAAGATAAAGAGAGCTTTTTTTTTAACATAGCCATTTCCACGCCTATTGGAAATCCCCAAAAGTAGATTTCACATCAAAGCATTTGCAGAATGTTCATGTTCAGAACCATAACAACATGTTTTAAGGAGTGTTTGCCCTGGAAACAACATAGTCTTTTAATTGTTTTATTTATCTTAACTCAATCTTCTGATTTAAACTGCTTGACATCTTTATTTTCGGTTATAGCCCTGGTCTGAACTTTATTTCAACACATATACTACTTCTACTTTAAAGGTTTGAACGGTTAAAACAGTTTTTTAAACCCTAATGCCTGGTGTTTCCATTGTTAACAATTAAACGAAGAATGACGTCAAACATACCTATCTTGAATAGTGTCAAAATGTTCTCTTTTAGCTGCAGTACGGTCATTCTCTTAAAATCTTCTTCATTTTTGCACAGATCCAGGATCTTTCCTTCTCCTTGGGGTCCGAATATATTCAGCTGGAAATTCATTTTGACTCTTGGTTCTTTGAACTCCGAGGAAATTGTATGGTATTGTAAATATCTTCGCTCGTGTGCAGATGGCTGATATAGGCCTATCTGTAAAAGAAAAAAACAACTTGCGTCCTCCTGTGACTTCACATCACATGATTTCATGGAACAAACGGTAACCTATAAAAAGCAGTGCAATCATTTAATGTTACAATCAGATGGGGTGCAAAGTATCATCTACACGGAAGAGGACACAACCAAGCAAAAATGAAACATTACACGTCAGAAATGTTCTGATAATTGAGTCAGGGATATTAACAAAAGATACTGTGAACTATGATTTAGATTGTAATCATTCTCACATTTACCTGATAGGCTTATTATTTTGAAGTTGTTAAGTATAGCCTATAACACTGCACATATTTTCATCTGTTTTCATCTGCTTGTGTCTCATAGTTTTGTGTGAAGACTACAAGTCTCTCAGAGCTAAGATGTCCTGCCTGGTGTCACTTTTTGCTGGACAGTGTAATCTGATAACACCCCCTTAATAATACATTTTAAATTCAAACATGCTTTATTGATTACAGTGCATGCAACAGTTATTTTATTTTTAATATATATTGAATGGGTAAAAAAGGTGACCTATTAGCGTAAATTAAATGAAGAAATCATGCTTATTTTCTTGTTCATACACATATTTCCGTTTTGGAACATTTGTACATTTAATTAACGGTAATTATCAGTAACGTGGCCAAGGACTTCAAATGAGTAAGTATTCATATGCAAATGAAGATTTGCGTGCTAACAAACAAACAAACATTTGATTTCTTCATTGAACAGTGTCCTGGTTGCAGTTCTCGTGTTGTAAGAAGTGACCTCCATGACCTCTGTGTCCAATGCCCAGTGTGCACAGGAGAAGGCGGGGTTATAAATTCTGCTGGCAGTGTTTGAAGAAATGGAAAGGTCCAGCTCCCCGTTCAGACCGCTGTGCAAATAGAGACTGCCAGAACCCACTGGACATACTGAGAAACTGCCCAGACATCTCCTTTGAGGACGTGGAGGGGGTCTCCGGTGGTTTGCTGGTGGAGCACAACAGAGCCCAATGTAAAAACTTTACAAACTCGTACCTGCTCTCAATAACAGAAGATTTTTATATTTTTACTAAAATATCCCAACCCATTATTTATTTCCGCAATTTAAATAATGAAATAGTTTATTTTTATTTAAGCAAAATGGTGGTTATGAACATGCAATAAAATAAAAACTTTTATTATTCAGTTCTTTGTTTGTGTTCTTTTTTGTTGAGTAGGAGATGAGTGATGATAATGGATGGAGAACTAGTCTCCTTTGATCAAGAACACTGTTGTCCTCGCCTCAGTTCATGTTTCCCTGTCTGGCAGCCGGCATTTGGCGCCCTTGTGTATAAAAAATAGCTGACGCCTGTATTCTAAGGCTCTTTACAGCAGCTGTGTTGAGAGATGACCTCTTTCTTACTTCTGAATAACAGCAAGGTTGAACAAATGATGTCCTTTGGATAAGGATATGACTAAACCTGCTATGTGTCAAACAGTAAATAATACCAATGCCTTCTGGAGCCTGCTCTCTCTATGAGAAACATAGCTGGTAATGTGTTCCTGATGGACTGTTTGATTACCAACTTTTTGCCAGTAAAAAGAGCAGTTTCAGGGACAGAACCTCAGCGTTGGTTTGGGCAGAGGCTGTGTCACTACTGTGTCTCAGCACATTTATTGGTCAATTCTCTTAAGTTGTAACTTCCAATAAATCTTCAGTGTCTGGCATCAGTTCAAAGCTCTCCAGTGTACTCCTTGTGTTCCAGTTTTCTGATCCAATACGTTTATAACAATGAGTGTGTAGCATCATATTACATTTGTTGATTTCACAAATTCGACATGAGGGGAAGTTATGCATTGAGTTCAAACCGCAAAAACCTTAATGAATATGATGGGATCAAGGTTCAATAGTTTTTTTATGATGCATCCTGATATGATCAAGATTTTATGAAGCATCATCTGATGTGATCAAAGTACAGTAATTTTCCGATGCATCATCCGATGCTCCACTCCACCCAATGCAGTTTGGTTTTCGTGCTCACCACTCCACTGAGACAGCTAACTGTGTCTTTGTGGAAAAGGTTAAATGTATGTTGGACACGAGCCCATATGTAGGTGCTGTCTTCCTTGATCTCCGGAAGGCATTTGACACTGTTGACCACCAAGTGCTCCTTACAAAGCTGACTTATTTAAATGTTTCGGCAGTTTCAATACATTGGTTCAAGTCTTACTTATCGAACAGAAAACAATGTGTTTTGGTCAACGGAGCCAAATCCCCCTACACTCTAAAAAGTCATTCAGGGGACCTTTTGACTCCACTTAATTAAATGCATGGTTGCAAGTTAAAAATGTGAGTTAATTGATTTAGATAAACATTTTAAGTTGCAAACATTAATTTATAAGTTGTGTTGAAGTAATAATGTTGGTAATTACATCAACTTAATATTGTGTGTAATTTGAACTCTAATTTCTGCGTTAATTGACTTAAAACTAAATTCAAGTTGTAGTAAGTAATGCAATTGGCTTGGTTCCTACAGTTAAGACAAATATAAATATATAAAGGACATTTTAAGGTGAGTGTCATCTTTTGTCATTCAAATACAGTAGATAGCCTTGTAGTTGCACTGTATAGGCAAATTGCTGTTGGACCAAAATTAGCAGCCTTTGAACTGTGAATAGTTCTGTGAGAGGGTACAAAGTAGTAGAGGCTATTGTGAGAGTAAAAATACTTTGGTTACTATTGTGATATTGCTTTTTATTAAAAAATGAATCTCGGTGAAGCAGATCAAGGACATGCTTCTTGAGGTTGGATCGTTATTTAGAGTTGTCATTGAAATGCAAGTTGTTGGCAGTCACCCATTCAGAACATATTAATTGAGGTAATTTCTCTTTTTTTCCTTTTTCAAAAATAGCACAATACAACTGGGTGTATATACATTCACTCCGCAGCTGCATATAATCAGCTCATCACAGGCGTTCTCTTTAACCTATTACATGTCACCTCATTCTCCAGCAGCCAATCAACGTGCTGCAGCCAAACTTTAAGATGGTTCTCCTCTCTCCTGCAGTCAGCTGTGATTTCAGGTGTTCATGCACCTTATCATATGGCATGTGTCAATAAATGTTCAAACTAAATGAATTCCCTCCTGATTGAAACATCATGTGTTGAAATAAACAACTGCAGTTCAAAATAAAAAGTGAATTGCCTAATATTTTTGTTGTGGAATTAATACATTTCTTTCTTTAAAAGGCAAAAACATGAAAAAGCTAAGAAAAAACAACAACTATTGAATACAATATATTTGGAGCAACTTAATTTATAAATGGTTGTCAACTTAAAAACTTGTATCCCGAATGAGGGTAATTAAGTACATACAACTTAAAATTCCTTTTAAATCATGTGGTAAAACTAGTCGGAACAACTTAATCTTTTGAGTAAAACACCTCTGATTGTAGAGGAAAAGCCTTCTCCCCTAACTCAAATAACTTTGTTGCTTTAAGACAATTTCATTAGAAGTTGTCTTAACTCAATAAACATCGATGCAAACTGTTGCGTTGATTTTCTTTGTTGAGCCAAGGCATTTGTTTTTAGAGTGTACCTTGTGAACCCTGTTGGGGTTCCACAAGGTTCCATTCTTGGACCATTACTGTTTTCTCCGTACATTAATGACTTGCCTAATGTATGTCCTGAGTTGAATGTGCAAATCTATGCCGATAATGCGGTCATCTTTATACACAGGAAAAACACTGACATGATCTCATCCTGTCTCTCAAATGCTTTGGATAAGGTTCAACACTGGATGAACAACATTTGCTTGCAGTTAAACGTAAAAAAAACAGTATTCATGATGTTCAGTAAACGACCAGTCAAACTCGAAGGATCCAACGTGTTTTTAAACGGAGCAGAAATAGAACTAGTCCCCCACTTCAAGTATCTTAGAGTCATATTGGACTCGAACTTGACTTTTAAGAAACATATTAAGAAAGTATCAAATACTATTATATTCAACTTGCAAAATGTTAAACAAATCAGACCCTTCTTAACTGTCAATGCTGCAAAGTCATACCTCCACTGTATGACTCTATCCCACATTGAATACTGTTTGACAAACTGGTCGTTTGCTTGTGCCACACACCTTTAAACCCATAGAACAGCTACAAGAGAGCTATCAAGGTGTTTGACAGAAAGCCTTATTCATACCACCACTGTATGGATAAACACAATTTCTTGAGCTTTGACAATTTTAAGTCTTTTAAAAGTATGTCTTTTTTTAATGAATGTTTACATGGACTGCCCCCCCCCCCCCCCCCCTAGGGGAATTCATCCACAGAAAACACACTGGACGCTGCACTAGGTCAGAAACCAGAGGAGACTGTGAAGTCCACCGCAGACGGACCACTGTTGGTCAAAATGTCCTCTCCGTTAAAGGCAGCTCATTGTGGAATAGCCTCCCAACTGAGATACGGGATTGTCCCACTCTCAATAGCTTTAAAGGTCAACTCAAAAGAATGGTTGAGAAACAAACATCCGTGCAATCACCGCTAACTGCACTTTAAGTACAGGGGTATCTCCTCTTGCACTTTATGTGTCTCTTGTATCTCCTCTTGCACTTTACATGTCGTTGCTGCTATTTTGTACTGCCATGTGATAAATACTCGCTCTTTTGCACTTTTTGCATATCATGTATTTGTTTTTGCTACGTGTATAATTGTCATGTTATTAAATGTTGTACAGTATGTGAGGGACTGCGCATGGAAATTAGCTCCAAGCTAAAATCCGGCATATTTAGACTTGACGAATTTCACGTTTTAAGTGTTCATTATTGTGCAATGTCCCTGCCAAATAAATGATTAAATAAATAATTAGTACCGTCATTTTCC
>CALSBZ010040851.1:1559-13151 GCA_943591055.1 Gobionotothen gibberifrons
CACACACACACACACACACACACACACACACACACACACACACATTAAAATAATTTCAACTGCACTTCACAGTCATCATTATTGTAGGAGCAGCCTGAGAGAGGTCAGATTATGTGTGGTGGGGGTGCAGTGTGAGGGGGGGTGCATGGCAAGCCATTTGAGTATTTATTCCATATCCTTGATATCAGACGGCAGCTGCCTACACTAGTTGGCTCTTTGATTTCACTTGTTAGATATATGCTTTACTAGTCTAAATCTAATCTTTTTCAGCAACTAGTGGCACTTTTGTCCGACTAGTTAGCACAGGAGTGGCCAACCCCCGGCTCTCAAGCCGCATGCGGCACTTTGCCCAGTCTCATGCGGCTCCTCAGTTCATATCGAATTTTAATTGTGTTTTTTTTTTTTTTGCGCATATGTATCCCAGTTCACAAAGGGTTAACAACACACAAGTTCCAGACCAATTGTTACACAGAGTTTTCAACAAAGAAGTGCTATAGCCAATCAGAATGCAGATCCTGCAGTGCTGGAGGCGGGCTTTACTGCACTCGCGATGTGACAGTGAAGGGAGAGATCTGCTTCCGATCGGCAGAAATATAACTCAGATAAAACCGTAATAACTCAATACAATGTTGTCAAATCAAAATGGTAACAATATGCAGTTGTATATGTGTATGTGAGAAGGCCTGCTCCCGGAAAGCTGGCTACTGACACAGAAGGGCTCCCGAATTTGATGATTCGCGGTAAAGAAATAAACAAGAGAGAAAGTGCATCTGTCAGCAGAGCTTCTGTCAGTCAGAGGGTTAGGTAAAAGTTGAGATGTCATGTGAGGAGAATTAACAAAAATACACTTTATTTATTTACATTTATTTTTAAATAACTGTCATGATTCTGTGTGTGAGATACAGACAGGGAGAAAAAAGTCCAGGCTTATTCTTATTAAATTATTAACAAAGATCGCAAATGTGCCCTTTCATGCATTTGAGCCGCTTCCACATCCTCTGCACGTTTCATGAAGCGACATGCATAGTAAGATGACAACTTTTTTCCAATGTTTTGAACTGAGAGTTTGTGTGAGAGACACAATATTAATGGTTGACTATAACTGGCCTCTGGTCTTAATAATGGTAGGAGAGGTTTAAGTTAATTTCTGTCAATATCATGGACTGTGTAGTGTCGATGAAAGGGAGTCGGAGGCGGTGTGTTGAGAATGGAGTTCCACTCTTTATTATCGGTTAACATGAAGAAGGTAAATACACGTCTGCTCAGTATGACAAGCTAGGCAGGAATGACGAGCTAAAGCTAAGTGTCCCCACTAAAGGGTCCGTGTGGCAACACAATACAAAAGGTGAATTATGGTCAAACATGGTGTCACCACACAAGCCCCCCCAGAATTCACGTGTAAACAAAATCCTTATGGCGGGGAGGAACAACCCGCCTACCCCCACGAGTCCTGCGCACCGGAGTCGGTACAGCGACTTCTGCCTGTGCGGCCCCCGTCAGAGGAGGGACCGGAAACAACAGGTCTACACTCCCTGACAGGAATCAAAGCCGGGGGGCGGCCCCGTCTCGGCGGTCGAGCCAGCACCACCGGCTGGTCCACGTCCAAGTGAGCAGCCTTCACCCGGTCAACCGAGACGTGCTAAGCCATGTCGACCACCAGGTGTTTGTCAGCGTGTTCCAAGACCCGGAAAGGTCCATCGTAAGGGGGCTGCAGGGGGCCTCTGTGTGCGTTGTGACGGATGAAAACGTGCCCAGCTGAGCATAGCTCCGCGGGAACTGATATGTAGGACAGCTGACGCTGCTGACGTGCCGACCAAGGCTCCGCCACTTTTGACATGGCGAAGGTGAGCGGCTTGTGGTCGCCAAACGCCACAAACTCCCGGCCTTACAGCATGAAACGGAAGTGCCGCACGGCCAACCAAAGACCCAGGAGCTCACGGTCAAAGGCGCTGTACCTGCGTTCTCTGGGCGTCAGCTGGCGGCAGAAAAAGGCGAGCGGCTGCCAAGTGCCCTCCACCCACTGCTCGTGCACTGCGCCGACCGCATAGTCCAACGCGTCCGTGGTGATGGAGATGGGAGCCGTAGATGATGGGTGTGCCAGCAAAGCCGCCTGAGCCAACGTGGTCTTGACCTCAGCAAAAGCGACGTCCGCCTCTGCTGTCCAGTCGATCGCCTGGAAGGGTTCAACGCTTCATACAGCGGCCGCATGATGTGTGCGGCCCGGGCGATGAAACGGTGGTAGAAAGTCACCATCCCTCACGGAGCGACCGGGCTGTGAGCCGGCGAGGAAAATCCGCAACAGCCTCCACCTTCGCTGGCAGAGGTGCAGCACCGCCCTTGGTGACGCGGTGCCCCAGGAAATCAATGTCAGACATCCCGAACTGGCACTTTGCAGGATTGATGATTAACCTGTGTTCGTTGAGCCGCGTGAAAAGGGCTCGGAGGTGGGACAGGTGCTCCTGCACTAAAGCGCTGGCGACGAGTATGTCGTCGAGGTAGACAAACACAAACGGCAGGTCCCGTAGCACCGAATCCATCAGGCGCTGGAACGTCTGAGCGGCATTCTTGGGCCCAAAAGGCATCCGCAGGAACTCAAAAAGTCCAAAAGGCGTTATCACTGCTGTCTTGGGAATGTCCAGGGGGTGCATGGGCACCTGGTGGTATCCACGCACCAGGTCCACTTTGGAAAACACCCCCGCACCGGCCAGATGCGCCGAAAAGTCCTGAATGTGCGGCACCGGATAGCGGTCAGGCGTAGTGGCGTCGTTGAGTCGATTCCCGCACGGGCGGAACCCGCCGTTCGGTTTGGGGACGACGTGCAGAGGGGAAGCCCAAGGACTGTCGGAGCGGCGGACAATGCCCAGACGCTCCATGGTTGCGAACTCCGCCCTCGCTACAGCGAGCTTAGAAGGGTTCAACCGCCGGGCCCTTGTGTAGACAGGAGGCCCCTCGGTAGTGATGTGGTGCTCCACGCCATGCTTAGTGGTAAGCGCAGAGAAGGTGGGCAGCGACAGGTCTGGAAACTCGGCTGAGAAAGTCTGAGAAACGCATCTGCCCCCGACAGCGAGCCCGACAGCCCGTCGTACGCTGCGCTGCCAAGTGTGCACACGAGGGAAGAAAACGTTAAGGCATCAACCAAACGCCTATTCTTAAAGGTGAGGTGTCATGCTATTCCGGTTATTACCCGTCCCCTTGTGTGTTATGAAGGTTTGTCTGCATGTAAACGGTGTGCAGAGTCAAAACCCTCAAAGTACACCCTGTAGTGAGTACAACTCTAAAACAGCAAATCCCTCCCCTCAACGGCTTGTTGGAGATACGTCATGTCCATTTTTTACTTCCTGGGTGCTCCTACGACACAGCACCCAGTAGCCACGCCCAGAGCTACGCACAAATCTACGCCCAGAAGTACACCCTAAGCTGCGCACAGAGCTACGCCCAAAGTTACGCCCAAACCTATGGCCGCACCCAGAGCGACTCTGGCCGCACCCTCTGCCAGCCTATACTGTTGGAATCTCAGGTTCAGTTCAAAACTGTATCCAGTCATGCCAACGAGGGTCTGTTTCCTGTCTTGTGAGGGGAAATGTTCAATGCATGCCTTACCGAGGGCAGGACGAAGTCAGTGGTTGACATTCCTTTTTAACACTGTTCCTTCAGATGTTGGAGCCGGTATTTTACTGTGTGTGCGGCATTTCACGGCTTCACAAAACATGGAGGATTCATACCGGATATATACAGCGTAGGACACTGAAGGACGATGCTGTTCCTACTTTGTTTGGACCAGCGGGATACTCATACAGTATACTCCGGGTGATTTCCCTTACGGCCAGTACATTATATGTAGTTTTCCTCCGAGCTGCAACGCAGCTCTGTGCATGCTAACGAGGCTAGCTATACAGCTATGCTCGGCGAAAACATTGTTTTCATGCCAGCTACAACGAATGACCGAACGTAGCAGACTACTGTATAAGATTGCAATTGTAAACACGTTATTGCTAGCCTAATATGAACCACTAGCTTTTGTTCATAGTGGTTTTATTACACTACATTAGTTGCCTTTTCTCAGAGCTAAACCAGAAAGCTAGGTTAGCATATTAGCTGGCAAGCTAACGGTGTTGAGATACACACTGCTACCACAAGTCCACAACTACTACTAACGAATCTAAAACAACTGCGTTTCTATTATATAATATTTTGTGATTTGCATTTGATTTCATCCAGCCAGATCAGGAATCTCCTGGCGTATCTGGCGGACAATACATGATCCAGCCGGGGTGACCACTCTGATGCCTCAGCCGGCTGTAGCTTGCAAGACGGCGGGGAGCAATGGATGATATACCGTGTATATATGTATATTTATGTTCATTTTGTACATTTCTAAAATAAAGTTTGATAGAAAATACTTAGTAGCCTTTCTTCCCTGAAGTATTTGCTCCTATAACATATCATTCATATATAGCAAACCATGATTTGATTTTTCATCAAACAAAGTAGTAGTTTATTACGGGTAAAAATAACGTACTCTTCTTCCGTTCTACGCCTCAAATGTCTATACTCGAATCTGTACATGTTATGGAGGTCCTGCGGGGTGTGTAAGGTGTATATATTGGCATATGATGGTGTGTGCTACCGTTGGTGTTTTCAGCTAGCTAGCAGCTAACTGAAGCCACCTTTCGGAGCGGAGCCTCTCTGGTAGTTGACTAATCAGAACAGAGGGGCCGAGCTGACCAATCGGAGCACACTGGGCTCACAGGGAGGGGGGGGAGCAGCTGCAGCGAGCCGTTTAGTGGAGAAAGTGAATACACACACTTTACAGAGATGCTGTCTGCGAAACCAATGTGAGTTTGGAAAATTGCACAGTATTTTTCTATTTTAGTATACCTCAACAATGGAATTATGATCAGTGGAAATGGCCATGACACCTCACCTTTAACGTCCACTAAGAGTCCATGAGCACACAAAAAATCCGCCCCAAGGAGGGGAAAAGAAATGTCCGCTGTCACAAAATCCCAGCTGAAACGCTGTCCTCCGATGCACAAACACATAGGCCTCACGCCGTTCCAGATCAGTTCGGCCGTTCCCGGCGAGAGCGATGGCTATGGGTGCTCCCCCCCAATAGGAGGACTAGAAACAGGTTGTCCTCTCAAGTGGATCAGCTAGCTGCCGATAGGGGCATGATGAAGTCGCCTCTTGGCCCTTCAGCCTGGGCCCGGTGTAGGGGCTGCTACCGTGCCGCCTGCCCCTCCTTCGGTTGACGCCCCTCTTTCGGTTGACGCACCTCCTTCGGTTGACGCACCTCCTTCGGTTGACGCACCTCTGTATGAGGACGCCTTGTCGCTAATGGCTTCGGCTAAAACTCTTCAATGAAGATATGGAGGAAGAGGTCCTGCTCGAGGAGGCTTCCCTCTCCTCTGCTCAGGGTTCTCTGCAGGGCATGGAGGACGACTCCATGGCGGCCACTATTCGTACGGCCCTGGCGCACTTGCAGATTCCGGTTCCGCAGGCCGACTTGGCTCAGGCTAGCGCCTTCTTCAGGCGTAGCCCTGCCCCTGTCCCCCTCACCGTTCCTCCTTCAGAGGGGTCAGGTGCCCTACTGTAGGGCCTACGGCGCAGCGGCACGCATGGGTCGTATCGGGAACTCCCTCTCCCATCTAATGCTGGCTGTCCCCACCTCTCTGCAGCAGGCTCCGGCCAAGCCTTCTTTGCTGGGCCTCAGTGATGCATCACTGCAGGCCTTTGCCATAATGGCTAGGGAATTGGGACGAGTTATGTCCTTTCCGGTACAGACTCGTCGCCAGGTTTGGCTAGCCCAGTCACCACTAACGGAGGCATGTAGGAGAGTCCTCCGTAGCGTACCAGTCGAGCCAGGGGAGCTGCCCTGGAGGCACTGGAGCGTGCTGCCCAAGCTAGGCATACCAGGCAGCAGCTCTCGGGTCTTCGCAGACCTGTGCCCACTCCCAGCAGGCCCAGGGGCTGCTCTAGCAGCCGCACTCAGCCGCCGGATTACAGGGGTGTGCTGCGTCGGTTCAGCCATTCTCCGCAAGGGTTTTTGAAATTGGTCCGTGCTCAAAGCATTGTGGGGATTTTAAGGACGCGAAGTCTACCCATGTGCAGCCTCGAAATTTCCCCCAAACCAAGGACACGGCCTCGGTGGAATTCCAAGTATGCTGGAGATTGGAACAGTCCTTTGGCGGCACTCGATGACGTAGCATCCTTGAAATATTGGCTCTGAATTTATGTGGCTGCTTTTTCTGCCCGACATGTTCGGGTCGACGGCGCCACGGCGGGGTGCCACAGGTCGGTGTCCCTCTTTATGAGAGGGGCTTTACAGCAGCGTCCCCCTAGCACCCCAAAGGCTCCGGCTTGGGACCTGCCCCTGCTGCCGGATGCCCTATCATCTCCTCCCTTCGAGCCCCTGGCCCAGGTGGGGCTTAGGTAGCTGCCCACGAAGGCAGCATTTCTGCTTGCCATAGCCTCAGGGAAGCGAGTTGGGGAGTTGCATATCCTCTCCATAAACGATACATGCCAGAGGTGGGACTCTTAGGTGTTGCCCTTTGGGCAAATGTGGAATTCCTTCCCAGGGTCCTCCCACAAACCCACTTCAATCAGCCTGCCCAGCTGGCACGCTTTGACATTCAGGAGTACGGCACGCCAAAGTTGCTGTGCCCTAGGGGTGCCCAAAGGGCGTATATTGAGGCTGCTACCTGTTTACGGCAGTAGGAGCAACTCTTGATTTTGCCATGGCGGCACTAAAGGAGGTTATGCCCCCTAACCAGTGGCTGCCCCACTGGGTTGTCGATACCATCTCACAGGCTTACGGGGCCAGTGGCCACCCCCTGCCATCGGGCTGAGATGCCACTCTACAAGGAGCATCTCAACATCTTGGGCTGCCCTGAGGGTGGTGCCCCTGGAGACCATCCGCGCCGCGGCGTCGTGGGCGTCTTCTGGCACATTCTCCAGTTGTCATCAGGTTAATGTCGCCACTCCCCATTCTTTGGGCGTGGTCCTTTTGCCGAGCTCCGCTGCTTCCAGTGGTGAGCAAGGGCTTGGATTCTTCATGACATGGTTGGCCAGAGTTTCCTGTCACTCAGAATTCTTGTGTGCTCGCGAGAAGATTCTGGGAACAGATCCTCTGACGACACCGGCTGATATTGTTGTTATTGGTGCTCGAGCTGCGCATGCGCGCGATGGACATATCCAGTGCTAAAGCACCGCCTCTGGCGGTTATCCGGGACTCATAGAACCGTAGTTACAGCCGTAACTATCGTTCATCATCATCAGATTACATGTTGGTACTTTGGTGCTACGAGTGCTGCTCCTGGTGTCACTAGTAAGGCTTATGTTATTATTACTACATCATTACTCTGTAGCTATGTTAGTTTGACAATAAAGAACCTTGAACCTTATGTGGTAACTAGTCAGACAAAAGTGCCACTAGCTGAAAAAGAATGACTAGTATAATGTTTTATTTAACTAGTAAAGCAGAGTGCCAAACTAGTGTGACCATACAGATGAAGCACTTACTTTCGGACAGTTTGAAACGCGAGGGCAGTGATTGGTAAGTGGTCTGCCCTCGCTCAAGGGAAAGCCTCCAGCTTGACTTGAGACCGCCCCCGTTTTAAATAAATGTAATTATAATGAAGCGAGCTGCAATGGATCATTGATCCACCAGGGGGTGCAGTGGGGTTCCACACTGGTGCTCATGTGAAATAAAGTCTGATACTGTACAGTACGCTGGATGTACAGCGGTCAGCGGAACTTAATGTACTGTAGTCGAAAAAAACGAACGGGAGGAAATGCAGCCCGGCTCTCGATTTTTAATCCTAAATTAAGCATCATCTTAAACTCAAAATGAACGTCAGTAACTCACTACAAATATATGTATATTTTTAATGGAGCCTCGACGGTGTAGCGGAGGGATCTTGCTCACCATGAAGGGTGTTCCCCATAAGGAACAAGTCGCTGCAAATTATCCCGTTTATTACATGGCCAAATTCTCAACAAAGTAACGACATGACTCCCAATATTAATTGAAATGCTTTTATGGATTTAGAAAATGTTTTTATTGATTTAAAAAATAGTTGTATGTATTGATATAAATTGACATGCATCCGCTAAGAAAAATAGTCCGTTGTGACATCGCGTAAAACAGATTTCGACATGTTACATTAATTGCTTATATCCACACGCCTCTTCTCCTCATATTCACTACCTAAACTAGTTATAAATATGTTTATTTGTACTGTCGGCCGGGTCACTCATTACTGGATAATGCTGCATGAGACAGCTGCCCGAAGAGAGGGAGGAAAAAGAGAGGCTCCGTGTATTTTATATATTATAGGCCTATAGAGTCGTTATTCATTTATTTTAAAGCTCAATAAATAACAAAGAAGACCTTTGACCGGCACTTTTATAATTTTGTCCGGAAGATTTCAACTTTAATACACATTGACTGGCGAAAAACTCTGCCCGGTTCCCTCTGCCCCCAACGTGGAGAATAAACAGAACGGCAACCATGACAACTATGCTTCTTCGCTGCTTTTGTGGAGGAAGTTACAGCGCCAGTTACAGGCCCGGCATATGTACTACAGCGTGTGTCCCCCAAGGCCTGGCTGGAAGGCCTGGAATGTCGGAAGAGAAAGACGTGAATCCAGTAATGTGGACAGCTATGCGGAAATGTCGTTCTAACCATGGATGTATAATAAAACAGATTTATGCATATTCGACTTTTTTTTACTGACCTATTGAAATAATTTCTTAATTTAGGCTATTTTTTTACAACGTGTGTTGGAAGGATTTATTAAATTACTATGAATATTTGGGCTTAAATTAATTGCCATTTTTTAAACTCAGACATGTATCCCTAACATTATCCCTGACTTTGTCATACCATTTTAACAGAGCCCCCCAATTACGCCCCACATACCCCCAATTATTTAATATAATTTACCCTTCACCTTAAATATCTAAAATAATGCATTAGAAGACTAAAGCCCTGTAAATAACCATTGCTCTTGCACAATCCATGCCCTTTTTAGGACTGTCCCACATTAGGCAAATCATACTGTTGACAGTGTTTTCTGATTTATGGAGTGATAAAAAGAGATTTCTTGACTTTACTTTAAGTATTTCAATGTTTTGCTACTTTGTTATTGTACTCCTCTACAGTTCAGAGGTAAATGGTATTTAATACCTTTAGTTACTTCTCAGATGTGGATGAATGATGTGAAATATAACCAAGTGTTAAATCAGACTTTAGTTCCACCTGGAGTAAATTCACAAGCTTCCCTGCAGTATACAAAGTCATTCAAACTAGCTGCACCTTTACCAGCTTTGAGAACACTTTCTCCCCCCCTCCCCCCCTGAATTGCGTCTGAGGGAATAAACTAATCGCTCACTCTACACAGTATGCAAATCGGTGTGAAAGCAGTGAGACCATGAGTGAGACCTGTGAACAAGGGTTCGACGTGATTCGTTCAGATGCGTCACGTGGTGTGCTAAAACACTTCCTGGTTAGCTGAAAGGAGACAATCTCCTCCAAATCCGTTTGGTTCTTTCTTCGAAATAAAATAGACATAGTTTCTTGCACAACCTATTCAAAGTTATAATACTTATGATAATCTGATGCTGATGTGCCAAAAGATCAACTATTTCGTTATTTGAGAAGCCTAATCTAAAGTACTGCTTCACAAGATGCTCCACATTCCTCATTGTATTGCTGGACGCTGCTGTTGTCTCCTTCTCAAGTCACTTATGAAACTACGACTTTAATCTCGTAATTATGACTTTATTCTCGTAACATTACGACTTTATTTATTATTAATAATGTTCGGAATGTGACCTGTGAGCCTTCTGAATTACCGTGGGACAGCGCATTTTACATTTTCTCATTTACTCACCCAAATGTATATGAAAGTTACTTCAGATGCTGAAATATTTTTATTTTTTCAAGTATAAACATACAGTATACAACAGATAGATGCATACACATTATAACATCAAATGAAATGCAAGTTTCTTCGTGACACTTCCTTTTCCTCTTTGAAATCTGTCTGTAAGAGAGAACACACATTTAGATACAGTACATTATGAAGCAGGCCTTAATAAAGTAATAAGAACTGAGAACATGACAAAGAATAAGAAAATGTCCCCATGCAAAGGTCCGGAACATCAAAATGTCTAAGTTGCTTCATGAATTAGTGTGATATTGAAGTAGCCTGTAGCTTTATCAACGTCTGCATGTAATCAACAACTGACTGCCAATCAAATAAAGAAAGTACAATTCAATATGTATTGTCAATGAACATTGAACTATACAGATATCCTCTCCGCTTCTCTCTGCTGCGCTCTCATCTCTTCTTCTGTGTTTCTCTCCCTGTATCGCTCACTCGTCTCTTTCGCCCCCTGTCGGCCGGCGGTTAAAATATGCCTGAGATTAAGACAGTGCGCAAGCAGCACAAGTCACAGAACGAAATGCATTGTGGGACATGTAGTTGTTGTGTAATTTAGCTTCAATATTTACCCGTACAGCGAGCCGAGACACGGCTAATTACTGGCAGGAACACACACACAAACTCTCCGAAACGCACGCGCACATGTAGCTTTAATATTTGACCGAACAGAGAGCCAAGATACGACTAACACACACCACATTGTTTACTCACAGTTTGAAAGCAGCGTGGAGAAGTCTTCAGCTGCTCCGCCCAGGAGCAGCGTGGAGAGCTGTGATAAACAGTGATCCGCTCAGATTAAACTGTGATACGACTTCTGTGGCTATCTACCAGCGATCATGTTTAATATTAAAGACTACACACATTGATCCCTTATCAAGATCAAATGTGACTGTTTACTCGTTTTGCAAAGATAGAAGCAGAAATGTCATTGCTATATTTGCAGGGATATTTAGAATTTAAAATGCTGCTTGATCGTTAATTTTGTTCTCGGCAAACATATTATGAATCCTCTATTCCAAAATATTATTCAGTGTCCATCGACATGAAAATAACCAACTAACTACTTTTCTTCTAAATGAAATGCTGACATTACAAAATGCATGGTTTAATGTAATGTAAACATTTACATTATTATTATGATTATTTAATATATAAAGACTATATGTTCAAATGCTCTTCAAGCAGCTTATCCACTACACTGTGTACGACACAATGAATGAAGCGCCATCTCCTGGTTAAAACCTGAAATTGATAATCTGGCAACGCCCTCTTGGAAAATAGTGGGAGGGCTTGACCTTCCTCCAAACTGGGAGTTGGCTTGCAGTAGGCAGGAACACCTAAGCTGGAGTCCGAAAGTAAGTGCTTCATCTGTATATCACATATATCAATAACAAGTGAAATCAAAGAGTCAACTAGTGTAGGCAGCTGCCGTCTGATATCAAGGATATGGAATAAATACTCAAATGGCTTGCCATAGTGTGTGAGGCGCTCCTACCTTGTCTGTTCCACACTCTGTTCCATCCAGAGGAGCGTCCAGTTTGGTCTTGCAGGAAGCATCTCCCTCGACTAAACACCACAAGCCTGCACACATCAGGTGCTGATGACACACACACACACACACACACACACACACACACACACA
>CALSBZ010040852.1:3621-19467 GCA_943591055.1 Gobionotothen gibberifrons
GTTTATTTAAAACATCCCTTAACCTTTATGTGCAGTAAGTGAATCAATACATACATTTTATGTAAAAGTTGGCATTAATTCTATTAATCCGATCTAAAGGTTACTTAATTATTTCACACTAAGTCAATGTAATGGAAAAACATAGCATTGAATGTGAGTATTTACATTAAACATACATGATTAAATTGAATGGAAAATTTACATGTAATTAAATCACTTAAAGTCAACGCTTTTGGCTTAATTATTTTTTTGAGTGTATGGTCAGTACTTACACGGCTTGAAGCCGTAGTTACAGTAGTAACTATGGCCCGTACTTACAGCTTAGAACCGTAGTTACAGTAGTAACTATGGCCAGTACTTGCACCGCATAGAGCCGTAGTTAGGGTCTTGACTATGGCGGCTTGGAACCGTAGTTACAGTAGTAACTATGGCCCAGTAGTAACTCTGGCCAGTACTTACACGGCTTGAAGCCGTAGTTACAGTAGTAACTATGGTCAGTACTTACGGCTTAGAACCGTAGTTACAGTAGTAACTATGGCCAGTACTTGCACCGCATAGAGCCGTAGTTAGGGTATTGACTATGGCCAGTACTTACGCGGCTTGGAACTGTAGTTACAGTAGTAACTGTGACCCAATATTGGGAGGATGAAATCCTCTTTAATGGCCACACATGCAGAGCACACAGCACACAGAGAAGATTGTTCTCTGCACATAGTCCTCCTAGTGCTAGAAGTCTAGTACTAGGAGCGGTAAATATAACGATATAGCGCTACTGCAACCATACCATGCGTTTACCGGGAGCGGGAGCGAGAACGCTGCCCTCACCGGCTGAGTTAAATAATGAAGCTTAACAGTACATGCAAGGTGTTAGCCAAGCGGCTGCTGCTAACAATCAAGCAACCAGGTCAGAACACAATGTTAAGACCAGATAATTAGCTTCTAAGAAAGAGAACAGCCCGCGTAGAACTGTAGGCCATGGTTACAGTAGTAACCACACCTGCAGAGCACACAGCACCCGCAGTGAAGATTGTTCTCTGCATATCATCCTAGTACTAGGAGCAGTAATACGGCGAAATAGCGCTACTGCAGTCAAACCCTATGTTACCGGGAGCGGGAGCGGGAGCGGGAGCGGGAGCGGGAGCGCTGCCCTCACCGGCTGGGTTAAATAATTAAGCTTAACAGTATATGCAAGGTGTTAGCCAAGCGGCTGCTGCTAACAATCAAGCGACCAAGTCAGAACGCAATGTTAAGACCCGAATAATTAGCTTCTATGGAATAGAAAGTACTTACCTTACTCTCTGCATCTAAACGAAAAATGTTAATATGACACTCTGTGCTTTCCATACTAAATTGAATGAGGGACGCAGCCAAAGCTGGGACTCGAATGCTAATGATAGCTCGGGCACAACGCCACAGCTTTCAAAAGAGCATAAGGGCAACTTTATGGGAGAGGGTGTGGGGACACAGCCATCACCAGCAACAAGCTGACACAAACCTGTCTGTCGAGGCTCTGCACAGCGCACAGCCGGCCTCAGCTCCTGGAGGATGCGTTAACGACCCATAGCTCCGACTGTCAGTCGCGAAGCTGCACGCGGCCAGCTGCTTGCAGAGAAATCCCTCAGATCAAACGTTCAAACCTGAATGCTGTAGGCTACAAAAATGTAGCCGCAGCACTCTCGCGCAGCGAGAAGATGAAAGGAACAGATCCTCTGACGACACCGGCTGTTATAGCCGGTGTCACGTGGGTCACAGGTGACTTTGTTGTTATTGGTACTCGAGCTGCGCATGCGCGCGATGGACATATCCAGTGCTTAAAGCACCGCCTCTGGCGGTCAGTAGGGACGAAATAGAACGTGGTGTTTTAGCAACTTCAGCATAGGGGATTGGGATGTTTATTGAATTTCGGTTTAACACATGTATGGCTCTGCCGCTCAGCGCTGCTGCTTGCTTCAGTCTGTGTCTGCGTTCTTTCGCACCTGCCTGTAATCTGAGTAGGTCCCGCCTCTCTGGCTGGCTCCCGCCCGGAAAATCTTCAGTGTTGATTGACACTTCAGCAATAGTCTATCAGATAGCGCTGTGGGCGGGACATTGCTCGTGTGCACAGAGTGGTGACTGCAGCCAGAGAAACAGCCGCATCAGAGCCAAAGTTTTATCGGCAATTTGATAATAAAAAAAGGCCGATACCGATAATCGGTGAAATGCGGAATATCGGCCCCTAGTATGTACTAGGCAGGGCCGATTTTTGGCGCCAGATCTGGTGGGCGCTGCGCTGGTAGCTCTGGGAGGGAAAAAACATTTTTGACCATTGATGTAACAACATTCATAATTAAAGTGGACCTATCATGCTATATTTAAATGATATATTGTAGGGCCATATCTATATAAGGTATATTTATACGTTTCTGTTTTCAAAATGCCAAACAGATCATGCATTTTAGCCATGCCTCATTTCACTCTATTTGCTGTTCTCCAGCCCTGTTTTTGCAGGGGCTGATTCTGTGAACTGCAGCTGACCACGCCCCCCTGTAGGAGAGGGGAGCGTGCTCTGCTCAAGTCAGAAGAGGGGGAGAAAAATAGATCTCCGTCCTCCGTGTTTTATTATATTATTATAGAGTCGTTATTCATTTGTTTTAAAGCTCAATAAATAGCAAAGAAGACCTTTGACTGGCACTTTTCAAATTTTGTCCGGAAGATGTAAACTTTAACGGACATCTTGACCGGCGAAAGGAAACTGAAACTCTGCCGCACGGTCCCCTCGTTCCTTGGAAGAGGCGGAGAGGTGGGTGTTTGTCATCTGCTGGTGGACTAACCGGAGAGAATTACAGTGCTTGCCTCGACGGGGAGGGATTGCATTGAATTACAGCAGCGGGAGCAAACGCTTGCCTCGGGGAGGGAGAAAAAGAGCCACATCGGAGAATAAACAGAAGGGCAACCATGGCAACCATGGCAACCATGGCAACCATGCGCGGGAAGTCTTCTTCGCTGCTTTTGTGGCAGACTACAGCGCCACTTACAGGCCTGGCATATGTTCTACAGCGTCTCCAGCGCTTTCGAGCGGCAATGGCCGGCCGTGGCCCAACCCCCCATTCCCCTGATAGGTGGAGAGTTGGCCCAATAGCCGTAGCGCCACCGTCCTGACGTCAGGACAGTGTTCAAGTCTGGATCAGTCTGTATCAGATCCGTTGCAGCCCCTTTCTTAGAGATTTGGGTATGGAGGAAAATAGAGAGGGTTGTGTTTTCTGACGCTTGGTGAGTTCCCTGGAACACCGGGGACACATACTCATGTATAAAAGACGTACAAAAGTGCATTTTGCATGAAGTAACCCTTTTCACCCCGGTTGCACTTTTCATTTGCCCTGTACGATGGGCGCTGTAAGTGATTAAAGTGGGGGATGTTGGCTTATCAGGCGCCCGCAGCTCACAGCCAAAGTGCGAGCGTGGGAGCGAGAGAGAGAGCGTGGGAGCGAGAGAGAGAGAGAGGGCGCACTGGTACCAGCGCTGTTATTATTAGAATCTGGTGCTAGCTGCGCTAACGGATATAAGAAGTAGATGTTTCTACAACCAGAGTGGAGGAGAGCTCTCCTGTCAGACTGACGGCCCGTCCACACTACAGCTTCAAAAAAAGCTTGGAGCTGGGCGTGTCTGAAGCTTAGGGATTTTTTGCGAGCACCGCGACCAACAACCTATCACATGAATCTCCCGCCCCCGACATACAAAGCAATAGCAATGTTAAAACGAAGTAAACTGGATATAAAATCCCCAAACAGGCGAAAACCTACCCGTTTCACCCACTGTCTCTGCCACCTCCCTCCATGCCTGGTTCCTCCGGTTGTATCCCGGTAAGTTAATAGGGACTGGTCAAACAAAACTGGGTGATTTTCTACGGCGATAATTAGTTTCTCCTCCGTCTTTTTTTGAAATATAGAAATGAACGGCGGGATATCTCTCCCAGCTTAGACGCGGTTTGATTGGCTAGGGCTTGAGCTGTCAGATTTTCAGACTCGGGATTTGATTGGCTGGCGCTGAACTTCTCCGACTTCTCCAGCTTCCCCGGCGTCAGAAGTTGAACAATTTTCAACTTTTGAAGCCGGAGACGCTGGAGAAGTTCAGCCAAGCTACCCACAATTCAGTTCGGCGAAAAGCGAGGCAACGTGACGTCACCCCATTCAAAGTGAATGGGCAGACGCGTTAGAAGCTTTTTTTGAAGCTGTAGTGTGGACGGGCCGTGAGAGGCTCAGTGAGGTAAAGGACTCGCTGAGTGTTTAGATAGTTAATTTTAGTCTAAGTTATCTCAGTGGGTCTCAAACGTTTTGACCACAAATTCTGTAAACACATATTTCCAAGGCACTCCTTTATAATTATAGGATAAATAAAAACAGGTTTGAAATCCTTCCAATGTATACTATAGGACAGTAAACCAAAAATATCGTTTAAAGTTGGAGATGCAAAAATATGCATAAATAAATAAATAAGATATAAATGAACAACAAAAATAAAATAAGTTACATTTATTTGTTATTGGCTATGGTAGGTTATTGGTTATGTTCATATACTTATTCGATCATTAAAATGTAAACCGATCTTTTTCATATGGGTGTTTTAAAGTTGTACCCCCTAGATCAGGTCTCTAGTAATTGTGTGCTCAAAGTGCACCAGATTGAAGCATTTTACTTTAAAATGTTCAAAAAAACAGCAGACCCCCGGACCCCCCTAGAACATGTTCATACAATACTGAATACATTTGAAGCCATTTTGACGTATATTACGTTTCTGTTTTTGTAATGTATTTGAGATTTTTCATTTATTCTTTATATATAAAATCTCGCCTAGGGCAGCAAATTGGCTAGAACCGGCCCTGGTACTATGCCTCAAGAGCCTTTCTTGTGCTGGCAGACACATAGAAGCAAATTGTTGGGGCGCACTTTGCACGTGCACACACTAAAAAATTCCACGCGCTCCACGCTCACATTATGCTGTGCCCATGTGCCTTAGCACCGCTGCTATGACTCCATCCTAGGGGAAACACTGTCAGTGTTTTGCTTTGTGGGTTCAATCCAGTTGGTCCACGTGCGTGTAAAATGTATTAATGAAAACACTGCTGTCTCTTTTAATACACACTTCATAAAAATTGCCTGGAAGAAGATCAGATGATATAGTGCGGCAATGAAAGTTGATACAAGAGAAGAGACCCAGGTCCCCGACGGTGCTAATGGCGCTGCATGTGTTCGGCCTCTTACTTTGTACAGTGCTGATCTGACTCTGAGCTCTGGTTCTGGATCTTTCTCCACACTGGGGACAGGAGGAGTCTCCTGATGGAGGTCGCTGCTCCCAGTATGAGGTGATGCACTGTCTGCAGAACCAGTGTCCACAGCTGGTAGAGACTGGATCCTTTAGGACGTCCTGACACAAAGGACAGCTGGACAGCTGCTCCTCCACAGGAACAGGACCTTTCCTCTTCCCTCTGTGGAGATGAACACATCCTTTATAGCACATTACATTACTGTTGGTTAATTTCCCCCAATGATACAATCCAAGGTGGCAAATTTGTGTGTGATATTTTAAAACATTATATTAAACATATATCTCTGTTTAATATATACCTTATATCTTTGTGATAAGGTAGATAGTTCACACTTCTTATTATTATAACACCTAACAGCATCCTGTCTGAATTTATGACATCACCCAGAGGAGCACACAGCATGTTCCCTGTATATCTAGTAAGACACACCTCAGCTGCCCCTATTCCACCTGGCTTTATACTGGATGTAACGCGTTTTTCTGGACTATACTGTGCACATTATATTATTAAAGAATAGTTTAGATTGTCAAATGACATACAAATGGAATCCTCTTCAGGTCAGATTACAGTAGAAACAGACTCTTACTTTGTGTCTGAGGGTCCAGGTTCATTACTGAAGTATGGAGGGTTCCCTCTGGACCGGTCACTCTTCAGAGACAGACAGCTGGGGACTGGAGAATCTGCTCTCCATCTGTGGAAACATCCAATGTTTAACACATATCTGTCAGTTCATTCAAAGAGCAGCTTTTGACTTCTGTCTGTTCACCTGATTAAACATGTTTAGACTTGTTCTGAACTTTTTGAGTCATGCTTGTGGGTTTCTGCTACTACAATTCATTTGAGAGTGAAATGTTTTACATGTTTGTGTTTCATTTGGTGAACCCAACACAAAGTCCAACATGTCCAGTGTGAGAATGATTTCACTGTAATAGATCATTTACTTTCGCTGATAATGCCAAGGAGCACAGGAATAGTTCAATTAAACGTTGTTACTGTACTCTACTAAGCAGGGCCGATTTTAGCTGGCACATCCTCTTGGGGGGTGTTTGAACATTTTAAAGTAAAATGCTTCAATCTGGTGCACTTTGAGCACACAATTACTATTGATTAGATCTAGGGGGTACAACTCTAAAACACCCATATGAAAAAGATCTAGGGATGCACGATATTGGTTTTTTGAAACCGATACCGATACCGATAACTTCCTGCTTCTCAAGACCGATACCGATACCGATAACCGATAATAATATTATATATAAATATATTAAATGTACCTGTCGTTTTTGCACACCTGGTGGTAAAAAAAAGACTAGTAGTGAGCAAATGACATGAGCATTACTACTATGAACAAAACAAAGCCAAGAACAGTTTTGACTCTTCAAAGTGACCATATTTATTTCCCCAAATAAACATAATTGAGTCAATCAGTCAATGTTTGTAGTCTTTGTCCAGCCACTGCGCCGTCAGACCTAGCATGCTAACGGGGCTAACATCACTGGTCCATATGTCCGTGGTGAAACTTATGTCCCGTATATTGTTATCGATCAGAGTATGAAGGAGTGTGCATTGCATTTGTTAATACAAATAGCAAGCGAACTATCTAACTCTGAAACTTTGAAATAGTCCCATACTACCGACGACATTTTTGTTTACTGTCCTGGCTTCACGGCTGCACACCATTTACTTCACAGCCAGGCATGAGTTAGGGAGCGCTGGATTTGTGAAAAACTCCCCTCTTCCTATACCACTAATACCACAGTACTGGCAAAACGGGAGGAGCCGAGTGAAAAACAAGCGCCCCTCATCCCAATCCACCCACACCGCAGTATTTTTTTCTTTTTTTTACCCAAAAAATATATTGTATGTTATCGGTGCTATTAATACTGTTATCGGGTTTATCGGTATGACGTCATAATTCCTAATATCGGGCCGATAATTATCGGGCCGATAATTATCGTGCATCCCTAAAAAGATCGGTTTAAATTTTAATAATCAAATAAGTATGTGAACATAACCAATAACCTACCATAGCCAATAACAAATAAATGTAACATGTTTTATTTTTGTTGTTCATTCATATCTTATTTTACCTAGTTAACATTTATTTATGCATATTGTTTTATCTCTCCAGTTTTAAACGATATTTTTGGTTTACTGTCCTATAGTATACTTTGAAATGATTTCAAACCTGTTCATCCCAATAATTATAAAGGTGTGCATTGGAAATATTTGTTTACATAAATTGCATTTCTCTCTCTCGCTCGCTCCCACGCCCATTTTGGCTGTGAGCTGCGTACGCCTGCAAGCCAACACCCCAAAGCCAAACATTAGGATGAGCTGCAACAGTCAAACATGTTTTTATCTCTCCCAGAGCTGCCAGCGCACCGCCCCCCCCCCCCCCCCCCCTAAGTTTCATAACTGTGATCATTTAAGATTATCACTCAGATAACATCACAACTGAATCCTCTTCAGGTCAGATTACAGTAGAAACAGACTCTTACTTTGTGTCTGAGGGTTCAGGTTCATTACTGAAGACTGGAGGAAGCAACTCTTTGGACCAGTCACTCTTCAGAGACAGACAGCTGAAGACTGAAGATGTGTCCTGTTCATCCTCTTTCAAATCACTCATCTTCTCCAGTCTGAGAAATAAACCATTAACACTGGGACACACACATCCACCCACCCGCAAACACACACACACCCACACACACGCACGCACACACACACACACACACACACACACACACACACACACACACACACACATTATAATAACACACTTGTTTCAATCAAAACCATCATTATAATACCTGGTACATTTTCAACAAATCAGTCAGACTTCAGACAGCCAGCTCTCCATTTTGTCTGCGCTGGGCTGTTACATGTTATGTAACTATGATGAATTGGTAACCAGGAAATACAAAAAGTTTACAACATTTACAGGAGTCTCATTGGACTGTAGGACACCGATTTTTAATCAAGAAGTAATGTTCTGACACCCAGTATACAGAGTAAATAGTTAATACACTCACCCTGTTTTCTTCCTCCCGCTCTATCGAGCTGTAAAATGGAGTCTGGCAGTCTGACTTCCTACTTTCACTTTAACGTCTTCATCTGTCTGCAGCTCCTCCCCTAGTTTTCATAACCACATGTATCAGCTGAACAGGAACCCATACAGGGATTATATGCAGTAAAATAGAATTAGACATGCAGCTAAAAACAAACTCTCGACAAAGTTATTGGGATAAAATAATAATACCACAGTGTGAAACTAACCCAGTAACAGGAAACACAATGCATTCAAAACATGAAGTTAAAGTGTGTGATATGTAAGTGTGAAGGAGGGGGAGTGGTAGAATTTATGGAGGGAAAAGATTTGTTTAAATCAAGTAGAGGAGTCATTCTACAGAAAAGGTGGAATCTGGGTGATACAAATCTGCTGAAATATATTCCTTCTAAACACATCTAAAACCTGTTAAATAGCAATAACTAACTCTTAACTTGATGAATCCACAACAAGTAGAGCTTAAAGTATTTGTATTATTTTTATATATTATACAAAGCTTATTTATATAGGAACGTCACTGGTGTGTTACCAGGAAGAAGAGTAACACCAGTGACGGTGACAATTTGGAGAACACACTACCATTTTAACAAAATGGCTGCCATGTGTCAGACCAAACATGGCTTCAGTCAATATAAAAGTCGTTTAACTCTTCAATACAATACATGTTCCCATTCAAATGTTCACCCCAGGGCTATGAAATGAGTAACACTAATGACAGACTTGAAAGACGCAGGTGCAATTTGAAGATAAAATGACACCTTTAACAAACAAAGTAAGAAGTATCTGACTTTCCTTATGTCTTTGTCCACTGCACTGTCTCAAATGATCTCTTGTTACAGGAGGCACTTCAGAGACAGTGCATTACTTCAAAATAAAAGCGTTTTGTGTAGCAGTAACACCAATGACGTAATTTTGGGTGACTGACATTTATTGGATATTATTAATAACTAGAGAATGCAATTCCTGAAGAAATTGCTAGTGGGAATGCTTTATGCTGAAAAGCTGATGCTAAACTGCTATGCTGAAATGTAATGTGTAAGAAGAAAGTGAAAAATGTAGATTGAAATGATACATGAACACTGGGGGCTTGAATGTGTGATGAGAGAAGAAAAGAAAGTAAAAAGGCTTGGAAAAGCAGCAGAATATTTGAACTGCAAACTTTTGAACTAACTTGATGGCGAATGATCTGTCGCTATGCCAACGGCATTTGATGACATCCCATAATACGCTTAGATGCTTTGATGGCTGGATCGTTACCAAACCGAAGTTATGGGCCGTTTGGAGCATTTTCACTGAAGTTATGAGAAAACTGTCTCTGAATGAGAGATAAACCTGTTACGTGTGAACGTTTTGTTGAAGAACCGTAACAGATATCGGTGAAATTTCAAAGCGTGAAGCATCTCAGCATTTTCTTTTACCATTTCAGTGTTATATTTAATGTATGTAATATTATGTAAATATGAATGAGATTTATTTATTGAAAAAAATATATTTTAAAATAGGCTCCACTTCCATGTATGATCAAAGTGACAAGGCAGTTCCTTGAACTTGGCATTTTAATAAATTGCAATTTATGTATAAAACAATTTTTTTATTTTTTTTATTTAGTACCATTGCAAAGACAATATCTATGTATTGAACATATATAATGAATGTGAGTATTAGGTCAACGTCATGTATTTTGGTGTCTGCACAAGTAAGTGACAGTACTTCCACCTTGTCTGTAGAATGACCAGGAGAGCAAAACTGGGTAATCAAGGAGCCAACTCCTCAAGTTTAAGTTTTTAACAAAACAATGTATTCAGGAGAACATAAAAACTTTACTAAGAAACTAAAATCAGAGGTGTCTAAATTATAATTTCATTAAAAAGATAGTCTGAAACTATTTTTTAAATATAATTAAACCCACTTAAAACAATACAACAATTCAAATGGCTCCAGGAGTGGCAACTCATTGTCATTCAGCACGGCAGAAGGGGTTCAAATCCGATCCAAACATTTCAAAATAAAAGCATGCAGCAGGAAGTAAACGCAGTTAAAAAGCAAACAATAAAAAGGGTATAAAAGACACTTAAAAACCATGCAATAAGGAACAATTAAAAATACATTGCCATGTGACATAAGTGCTAGTGTTAACTGTGCATTACATTTTTCCGAACATTATATTTGAGTTTCTGATTCCTACATTTTCCCTTCACTTTGATTTCATGGCATTAGTTTATTTCTCTTACCTTTTATGTTAAGTATATTGAATGTTACACTGTAGGACGAGGAGCCTAAGACTTAACATTTTAATTTCCTATAACTACACTGTAGCTATTGATTGTGCAAATTACAATATAACCTAAGAATTGTTGTATCATGTTTCATCCAACAAGTTTGTATACAGATGTGTAATTCACATCACAGCCACTAGATGCTGCTAGTGAGACTTTTTATAAAACATGCTTTTTTTCACATGCTTAATATATTTAGAGTCTGAATAAAACAACATACCATCTCCTCGCCTCTGGTTGGGGGCTCCACGTTTTAAAACGACATGACTAAATCACCTTTTCATTATTATTTCTTCACACACTTAGTTTCTCTTCATTCTGTGTGACCTTAGTCCCTTCGGGTGATTACCACACACTAATTCCTGTATGTTCACTGCACCATTGTGTCACTTGCATTATTTTTACTTGCACTATTTTATGTATTTTACTTGTAATGTTAACTATGTGGCTTGTTGCAATGTTATAGGAACCTAGGACTTAACCAACTGTAGCTTTTGTATATTTGACAGTAAAACCTTTGGATTGTTTTAATCATATTTGATCCAACAAGGTGTAATTCTCATCATTGCCACTAGAAGCTTTTTTTTTAATACATTATTTGTTACAAATGTTGTTGTTTTAATGTATTTGGACACAACATGAAATAACCCTCTCTTCTAGTCTCTACTCTCTGGTTGTGGCTTTAAAGCTTTTAAAAATAGACCATTAAATCACCTTTTCTTCATATTTAGTTTCTCTTCTATTCACTGCTCTCTCAGTTATTTGATTTTTGAGAATCATTTTTTCTCCAACCAGTTTGTAGAAAGAGGTGTAATTCGCATCACAGCCACCAGATAATGCTAATGAGACTTTTTATAAAACATGTTTAATATATTTAGACTCTGAATAAAACAACATACCATCTGCTCGCATCTGGTTGGGGGCTCCAAGTTTTAAAACTACATAAATAAATCACCTTTTCTTTGTTATTCCTTCAAACACTTAGTTTCTCTTCAATTCTGTGTAGCCTTAGTCCCTTCAGGTGATTTCCAAACACTAATTCCTGTATTTTCACTGCACCATTGTGTCACTTGCACCATTGTGTCACTTGCACCATTGTGTCACTTGCTCTATTTTATGTATTTTACTTGTAATGTTAACTATGTGGCTTGTTGCATTGTTATAGGAGCCTGGGACTCAACCCACTGTAGCTTTTGTATATCTGACAGTAAAACCTTTGGATTTTTTAAATCATATTTGATCCAACAAGGTGTAATTCACATCATTGCCACTAGAAGCTTTTTTTTTGTATACATTCTTTTGTACAAATGTTTAATGTATTTGGACAAAACATGAAATAACCCTCTCTTCTAGTCTCTACTCTCTGGTTGTGGCTTCAAAGCTTTAAAAATAGACGATTAAATCACTTTTTCTTCACATTTAGTTTCTCTTCTATTCACTGCTCTCTCAGTTCTTTGAATTTGTGAATCATTTTGTATCCAACAAGTTTGTATTGAGATGTGTAATTCACATCACCGCCACTAGATGCTGCTAATGAGACTTTTTATAAAATGTACTTGTTTACACATGTTTAATGTATTTAGACACTGCATAAAAACAAACCATCTCTTCTCGTCTCTTGTTGAGGCTTTCAGGTAAAACTAGATAAATAAATCACATGTTCCTTTTGTTGACAAGACAGTAGTGACGGCCATCTTGGTGACGTGTGTTGTTCTGCTAGACCGGAGATGTAGTTCATTCAGCGTTTCACACAAACAAATATGTTACTTCACTTCACACTTGCAAAATTATCTTTTAAATTGACAAACATCATATGTGTAATTCGTGGCACAATTCAAACGGGATCAAAAGATAACCTTTCTCTCTCCATTGACTTCAATGTATATTTTTCCGCTTCCGGGGTCCCATGAGCTCCCTCGGAAGGGGAGGGACTTCGCCTCTCTATAGGGGCACTGAGCTGCCATCCCCACCATAAGTCATCTCACATAATTCAGAGCTGATTGGCTGTAAGTACGTGTGCCGCGAAAAGTGTGGTGTGTGAAGAGGAGACGAGAGACGCGTCCTAAAACCCGGAAGTAAGCTGCGCATTGTTTGCCTCGACAAAAAAGCAATGAGATTTCTCCATAGGATTTTAGAAAATAGCTGGAAATAAGATCTGTGGGAAACGTACCTGTTAGATAAATGCACGTTTTGTTCAGCCGGATAATATCCACATGTCTACCCTACTTTTATCATTTTCGAATCACAAATCTATCGACCCAACACAAAGTCCAACATGTCGAGTGTCAGAATGATTTCACTGTAGTACATTATTCACTACCGCCCATCGGACGTCCAGCCCCGCCCACATCTGACCACGCCCCATTCCGCGGGCTGCAGTCAGGGCCTATAGCATTAGGCTTGTTTGAGACGCGTTGCGGCTCGCCTCGAAAGTAGACGAGAGTAGCCGATCGCAGCCGGGGGAGGTCTCAAAAAGCTCGCCTGAAGTCGGACAGCTCGGAGTCGGCTTCGTCTTCTTCTTCTTCTTCTTCTTCGCCTTTTTCTTCTTCTTCTCTCGGTTTTTTGGCGGATTGCAAACAACTTTAAGGTGCATACCGCCACCTCCGGAGTCGGCTTGACTCGGTTTGCATTTATAAAGAATGCACACATGTGTTTAATCGTTAATGTCAGATATGTACTAAGTAAATACATTTGTTCCTGCTCAAGATTAGATTCAACTTTATTGTTATTGCACATATTACAGGTACTGAGACAACGAAATGCAGTTTAGCTTCTAACCAGGAGTGCAACAAGCAGTAAAGTGAAAAGTAATGTACACAATCTACAGAATAAAATATAGAATGAATTGAATGATGAATAAACAGTGAGGGGTATGAATAATAATAATAATAATAATAATGGGTTTCATTTATAAAGCACTTCATATTTGATTTCAAATCCCGAAGTGCTACAAGCAGTCGGCATGAATAGTATAAAAACAATACACAACACGGTAGAATAAAATAAAAAGGTGGTAATAAATAAAAGGTCTAGGGAAAGTCTCTAGAATACACTAGATATACACAGCAGCCTGTGAGCAGTATGAACAGTGTGTATGAATATGCTAAGATATATAAAGTATGAAAACGGTAAGCAGTGCAAGTATAGTATATATTCATGATGATAATAAACATTGTGGAACAATGATGAAAAATGTGAATGGAAGTGGCGACGTAAAACTGGCAAACTTTTGCCGAGCCAATTGGAGAGTTTCATCAGCAGCACGTGGTAAAAACCACCAATGAGCGCTCAGCTCGAGATACCAGCGAGACGTTTCCCATCAAGCATTTCGCTTCCGCAACCCGTGGAGAGGAACTGCGGCGCCACGCCTCGCCTCGCTCTCAAGGCTGCGGGCGTCTTTGTCCCGCGAGATTTCAACGTCTCATGTAGGCGAGCCTCCAGAGCAAGTCGGACAAAATGACTAACCATCATGCAACGCACAAGCAAGTCGTTGATCGCAACTGCGCAGGTCTTGCTTGTCTCAAACAAGCCTAGTAACTGAGTTTTAAACATCACTTTAAATGGAAGATCCCCATAGCCCCCTCCCACCCTATGATCGGATCGGCGATCGGTATCGGCCGATACTGATTCCGGTGATCGGCCCCACAAACCCTGATCGGAGCAGAGCATCTAGTTAAAATACAACAAATCAGTCAGACTACAGAACGTTCTTCATTTTGTCTGTGCTGGGCTGTTACATGTTATGCAACTATGATGAATCAGAAACCAGGAAATAAAAAAGATTACAGCAGTTGCAGAAGTCTCATTGGACTCTAGGATGCAGATTTGTTATCAAGAAGTAATGTTCTGACGTCCAGTATAACAGAGTAAATAATGAATACACTCACACTGTTTTCTTCCTCCCGCTCTGTCGAGGTGTAAAATGGAGTCTGGCAGTCTGACTTCCTACTTTGCCTTTAACGTCCTCACCTGTGTGCAGCTCCTCCCCTTGTTTTCATAACCAAATGTAGTACAAATGTACCAGTTGAACAGGATTATTTTCAGTCAAATAGAAAAAGACATGCAGCTAAAAACAAACTTTCAAGAAAGGTATTGAGATAAAATAATAATACCACAGTGTGAAACTAACCCAGTAACAGGAAACACCATGCATTCAAAACATGAAGTTAAAGTGTGTGATATGTAAGTGTGAAGGAGGGGGGTTGAATTAATGGAGAGGGAAAGGATTCTTTTAAATCAGGTAGAGAGCAAAACTGAGTAATCAAGGAGCCAACTCATCAAGTTTAAGTTTTTAACAAAATAATGTATTCAGGAGAACATAACAACTTTACTAAGAAACTAAAATCAGAGGTGTCTAAAATATAATTTCAGTAAAAAGAGTATATATATATGGTCTGAAACTATTTTTAATATATAATTAAACCCACTTAAAACAATACAACAATTCAAATGGCTCCAGGTGTGGCAACTCATTGTTATTCAGCGCGGCAGAAGGGGTTCAAATCCGATCCAAACATTTCAAAATAAAAGCATGCAGCAGGAAGTAAAACCAGTTAAAAAGCAAACACATTTCAGAGTAAAAGCACACAATAAAAAGGGTATAAAACACACTTAAAAACCTCTAGTGTTAACTGTGCATTACATTTTTCTGAACATTATATTTGAGTTTCTGATTACGTTCAGGCGTTCAGGTGATTACCAAACACTAATTCCTACATTTTCCCTTCACTTTGATTTCATGGCATTAGTTTATTTCTCTTACCTTTTATGTTAAGTATATTGAATGTTACACTGTAGGACGAGGAGCCTAAGACTTAACATTTTAATTTCCTATAACTACACTGTAGCTATTGATTGTGCAAATTACAATATAATCTAAGAATTGTTGTATCATGTTTCATCCAACAAGTTTGTATACAGATGTGTAATTCACATCACAGCCACTAGATGCTGCTAATGAGACTTTTTATAAAACATGCTTTTTTTCACATGCTTAATATATTTAGAGTCTGAATAAAACAACATACCATCTCCTCGCCTCTGGTTGGGGGCTCCACGTTTTAAAACGACATGACTAAATCACCTTTTCATTATTATTTCTTCACACACTTAGTTTCTCTTCATTCTGTGTGACCTTAGTCCCTTCGGGTGATTACCACACACTAATTCCTGTATGTTCACTGCACCATTGTGTCACTTGC
>CALSBZ010040857.1:0-37092 GCA_943591055.1 Gobionotothen gibberifrons
TGTGATATTGGGCTATATAAATAAACATTGATTGATTGATTGATTGAACACAACGGAAACCAGGGGACACTAAAAAGTGACGCACACAGCGGGGACCGGAGTGCTTGTTGACGTTCAGGGATTATAAAGTTGACCAATGTCACTATTGGCAGAATTAGCCTGTTTAATAATTGGAAGTATTTTGTCATTATATTAGAAATGACTACAGTAGGTTAGCTACGTTAGCTGGCTAGCTTACAGCAGAACTGCAATAATATTGGAAGGAATCATGTTACCCCATTGTTCAAATAAACTGATAAAACAAACATTTTATGTAAGTTTTCAGTCAGAGTGACTGCTTCTCCGAATGGAAATGTTTATTTTACAGCTTAAACACGTTTGCACTTGTCAACCACCGTAGAGAGCACCTGTGGGTGCAGGAGTACATTATGGAATAACATATTATAAATACTGCTCTGAGTTCATAAATACTGTCAGGGAAACAGTGCATTGTCCCCAACTCATTACACAACACCGCACACTGTGAAAGGATTTAATTTGGATTTCACACTTGCCATCACACTTAAATGGTTCAGATGTAGTGAGCTTTTAATAATTCTTGGCATTGATTTCTGAGGCAGCTCTGAATCATGGCTTAATGTTTTGAGGGAATAACAATTCATTTGTGGAGCTGATTGATGTCAGGGAAACTCATTTCTCCCCACAAGAAAAAGGAAACATCTTTGAAACATTCAACGGCAACCTACATTTTCCACTGGTTTATAATCCAATTAGTGTAGCAGCATTTATAGAGGGTCTAAGCACATGGATGAATCTCTGTGTCTCACTCAATATAAGGGATAATGGAACATCTAACGCTTCTAAAAATGACAATGCTGGTGAAAAATATAAATGAAGCCTTTCTCTGCAACAGCCATGTGCCCTACATGAGAAGTCACTGAAATAACAAATAGGATCTCATCCCTTATTGACGCTCGGGCAGAGGCCCCTGGCTTCACAACGGAGACGCTGGGGCCAGCCTTGTATCTTGATGAAGGAAATCAATGCAACATTACCTTGGAATATGATACATAACAGGTTGAATTACAAAACCACTTTTTTGGTTAAATTAAACTGCAGAAGTAACGTCAATTCACTGTAGTTGCTCACTGGTCAAATGTATTGTAAATGTCCTACCCCGTCGCATATCAGGCACAATGTGTTGGAGTACTAGCCAATCGAAGCACAAGTGTTACATAGTGATGTCACTATGTTACGGTAGTAAACAAAGGAGTCCAATGAGGCGTTTCACGTAGGGGGGAGTGTGGGAGATAAACTCCCTCTGGAGGGATCTGTTTATGGAAAAGAACATAACTCAAAGACTCTACCAACAAATACAAATACGATATTTCAGTACACTGGTAATTGTAAAATGTCAGTGTCCATTTTCAATCTTTAAAAAACAGTAATCCTGCACACATGCAAACCTGTATTTATCCTTTGCTTTAAGCAACAGCATACGTTGTGTTGGTATTAACTTTATTAAGTTTATATTAATAAAGGTGTATTTTTCCATTTTTTTTGTCTATTACATTACATGTCAGTTGTTAGACACTTTTATCCAAAGCGACTTACATACTATACATTCAGTACTGTGGGCAATCCCCACAGGAGCAGTTTGGGGTGAATTGTCTTGCTCAAAGAGACAACAACATGCTGACTGCAGTGGGGATGGAATCAGTGCTCTCCTGATCCGAATATCATGCACTTTGGTGTATAAACAGTTAAGGTCATGTAAGGGCAATAAGAAGCAGTAAAAAAAAACGTCTGTCAAAATTGAATTTCCTTTTGTAAAGGTAAAGCCTAGTGGGAGGGGTTATAGTTTCAAAAGAGCTCCTTATTGGCTGAGCACATTGTATCGTGATTAGACTACTTTATTTACTTCCGTAACACAGTGACATCGCTTTGTAACATGCACGTTTCTAGCCGGCCAGCTAACCATTCAGAGCAGACTGGGCTCTGGTTTCAAACAGAGGGTGAAAAGAGGTGCTGCAGCACAGGCAGTATGAGAAAAATAAAGAGGTTTTTGAACATTAAAGCATGAAATTTGTCACAGGAGCGACACTAAATACAGATATGATCCTCAAAATGAGCTTAACATAGTTCAATAATATATTGCATGTCTGCACTTTAAATGTTGTAGGTTATGACTAGGGTTGGGTACCGAGAACCGGTTCCGGTTCGGAACCGGTTCCAACATTTCGATTCCAACGGCATCATTTAGAAATGTGAATATCGGTTCCGCTTTTCGATGCCTGAGGAAATGTTTCTCGCCGCTCTCCGTAGCCTACTGTATGACTGCGGCGGGGCGGGAAATGTAGCGTTGTACCTATACTTCCTACAGCGTAACCTAGGACCACCGATCATGAATGGCGATAGGCGCTCTAAAGTGTGGATTCACTTTGTTAGGAAAGACAATGGGTCGGCAGAGTGCAACGCCTGTTCCAAACGTATTTCCTGCAAAGGAGGGACCACGACCAATATGACAAAACACCTTCGCCTGCACGGTATACAGATCAAGGAGTGTACCGTTTTCAACCTGTTTCAACCAGTCTCCGTCCGCCTCACAACCACCGTCGTCTTCCGCTGTCGTCCCGGCTCAACCAACACCGAGCGCTTCCTCAGCGGAGCCCTCGCAATCAGGTATGTTAAGTTAACATCACTCAAAACTAAAGGATGGTTGTTTTGTTTGAGAGGCTGTGTGTAAAATGTGTGGATATTCTATATTTTTGTAGATGAAAGTTTGCGGTCGCGTAGTTGCGCGGCTACAACGGCTCAAGCTAACAAGCCCGTCCCAGCCCGTGTCAATCCATTCACCTTAGCAGCAAAGGGAAAGATGACAGTAGAGAAACGTGAGGAGTGCCACAGAAAAGTCACCGCTTTTGAGAGAGAGGCAGAGGAGAATGTAAGTGTATGTTTGCAAAACAATATATATATATGCTAGGTTTCTTAATCATGATCTATGCTTTGAATGGAAGTTTCCTGTTGTGTGATATGCTGTTCTTTATTCATTTAGCAAATGCATCCCTGCAAAACCCCCAAAATGACCCCATTGGAGGAGCTGTTTGCTGATGAGGATGCCCACAAGGTGACACCACAGCAGAATTCCATGCCCATCCAGGACCAGGTAGAGAAGGAGCTGCACATGTACAAGGCTATGCCAGTGACATAGTATGCCACGCATAGTTACGTCTGATGACGCTGCGGCCTGGTGGTGGAACATGAGAACAACCTATCCTTGCCTGTCAGACATGGCCTTCTCATATTTATGTGTCCAGGCTTCCTCTACACCCAGTGAACGTGTTTTCTCGACTGCTGGTGACATAATCTGTGCTGAACGCTCACGCATACTGCCTGAGAAGGCAGATATGCTTGTTTTTCTCAACAATAACTGTTTTTAAATTGGGGGGGTTTCCTTTTCAAAGTTGGACTGTTGCTGTGTTGTAGCTTCAGTGGTTCTCAGGTTACAGTTACATAGCAGTGAATATAAACAGACTGATTAATGTGAATATTACTGTAAACTAACCTGTGTAAAGGTAAATGTTTTTGGTGGAAGAAGCATGTAACATTTTTTTACCCTGCCCCTCAAAGAATCGGAATTGAGAACCGTTAAGAACCGGAATCGAAAAGTAGAATCGGAATCGGAATCAGAATCGTGGAAATTCAAACGATACCCAACCCTAGTTATGACAGTAGCTGTGTATTGTAACACAGCTACTGGGGGGGGGGGGGCTGCAGGCAGGCCCTGGTAATCCTGCATTAGTGGCTCAGGCTTCTCTGAGACCATCTCCAGATGAGACTGATTCTCTTTCCCGCAAGAGCAATTTTATTATGCTGATGAGTGTTTCATCCTAATGGAAAAACCATTAGCGTAAATATATGCAAATAAAGTGCTCCATTCTTTCAACTGTGTTTGTGGCCCAAGGGTTAGATAAAGAGCTTTAATGTTTTCACAGAATGACAATTACTTCACAGAATCTCAGGGGCCACTGTCCTCACAAAGATGCTTCCAACAAACGCACTCTTTTAAAATGCACCCTCACTTTCATCTTGATATCTGGAGCCAGTGTAGTTGATGACACAGTGCAGCGTGCACTTACACATTTGTAACTGAAAGACTAAACACTTTATATCATTCTTTCTTTAATTTACTTGTGTTTTCTATATATTATGATCTATATATGTTGTTAGTGCGCAGCCTGTTGCAGTATAGCTCCTGCTAGATTTTTTTAATATATTCAACTTTTAGCTTTCTTATTTGATCTTACCTGTTGCTTTTCTGTTAATAACTTCTGTTAGTCAAGTATTAAATTACGTTTTTTAGCTGTTGAGTTACCACTGTTGTGAAGTAACCCTGTGTCTGCCTCGTTTACACCAGGGAGAAGCTAAATCTGCTAAAGCCGGCTAGCTTGGTGGTCAGAACAACGGCTATCCTCACTGAAATGTGGAGATGGACACAGAGGATGCAAGGTAAACTGAAGAAAGATTAGAGCTGGATCCAGATTAATGGAAAAAAAGTAAATATAGGCTGTGTCTCCCCCCTCTCATCATGGGCAACATAAGATCACTGGCAAATTAAATGGCCAAGCGTTAGCTATGGGTCAAGCGGAATATCTTGAGTGTAGTTTAATGTGCCTTTTTGGAAGCATGACTGCTCCAGGATATATCTTACGATGGCTTCTGGACTGTTCAGGCAATGTTTATATCGTTTCCTAGGTTCTATTGATGGCCTTGAGAGACACCATGATCCTGAGTCTTCAGAGGGTCTCTGTGCTGTTACGTCTGCCTCTTTCCTTTGCCTCAGATGCTGTGTCCCTGGGTCTTGATTGCACGTTTTTACTTTTACTCGTCATGTTTAGATAATGATTTATTTATTTTATTCTAATATGGTGTAATTGTCACAAAATATAATTTCCCTTTGGGATTATTAAAGTATTTTTGATTGATTGGTCTAGCTATTTTTACAGAATATATTTTCTATTGTAAAAAAGCATTAAAGGTCCCATGTCATGGCCATTTCTACTGATCATAATTCCATTGTTGAGGTCTACTAAAATAGAAAAATACTGTGCAATTTTCCAAACTCACATTGGTTTCTCATACAGCATCTCTGTAAAGTATGTGTATTCACTCTCTGTCCTAAACGGCTTGTACGAGCTCCTGCCCCCCTCCCTGTGAGCCCAGTGTGCTCTGATTGGTCGAGAAGCTGACAGGCTCGTTGCTGCTCGCACACACACAGACACACACACTGCTGCGCGCTGCTGCAGGAGCAGACAGGCTTGGCGATACAGCTAGAACAAGCGAAACTCATCCTGAGCACACAAACACTCACAGCCAAAGTAAAAACAATAAGTGTGGCTTGATATTTAGTAAGAAAAAGGTTTATAACGCTGTGAGAATGGGTCTGCGGAGAGCATTTCTCCGCGATCCCAACGTAGTCCGAAAAACATCTACCCATTTAAACAGTCGTGGTAGATACAGTACCTTGTTTGTTTTAAACATCATAAATACACAAACAACAATGAATACTTACAGGTTGTGTACCCGAATCTCCCGCTGGTCCAAACAAAGTAGGAACAGCATCGTTCTTCAGTGCCCTACGCTGTACATATCCGGCATGAATCGCTGAAAGGTTTTGGGAAGCTTTGTTTCGTGAAAGGCTGGCTCTGGGCGTGGCTACTGGGTATCCCTACGTAGCGATACCTAGGAAGAAAATGAGTAATCTCCAACGAGGCGTTTTGGGGAGGTATTTTCTGTGTTAGAGTTGTACTCGCTACTGCAGACTGTTTACATGCATAAAAACCTTCATAACACACAAGGGGATGGGTAATAACCGGAAAAGCATGACATGGGACCTTTAAATCTATGAAGAAAAACAACAAACCTAAAAAAGAAAACATTTCATTAATTAGGGCTGTAGAGTTGGTAGTTGTCAAGGGCCCTTAATTTCACAACCAAACACTTTTGAACATGTTGTTTCCACAAGGTAAACAGGTTAAAGTAGGGGAAACACTGTCAGGGATATGGTAACTTTCTGGGGACCTTGTGGTATCATACCAGCCCGATTTCACCAGAATGCGTACAAATGACAGGACTATTGCAATAGATACGCAGAAGTCCGTTTTTGCGTGCATATGATACTCCCACGTTACGTTTGTTATGAACGTATGTTAAATACGTTTTTTTTCTACAATTTTCTCCCACGTTACGTTTGTTGTGAACGTATCTTAAATGCGTTTATTTTCTACATATCTTTCCCATTTATTTAACCCTAACCCTAACCATAACCCAATAAGCTGCTGTGTCGTTTATTGCACTGCAAACATTAAAACTCTAATGGAACGGAGATCAAGCCTGAAGCCACAGAGCTCTTTGTTTTAATGTTTGAGATGCAATATCAGCGTATCATATGCACGCAAAAACGGACTTCTGCGTATCTATTGCACGACGTGTACAGTCGTGTCATTTGTACGCATTCTGGTGAGATCGGGATGATCATACCTACAAATACCATGTATCTGATCATCCCCTTTCCCTCGTTCCCCCAAAATGCTTGCCTGTCTCTATGCTGCCAGTTATCCACAAATTCAATATTAATAAAATAAAGGAAACTTTTGAGAAGATGCAGCACACATCCCTTGCAAGAGCCAACAGATGAGTGACAGTACAACCAATTTACTGTATATTCCTGCCTAGTTGTTCATGGTTTGCAACACAAATGTCTCTCCCCGAGCCTGAGGAAGAGCACAGTGCGGTGAGCTCATTTGGAAATGGAAATTAAAATTTAAGCCATTCAATTCTAATAAGACCAGTTTGGAATTGTTTATTGTTATGTTTCATTTACAGGTACCTTTGCCAATTATCCTTAGTATTATATTAAATATTAAGGTTTAACTAATGACTCGTAAGCATTCTGGTTAGAAACATTCATCATAAATCACTTATTAATTCCTTATTCTGAATTGCAAAATTCTACAGCTACAAACATATTTAATTTGGACTGTTACATAATAATATTTAGTGTTATTCAGCGGGGAACACTATTCTTATGGTACTACCACATTAAAAGGCCAATGCTGAGCAAAGTATATTTGCATATGTTTAATAGGGACATGCAGAAGAAATATTTTATTATTCATAAAATTCCAATATGATTAAATGCATGTTAATAAGCCACTATGTAATGGTTCATATGTGTACTTATATACAGGGCTGCACCCCCCGCCAAAAAAGAGCACCCCCCGCCAAAAAAGAGCACCGGATCATTTGAAAAAAGGCGCATTTGCGCACCAACATTGAGAGAGAGAAAAGAGAGAAGAGAGAAGAGAGAGAGAGAGAAAAGAGAGAAGAGAGAGAGAGAGAGAGAAAGAGAAGAGAGAGAGGGAGAGAGAGATATTTGCGAGTTGCATAATAACTGGTAAGATAGCAGGGTTTCCCACACATATACTTTACTTGGGCGGGCCGCCCAGGTATATTAACGGCCGCCAAAGTTTAATTTGCGAGCTATTTAGGTTTAATTGTTTTAATCCGTGCACAAGCACGTCTGTGATCCCTCGCTCTACCCCTCGCTATCTCGTGAAGGGTCTGCTGTATGCGCCCCGCACAGTAACCCTGCTGCGTGCTCACTAGCGCACCCCCCCCCCGTTCATAAAGTCAAGTACCCTTCAAAAGGTCCGGTTTATTTCATTTTAAGGATGCGCACCAAGCAACATCTCCAGGTGCTCCTTTGAGAACCAGGGCAAAAAAGTTATGTGCACCCCTGCTTATATATATATATATATATATATATATACAGTGTATATATATAAACTTATAATATACAAGTGTACAGCTTTTAAGTTTCAAATCAGCTCAAATAAGAATACATTGAATTATGCAATGTCTTTTTACATTGGATTTTATTTTGCAGATCCAAATGAATCGACAAAATACTTAGTTGGGGATTACCCTCTGAACAACTCATAAGAAGTGTTTTTGGATCTGACTGAACCCTAGAAAGTCTAGACAGTTTGAATTGCTGAATTCAGTTAAAGGCTTCTATAATTGCATAAGGCCATTAGCCACCTTTATCCTAGTTACACAATGTTCGGAAAATATTGAATGTTCCTTCTATATCAGAGTAGCACATGTTAACAGAGGCCCTACGTAGCTGTGTACGTAGCCGGATGTATGACTACATGGTTGACGCTCATGAGACACTGTTGAAGTTATGATAGCTATGTTCCTAAGATTGGCATAATGACACAGCCCTTAGAGAGATAGGCATATGACTGTCATGTGTATTGCTTACGCAGGCCTTAGTTAATCTTAACTAAAGTCAGAATACTGCTTTGAACCAGTATTCCTCCATCTTGTTGACTGTAACACCCTCTCTTGTATAAGCATGTCAAGGACTCTATTCAGGGAACTATTCGTCCCACACAGCTCTGTGTGTGAGGACTACTTCCATTCTTGCAAGGTTAATAAATACATGTATCCTGATATTTTTATTTATTTATTTTAATCGTTTATTTGGCAGGGACATTGCACATTAATCAACACTTCAAACAATAAATATTTCAAGCGTAAATATGCCGGATTTAGCTTTGAGCTACTTTCCATCCGCAGTCCCTCACATAAAACATTTAAGAAATGTATTAAAGATAAAGCCGGTGACGAGTGATATTTTTCTAACACACAATGAAAGGCTTTTGTCAAAAGTAGGAAAAGGTGTACAAATGTATGAAACAAATGATGGCTGAATTCTACTATAGTTACAGGGTGCTGGTTATATTTCACACAGGCTCCGCCTTCTACTGGACTCTATGGGTACTACCCTTAACCATGCTATGCGAGCATTCACATACTGAGTTGCATAAACGTAGCCGGCCAATCAGGGCGAGCCTACCTGAATGCGTGCGCAGGCACACAGTATATAAGGCGGCCACGCCTCCTGATCCTGTTATAGTTTTTCTCTTCAGCAAGCGAGCAAAAACTGATGCAGAGAAAGTAAAAAAGTTTGAAAGAAGAAGAAAGAAGTTATCATACCTTCATGGAGTCGCCACTTCTAGAGACCTGGGCCGGTCCTTCGTGCCCTGGCTTAATAGCTGGCGCCGATCCCCACCACCTCTGCTTCGAGTGTTTGGGGAACCAGAATACGGCCGAGGCGGTGCCATTCACGTTCGCCATTCACGTTCGCCATTCACGTTCGCCATTCACGTTCGCCATTCCAGCGGGGCGGATGGCTCCGTTTGCCGGGGAGGAGGATGACGAGGACTTCTTGTTATCGGGCACTTCCGGGTCCGGCGTCCATGGAAGGCCACCGCCAGGTCTGTCCGCCAGGACTTCCCCATGGTGATGGCCATATATATATATACACATATATATATATATATATGTGTATATACAAGTGTATACAGCAGCCAATTCATCCTGCCATGAGGGATTTGGCGGCAGGTCAGCCTTCAGTCAGCCGCTTATGGCGCGGTTTTTGCAGGGGGTCAGGAGACAGCGCCCAGTGGTGCACACCTTCTCCCCGCAGTGGGACCTGCCGTTGGTGCTCGAGGCTCTGGTCACCCTGAAGGCTCTGTCATTGAAAGCAGCTATGCTGCTTGCTTTGACTTCAGCCAAAAGAGTGTCCGAGCTGGCCGCTCTGTCGGTACACCCGAGTTGCCTTTTGATCCGGGGTGACCCTAGGGAGTTCGCTCAGGTCGAGGGTTATACAGTTGAACGGCTTTAGTCTTCCACCCCATATTGGGGCCAGGGAGACTAAATTGCACCTCCTCTGCCCGGTGCGTGCGCTGGCATGTTATGTAGAGTGCACGGCTTCCATTAGGCGCACCAAACAGCTGTTTGTGTGCTTTGGGGGGGGGTGGCCGGTAAAGCTCTGTCCAAGAAGCGCCTGACAGGATGGCTCTGCGAGTGCATCTCACATGCCTACGGACAGGCGGGGAGGGCCTTCCCCACTGGGGTCCGTGCACACTCTACACGGGGTATGGCCGTGTCATCAGACTTGTTCAACGGCGTGAGTGTGGAGGACATAAGCATGGCGGCGTCTTGGTGTGGGTCAGTGTGCCCCCCCGGGACATAGTGCGCTTATGTTTTCCCATGCGCCTTAGGGACCCGGGAAACGTAGTATGCTGTAAACCCCATACAGGATTGGAGGACGCTCCTCGCCTTCGTCACTATTTTCCATGCACACTCTACACGAGGTAAGCGTGTGTGAGTGTGGGGACCAATGAGGGTTTATCCATCAGGGCTCCACCCACTGTACCCATAGAGTCCAGTAGAGGGCGGAGCCTGTGCCGCACATTCAGGTAGGCTCGCCCTGATTGTCCGGCTACGTTTATGCAACTCAGTATGTGAATGCTCGCATAGCATGGTTAAGGGTAGTACCCATATAGTCCAGTAGAGGGCTCCGCCTGTGCTTATATAACCAGGGTTACATAACCCACAGTTTTGTACATCCTACACCATTTAACATTAAAACCGCCAACATTCGAAATACTCCTAAAACCGCTGGAAGGGATTTTTAGCCTCTATGACAAAAGCATCAATACAACCAGATATTTAATTATTTAAACAGTTAGACTTTAGTTAGAAAGTAAGACTTAAAAACATAACTATTAAAAACTCTGTTTATTAGGTTTATTGAATTTGAAATTGCTTTCCTTAACCCTGAGCCTGTTTTTCAGGTCTCAGGCTCGAAAATGACAGTCCCAGAACAAATGACCATATCTTCTCTTCTAAAAGGGTTACATTTATAATCTTTGTAAACTGTAAATGATAGTGTCCGTTCGAAAATTTCTTTTTTACTCATAGTGAAAACCACCCTTTAGGAATCCAAAGTACAACATATAATAAGTACCCTGTATCAAGATTGATGCAAAACAAGTGAAATCTGACCTTTTTAGAGAGATTTAGCAACACACTCTCACTCCATAAACGTCCAGGAGCGACGCTTGGTCAGGGTCCCGTGGCGTGCAGTTGGGACGCTCCGAGGCTCCTTCAGCTTCATAAAGGGACCCAAATAGGTTTCAACTGATTGCAATGTATTCCCATCGGCGTCGGTATTTGACCGTCGTGGAACCACAGCATCCGTTTCGGTCGGTGGCTGTTAAAGGCAGTTAAAGGCAATGTGAGCGTCCATTCCCATTGGATAACGGAGAATTGTACACCAGGAAGTAAGTATTCTCCTTACTGTCAATTGATTTGACAGTGATATCTCCACTACTCATCAACTCAAAAATACCAGATTATCCTTGTTGATTAAAGGACATTGATAGGTTTTGTGAACATGTTCTTGTTGCTCCCAGCTGGTCGACACCTCTTTTAGCAGAAACAAAGGCTACATTAATGTATTAAATCAATGTTAATCCAGGTGGATGTGGAATTAACGGACGTGACGTTGTGTGATTGCGTTGCCAGGCAACAGCTTCGGTTCATGTTCATTTACAAACTCTTCAACTACAACCGTAGTTATATTTAAAAACATGTTAGAAGGCCTCACGAAATACTTTAATGTAAATTAAAATTGAAACGTGAAGGAATGTGTGTACAACAAAATACATCCTTACGAAATACGAAACCGGAAACAGACTTAGGCAAGATCCTCAGCTCGATTTAGCCGCAAAGCACGCTGGGATTTGGTGTTTATGCGATGTGAAATCCGAAAACATATTTTAAAAATAAAATACGTTATTCCGAGTGTGCTTGCTTTTCTCTTTGAAAGTCATCACATAACGGCATTGTAATACACGGTTCGGCTGCATTAAATATGAAATATCTGCCGTAGTTGTATATTTATAGAGCCCTGATGAGAAACATGAGGGCTTTGTAGAGACAAACAGGAGGAAATGCCGCCAAACTGAAAACGTGACGTGGATCCTACAGTAAATCAGTTCGCCCCCAGGAAATTACTAAAAACTAAAGTTATACAATTTAATAAAAGGCAATCAGGTTCGTTTGAACACCACAGGCAGAGACAGTATAAAGGATATTACAACAATTGTTATTTTATTTATACATAATTATATTCCTAACAATACACAATATAATGTTATAAAAGTTCTCCAGGGAGGAGGGAGAAGGACAGTGCTGGGGCTTACCAAGGCGGCAATTAACAAAACGGGGAGGAAGGGGTCAAATCAAAATCACCCGTGACACTGCACACCAAACAAAACGGATACGTGAAGAACACCACCACCAGGGATTGGGTTTGCCGCCTCGAGTCCACAGCACCTGTCCGGCACAAGAGAAACGGTTAAAAATCAACAAGATTATAAAACTCAGTTGGAGAAAGGTAAACAAAAGGAAAACAACTCAAATAAACCAAATCTAAATAACCGTAAACATGAGTAAACTAATTAAACAAAATGTTAACAAAAGAAAATAAACAAAATCACACAATAACAAAATACTATAAATGTAATCAAAACATGAGATGCACAAAACAGGTAATCAAAGAAATCAACTAAAACAATAAGTGTCCTCGCTATTCCTCAAAACGGCCCTGGTGACAGTCCAACACGGAGTAGACAGGGCCTGTTAATTGACGCCACAGCTCCGTGCGAAAGCTCGCCGAGCCAAAACAGCAGGAAGGGAGGGGGGGGGGGGATGATGACCAGAGGTGGGGAGAGTGGTTACGGCGTCCCAACTTTTACAGCTAGGCGCTGCCACAGAGCCCACCAGGAAGGGAGAATGTTTATGGCACCCCTGGAAAGAGGTTTAAAATGACTTGTGAATAGCCTACTTAAGTTTATTGAATTAAAAGTTATCTATGGGGAAATTCATACATACCAGCCTGTGCGGCCAGTTGCAGCCACAGAGCCCACAGGGAAGGGAGAGAGAGACCCAACAATCCCACGGCCAAATCCCACTGTGACATGAACAACAGTCAGTACACCAGAGGAACCAAGCTGAAGGTGAGAATACGGCAGACAACGGCAACTCACCAATAGTTGCAACACTGCAAGACCGGGAACCTCCGGAGGAGCAAATCCTCCTCAAACGCACCGGGCGTCAGCTGCGCTAAGACAGAGTAGTGTCAAGCCGGGTGTCGCTCGTGCCCATGAATAACTGACAGAATGCAAGATGTTTTACCTGTCTGGTAGAGAGTGTGATGCGCGAGCTGCCACGCCAAACAATCCACGCGGCCACAAAGGAGAAGCGGAGGGGGAGGGAGCAGATTTGTCTCCTCCACTTAAATAGCAGGTGCGCAAATAGCAGGTGCGCTGGCATGGTGCCAAGCAGCGTCACAGAGGGAGGAGACGTGACGTCCGGTCACATCAGCACCACATGTTTTGATGTCTGTTTTTGTTTATAAAGTCGCAAGTTCATATCATTGAGTGATGATGTATGTACCCATCGATTCTGTGTCATCTCATGATCAGATCGATGGGTTGGATGTGCAGAATGGATAAATAATAAGGTTGTATGAGTGAGTTTCGGTGCAGTAAATCTGTTAGCATTTTTCGCTCGTTGCTAATTCAGAGGCTCAGCGTTAGCATTGTGGGGTTTTTAAAAATAAAAATGATCAGTTCGATGAGTTTCTTCCCGTTACATGGATATAAAACATTCATAGTTTATTAAATGAACATGCCCTCAGACACTGTTTCCTGCAAGATGTTGCGGGAGGGCCCCGGTACCAAAGTTTAGCACTGCATTATACAGCTGTTTCTATGAAAGGTAAACATGACCCCCTTGGCCAACATACTGTTGACTGTGGAATCAATTCCAACTGCAAACAAATGACTGAGCACAACTGTCAGCGTTATGATTTGGTCATGTTAATAGTCAACTGTGGGAACCCTGTCTGCAGTATTACAATTGATTGCCACCCCCTCAAAAAAAGGTTATCAACAATGGTTGTCAGGGTTTTAATGTAAACATTGATGACCCATCATGCCGTTACTGATTTGTTCGAGCGGGTGCAGCAAATCTCGTGTTCACAACTGAGGTGACATGCTTGACCTTGCATTTACTTGAGCCTTGAATTTAAACTCCCTCTTATTGACATACTCGGGGTTCAAATATATGTTATATTACTCCTGTATCCAAGCAACTTCTCCAATCCTGAAGAGAACAGTATGTTCCCTAAGGCTCTGCTTAAGTTCTCATTTATTTTCATACATTTATATAATAGTCCACTTGAACCTTGTAACATTAATGTTCTGGCGAACGTTTATAATAACCTATTTTCTCCAGCGATAGATGCCATTGTAACTATTATAGCCAGGTCAGTAGCAGTCACCAAAGCATTCATGTTGATAAATGCAGCTATTCGTAGCTGTAAGTAATGATGCCTGAGGGAAGATGGAGGACGACAAACCTTCATTAATTTCCATCATATGAGAACATATCAGAGCTTGTGTCTTCAATCAGAATATTAACAATACAAGAACAGCTTTCTTTTCAGAATTCATTACCATTAATATACACACTCCCAGACATCTGTTAGCACAGTTAATCAGCTTCTACAACCCTACTGCCATCTCTGCCACCTCAGCTGAAGATTGTGAACTGTATTTGGGATTTTTTGTCAACTAAATCAACAGCATCAAAGTTAACATTGTATCACCTTCAACCTCTTGAGATTTATAGAGCATTGTTCAATTTTTACCCTACTCAATTACCTTGAAAAACTTCAATCACCCATCTGCGCCTGTCCTACTGCAATCTTGTTATTGAACCCTCCAGATCCATTAAAGAGGCCCTATTATGTTTTTGTGGTGTTCCCTTTTACTTCAGTGTGTTATACAGGTTTGAGTGCATGTAAATGGTCTGCAAAGGCCATCATTCCAAAGTTCTTCTCTCCCACACACCCCCCTGCCTGAAACGCCTCCATTGGACTCCTGTGTTTTCTTCTGTAATATAGTGACATCACTATGTAAGACTTTTGCTTCTATCGGCTATTGCTCAAACACATTTTGCGTGATATGCTTAGGAGTTGGGCATATACGACACCTTTGTAAGAGGTTGACAAATCACAACAGAGCCAGCCAGCTAACCAATCAGAGCAGACTGGGCTCTGGTTTCAGACAGAGGGTGGAAAGAGGTGCTGCAGCACAGCAGTATGAGAGAAATAAAGAGCTTTTTGAACATTAAAGCATGGAGACATGTCACAGTAGAGGCACAAATATGAACCTGAAAATAAGCATAATATGTCCTCTTTAAATAAGTCCTACCTGACAGACCCTGATGAACTTACAATCATAAACCTACCTATGTCTTGGTCTCCATATGTGTCCTCAATCCATGGCGCTATTAATTGTTCTTTGTACAAGCTTCCCATTGGCCGCATATTCTGTGCTTTGGTTGTATATCCTATCATTGTTGTTACGCAGAGGACACGTCGCTATATGTTTCAGTAAAACCAGATTACTATAGCAACTTAGACAACCTCTATAGTGGTTTATTGGCCCCGCTTGGGGAATGACGCATGACATGTATGGGATTACATAATCAGGATCCAAAACATGTAACTGTATTCCCTTACAATTACATAAAGAAATACATAATTAGTAATAACTAGCAACTCAACTTTCTTCTACCAAATTCTGCCATTTAAATGTCACGATCTTAGTTTTATGTCACAATTTTAGTTTTGTCTGTCTTGTCATGGTTTTATTTTTGCAATTCTGTTCTCCGGGGTTGCAGTCGAATAGTCAATTTAGCTTAGGAACCTTCCTAACGGAGTGAAATGACCCGGAAGTACCTCAGTAGCAGCCATGATAAGTGCCGTTCGAATTAGTCTACATGATAGGAAAGGAGGTTTCAAACTTCCTTTATAACCTCCTTTAGCTTAGGAACCACTGGACCTTCCTAACCGAAAGGAGAGGAGAAAATGCTGCCCCACAATGCCTTGCAGCCGCAGCATTTGCCGTCACACAACAGTTGTCCGTTCACGGAAACAAACGATTATGACGGAGAAATTATATCATGAAAGTTACGGTGCTTATTAAGCTTTTTAAAACGTATGTGGTAAGTTGCCAAAGTGCTTTGTTTTTAACGTTCATCAGTATTATAATCAAAAAGAGAAATATTATCAAATAAAGTCAACATTTCACAGAGCTGTGTGGGTTTTGTTCAACTTTTAAAAGATGTTTGAATGGTGATATACACAGTGATAGATGTTAAGGACTAACGTTTATAATAAATACATTTGTATTTATTTTAAGATCTTTTCATACAATCATACGTATTGGGATCATTTGTATTAATGTGGACCGGAGGGAGAGGGTGACGAGCATAACTTTCACTTTCCTTTTTTATTTCAATTCCAACTTTGGTCATGAAGAATATGTTTCTCTGTTATCCACGTTCATAAAGCATAAATAACAGCATCAGAGCACGGTGCAGAGTCTCTAGATGAGTTTACAGTAGTCCCTCGTTCTTATTAAACATCCATGTTGTAGTCCGCTGTATAGAAAACTGTGGTTTCCATGGTTTCCCCACAGCAGCAGACACACAAAAGGACGTCCGCTGGTGCATCATAAACACGTCGGATAGTGAAAGTGCAGTCGGATTCTCTAAAGTACCGCAGTCTCTTCTCCTAAGTCCTTTTGAATTCTCCTATGCACTATCCCTTAACCCCGTGACCTTTCACTGAGAGGTCAAGGAATAGACGATAGGGTTAGAACATAGGAGCTGATTTTCAAACTATTCTACTGCAACCCCTGTGTCTTGTCTTCCTTCCTGTGTTTTTCCTCCTGTGTCTGATTGTCTGATTGTGTTCACCTGTTGCCCTTGTGTTTCTGCCTCCCCTGTCCAGGTGTGTCTTGTCCTGTGATTACCCTTCTTTGTATTTAGTCTTGTCTTCCCCTATGTTCCATGTCGGTTCATTGTCTTTCCTGTCTCCCTCCATGTTGGTCACGGTCACTTTTTGTTTTGATGCTACCTCGTGCTACCTGTTTATTTTATGTCATGTTTTTTTTAAATAAAGCTCGCCTTTTGTTCCTTGACCTTTTTATTCTGCCTTTGGGTCCTACCTTTTCCCAAATCCTGACATTAAAAAGGCCATCTTCAGGTTGTCTTTCCTATAAATACACAAGTTGGCTGCTGCTTGCACACCTGAATGGAACTGAGCCTTAGTAAATGTATTAGAAATACCAATAGACATTTTGACAACTGCTGTGGAAAAAAGCTGATTCTATTTGTTTTTAAAGGTCTCCTATCATGCCATTTTTAGGCTTCAGGTCTCAGATGTATAAAAATATATAAAAAACATGTCTATGAAGTGTTTTGCTCAAAATACCAAACAGATGACCCATTCTAGCCATGCCTCATATCCCTATATTTCACTTCCTCTTTCAAAAGTCTTGATTTTATGTATAAAGCTTTAAAAAATTAATAAAATTGATACAAAAAAAAGGAGGGGGCTGAGCTCATGCGGGGGATTCTACCGGCAGATACTGCTGTGATGAAACGCCATATCATGGATTATCAAGGATTATTTCTGAAACAGTATGGAGCTCAAAGGCTTTCTCTCTTGCCGGTTATACCACAAGGTGAGTTCCTTTTTATTTCCTGCTTCTTCACACACATGCTCTGTGCAGTACAGGTTAGCTCTGAGTGTTAGCGATGCTAATGTAAACATGCTCCGACAGACACCAAAACAATCGGGCATTGTTTCTGATAGCAACGTTTCTGATAGGGCCATGGGTCCACATTTCAGATATTACATGATATCGGACGCAAATCTGGATCAGCTCCGTTGTAGCCCCGTTTTTAGAGATTTGGGTACGGAGGAAAAGAGAGGGTTTTATTTTCTGATGCTGCGTGAGTTCCCGACACACCGGGGACACATATTTATGTATAAAAGACATAAAAAAGTGCATTTTGCACGATAGGTCCCCTTTAACAAAGATGAAACTAAACCAGATGTTCTTGTTAAAAATTAAAGTAAAGCAAAACCCTTTTTTTCTGTTTTTCTTAAAATGTGTGGATATTACTCTAACAGTCAGTACACATCCTTTTTCCTCTGGCACTGTGTCATCAGTATGCAGCGTTGCATGTTGTACTGTCGCTGTAGATGGACCACTTCATCATCTCACTGCCACCAAACATCACATCCGTCTTCCTGCAGGATGTCTAATGTGTCTCCAAAATCCAATAACAAGCAAACATTTACCTTGAGATTGTGAGACACGCTAACAAGAGCTCAGTTTCTCAAGACATACACACCTTCACTGTGTTGCTTTGCTCAGCACTCTGTGACTGCATTCAATCACACAGCTTATTAATGACACCGTAGTACAGTGCTGAATCAATGCGCCAACATTTGGTCATTAAAACGCTTTTTGATTTGCTGTACAAGTAAACAAAAGACCACACAGTGTTTTGACAATTAGCGCGGGGACCAAGCTGAATTGATCACAGACGGTAATCAATTGACAAATGCTGCGCTCAGCCACAATGTATTATGGTACAATAGAAGGCTGACTGTGTGAATATATAACCACACTGAATGGCAGCACTCTCTGTCATACATACCATAAGTGTTTACATTAATTACTGATGGAGAGTATGGCAACCCATAAATGTGGCACCATGGTGGTTTCAGAATGTGAAATAATGTAGGACTGCTTTGTTAGCATGAAAGGAACTGGCAGAAAATGAAAACATACAAGTACACAGTTGGATTGGAAGACTAAAACAGACAAATATGTTAATTGAAATGTAATTAGCCTCTTGGCATTCTTTATGTTCGTATTAAGTGCTTAGTTTTTTTTTTTTTTACACATTTCTCTTTTTTGCTGGGCTTTATTACTAATTATATCATGCGTGAGCTTTTGAAAAACATGTACTGGCAATTAACTCTTAAACACACACTGAAATATATATTGTGTATTACATTAATTCTCTTTTAAGAGGTTTGTATTGTTGTGATTATTACCAACTATCTGACATTTTGGGATCGATAATCCTTTACTGGTCTATTAATATTGTAATTTTGTTCATATGAATAATGTCATTATTAATCAGAGTTCCTATTTCATTGTGTAATATATTTCATTAGACTACATATACTGGCTATTGTTTTCATTTGACACAAAGGTGGTGCCACTAAAGATGATTTAATGGAAATTAAATCATACTAATAATGTAAATAACAATGATTTATAACAGTAATAAATGCTATAGCAATTTAATAGTGTTTTGAGCTATTGAACCCACATATTTAAAATGCTACAATAATATTGAGCTATTTAGATTAAATTAATATGAAGATCTTTATATTGATATTATTTTTTTGTTATATTTGCTGATAACCAGACTTGGTCATACCAAACCCGACACCTGCTTTGCAGCTGCTTGGTTTTCATTGATAGCCAAACAGCACAGCCACAATACATTTTAAATATTATGGTGTCAAAGTTCAAATTCAATATTTGACATGAACAGCAGTCAAACATTTTCATAAATTCATATAAATTCATTAATTCTGAAATTGAAGCCCAACTTATACAGAAAAGGCCAAAAATATCCTGTCCTTTATAATATATTTAAAAATTCATAGTCAAAGACTAATAATATGACATGTCCTGATAAAAAGTTGCATGTTATATACTGAAAATGATTTTCAGGGGTTTCATTTTATTTATCTAAAGACATGTTCAGCTATGTGGCCGCCGTGCTGACAGCTGATTAATGTGAAAGCTGCTGAACAGCATGATGGATCTGAATATTAAAATCCTGGCTGTAGTTTACATGATGCTGCGAGTCTCTCTGGCTCCATCACAGATGATCTTTACTGCTGGTCCTTTTCCCAGAGGACGGGCAAATGTTTTGTTGATGGAGATGTAGCATGATGTGTGTATGTACCGTGCAGTGTGCACGTATATATATGGGGGCTGTGTTTGTGTTTGCAGCGTGGGATGCATTATCATAGAATAATGAAAATGAGAAGAGCACCTTGCATGTTCTAATGTGCACCCGTCAGCTGAAGGGCTGTTAGGGCTGCAGCTGCTCCATTAGTGTGATGGAGGTGAGGAGCAGCAATAAGGCATCAGTCAGCGGTGATCATGAAGGAGACTGCCTTATGATGCAGGTTCAGGAACCAGTCTGCTTTGCTCTTTATAATAGGCAGGATATGCCAGAACAGCAGGGTCTTTACCTGTGTCACAAGACTGATATTAGCAGCAATTCACAGAAAGCACTATGTTTTAAAAATGGCTGTTTCCCCTTAACTCATATTAGTCAACATACCAAGTTTTACCCCAACTTCCTCCTGTAATTCCAAGCAGATTTCTATCATGAACTGCATGGCACTGAAAAGGTTAAAAAAAGTGGAGGAACTGGCACAACCTACATGTGCTGCATTGATGAGATATAACTGGGAATCTGTAAGAACCATCACTACCTCTATCAGGGTTGGGTAGGGAAAGCAGAACTTCATTTAATAAAGCTGGTACGAAATAAACAAGAAATGAAGGGGAGCAGGCACATTGAAACATTTCACAGGGAAACAGTACAATGGCAAATAAACCATTACTACATGAGGAAAATCCAGGGTCAGACAGAGATTGTAAACCAAGTACTACACTGAACAAAAATATAAACGCAACACTTTTGTTTTTGCTCCCATTTTTCATGAGATGAACTCAAAGATCTAAAAAAAAATTCTATATACACAAAATAACCATTTCTCTCAAATATTGTTCACAAATCTGAAAAAATCTGTGATAGTGAGCACTTAATAATAATAATTATAAACCATCCCACCTCACAGGTGTGGCATATCAAGATTCTGATTAGACAGTATGATTATTGCACAGGTGTGCCTTAGGCTGGCCACAATAAAAGGCCACTCTGAAACGTGCATTTTTGCTTTATTGGGGGGGGTCTGGGGGTGTCCGAAAACCAGTCAGTATCTGGTGTGACCACCATTTGCCTCACGCAGTGCAACACATCTCCTTCGCATAGAGTTGATCAGGTTGTTGATTGTGGCCTGTGGAATGTTGGTCCACTCCTCTTCAATGGCTGTGCGAAGTGCAAACTGGTTTTCGGACCCCCCCAGACCCCCCCAATAAAGCAAAAATGCACGTTTCAGAGTGGCCTTTTATTGTGGCCAGCCTATTGTAGCCTGTGGCATATCAAGATGCTGATTAGACAGCATGATTATTGCACAGGTGTGCCTTAGGCTGGCCCATGGTGGTGGTGGGGTTATGGTATGGGCAGGCGTATGTTATGGACGACGAACACAGGCCACTCGATTCACAACATTACCCTAACCCTCACACCAGATACTGACTGGTTTTCGGACCCCCCCAGACCCCCCCAATAAAGCAAAAATGCACGTTTCAGAGTGGCCTTTTATTGTGGCCAGCCTAAGGCACACCTGTGCAATAATCATGCTGTCTAATCAGCATCTTGATATGCCACACCTGTGAGGTGGGATGGATTATAATTATTATTATTAAGTGCTCACTATCACAGATTTTTTCAGATTTGTGAACAATATTTGAGAGAAATGGTTATTTTGTGTATATAGAAAATGTTTTAGATCTTTGAGTTCATCTCATGAAAAATGGGAGCAAAAACAAAAGTGTTGCGTTTATATTTTTGTTCAGTGTATGACTTACTAGACATCACCGGGGAAACATAGACTGGAACATTGACAACAAACTGACAGAGAACATTGGGCTAGACAGTCCTATATTCACAGGAATAATCACAGATACAAGACAAAGCTAGAGGGAAGGCATACAAAAACACAACGGTAGAAGGTGAACATAATCAGACAATCAAACAGATTGTACAACACAGAGATAGGAAGCTAAACTAGACAGGACAGACAGGAAAAAACTAATTTCAAAATGGAAACAAAAATAACATCAGGATTATGACAACCTTGGTGCACACCTAAACCATGATGAATGTTCAGCACTCGTTCTTTAGGTGTGGTGAACTCGGAGGAAGGGCATTTAGGTAAATTACAAATCTTTGTTTGTCCGTTCTGGGCTGCTATACAAGCATAGAGGGGATCATTTTAAGCCAACAAAAAAAATCAAGATTCTTAGTTTAAGGCTATAGTAAACTAATGAAAATATAGTTGTGAATATTAGATTTATTTTTCTGCTAATAAACTAATACTTTTGCTGTTGATTTGCTGCATCCAGACCACTGTTGTGCAGCAGCAAGCCCAAAGCCTGCTAGCTTCTTAACAGCAGGGACAGCAGATGGTTAAAAGCCGTCCAGAATGGTGGCCGGAAAAACGGCTAACCATGCTGATATCTAGAGAGACACACAGGAGGCAGAGTAAACCGAAGAGACAAAGGTGGAGAGCTTGGTCTAGATTTCTGGAGAAAAATTAAGCCACGAGCTAACAGTGTTAGCCAGAAGTCAGACGGAATATCCAACCCAGTCTCACGGCATTTCGTGTTATAGTCACGAAATTAATTTAATCTATTGATTCGTGTTCACCATCATGATTTTTGCATTTTTTTTCGTGTCACACAGAACGATTTTAAAAGCAATGTATTTATATTGGTAGTACCGTATGTTTTGTGCCTGCAGCACGTCTTTTTGTCCGTTCGGGTCTTGGAAGACCGGAAGCTGTGTGGTTCATAAAAACATTTTCTTACTCAATATCAAGCCACGATTATTGTTTTTATTTTAAAATCGTATAATGTCGGACTTTTTTTGTCGTCTGTGAGGAAAAGAAATGGGGCTCAGAGCCTCAAAATACTGAAATCTGTATTTTTTTAAATCTTTTTTTCCTTCTAATTTGTTATTCTTTTCTAAATAACACACTGTTATGTACTCACACACAATTTCACATCATTAATCAGAATCTGCAAAGTAACTCAAATAAATGTAGTGGAGTACAAATACCAGGTTAACCTCTGAATTGTAGTGGAGTGATGTGGGTATATATTAATGCTGCGCATTATGGACACAAGCGATTTTCACCCATTTATTAATTATATGTTTTACATTTGATAACACCAATGTGTTTAATACTGGCAACTTCTAATTGTGGGAAAAACGAAAACGTTCAGTAGAGACGTCCCATAGAACATTTTGCGAAACACGATAGCCAGCATGTGTAGCAGCATGGGGGGGGGGGGGTCATCGCATTAACACCATATCCCTACATGCATTGCGGCTAAAACATCCAATCAGCGAGCTTAAACCATAGCTGAGGATCTTGGGTAATCAGTTCAGTGGCTGTGTATCGCAATGATGCTCGAAATGTCCCTTATAGGCCTACGTCTGTTTCCGGTTAATTCTATTTTGAAATTCAGTTCCTGACGGACGCCAAAAAAGCCAGAGATTATGGAATTAAACAAATAAATAAAAGGATAATTGTGTGTTATTGGTGAGTAAATAACAGTGTGTTATTTAGAAAAGAATAACAAATTAGAAGGAAAAAAAGATTTAAAAAAATACAGATTTCAGTATTTTGAGGCTCTGAGCCCCATTTCTTTTCCTCGCAGACTACAAAAAAAGTCTGACTGTGACGAAGGTAACTTCGTCACTATGGACTGACGGCTTTGGGCCGGGTAATATTGCACTTTATTAGCGTGATTGCACAGTACAGTTAACATTGTGTATTTGCACATAATTTATACTAATTATTGAGGTAGTATTTTTTAACTGATTAAACCGTATTTATTGGAATGTCGTCTGGCAGGTGCTGGTCGGGTCCTCGGCTCCGCCTGAAAATATAGGGGAGTTTGCGAGAGCGCCGAGAGTATGTATGCTGGTGGGGATGACAGCGGTTGAGTTTAATCAGGGTGCAAATAATATGTTGATGTCTGTGGCTGATGATTGTGTGCACCTGGTGCCCTGGGTTGTCTCCTCCCCCCTCACCTGTGTCTAATTGCTCCCCCTCACCTGTGTCTTGTTAGTCTGTGTATTTAAGTGCTGTTTCTTGTTGGGCTGGGTGTGTGTGAGATCCTTGTGGCTGCAGGATGTGAGAAAGGAGAACAGCAGGATTGAGGCTGTGAACTTTGTGCACATGTTTTGAATAAATGCCCACGTCGGCTTATATTTTTGGACGTTCTGCCTCTGCCTCCTTGCTTGGTCCGGGCCGCTCAACGGTCAGTCTCACACCGACATTATACGATTTAAAATAAAAACAATAATCGTGGCTTGATATTGAGTAAGAACATGTTTTTATGAACCCCACAGCTTCCGGTCTTACGAAACATACTACCAATAGAAATCCATTCTGATCCAATCGTTCTGTGTGACACGAAATAGATTAAATGTCGTGACCATAACACGAAATGCCGTGAGACTGGGTTTTATATTTCGTGCCTGCAACACGTCTTTTTGTCCTGTCGGGTCTTGGAAGACCAGAAGCTGTGTGGTTCATAAAAACATTTTCTTACTCAATATCTTACCCTAAGCCTAACCCTTTTATTTTAAATTGTATAATGTCAGAGTTTATTTGCCCTCCGCGAGGAAAATAAATGGGGCTCAGAGCCTCAAAATACTGAAATCTGTATAAAAAAATAATTCCTTCTAATTTGTTATTATTTGGTGCAGGGACGAAACAAATTGCTTCTAAAATCGTTCTGTCAGAATACTGAAATCTGTATTTTTTTTTTATCTCTTTTTTCTTTAAATTTGTTATTATTTACATTGCTTTTAAATCGTTCCGTGTGACACGAAAAAAATGCGAAAATCGTGTAAGTGAATTTCGTGACTATAACACGAAATGTCGTGAGACTGTGTTGGAATATCTGGAGTGTAGTTCAAGTGGTTTACATAAACATGGCTGCAGCAGGATATACCTGACGACGTTTCCATCAACATTTCCATCCACAGGGTCAATATGTTCATGTTTCACTAAATTTCAATAAAGTATTATGTCTGATCGATTGATTGAATAATCCTACACACCTGTACACCTGATTTCTTTCTGACTGTCTTTAAAAACAGTAAATTATCATTTCTATTGTGTAGTATGCATGGTCACTGTCTAGTGTTAATACTGGGTCTATGTCTCTTATTTATTAAACATGTTCATGGCTTACCTCTTTTGTTGAGAGGGTATTTTTAAATGACATGCATAACCTCACATCACAAACTCAACAGAGACCACAGAGATACAGCTGAGTGATTGGAAAGGTCGGGCACCCCTCTCTCTCAATCCCAAGCAACCAGGGCCCTTTTTGCTGCGTTCAAATCAGAATCAGAATACTTTTATTAAACTCTTCTTGATAACGTTAGGATAGCAGGCACTACCCCCTCATTTGTTGTTCCTGGCATCCTGCGGTTATCAAGAAGAGTTTCATAAAATGTGGACCTGATTGTCAGGTTTTTTACTGACACTGCAAAAATAATAAAGGTAAAAGTCCTCAAGCATCAGACTGTATGAAGCTAACACTAGCAAAACCTCATCATCAGTGCCAAGACGCCCTTGTGAAGCATCAGATATATATAGGAGACATCATATATATCTCTACTGCAAACACATTACCATTTGGATGCCTCCCAACTCTGAGCGGGGCACTGGCGCCAGCTCTGGCCCCAGCTCTGGCCCCGGCTCACAGAACACCAGGGAGTTACAAACATATGGCACCAGTGACCAGCGGGCCCTCCACCTGGCTGCAGCAGACCTGGAGGCTGTCTTTATTTGCCCAGACGTGGGGGACCGTTCTGTTCCTGCAGCCAGCATCTGATCACTTGTAGACCAGCCTGGCACCCAGATGACACACTACACAGGTCCTGAACCCGCCATTCCTGTCCAAGGGCTTGCACCAAAGTGGATCCTGCTGAGGCGCTTTGGTGATTCCTGTTTAACTCTGGCTCCTATCTGTATTGGTGAGGAATGAAAAGCGAGTTGTGTCTATTGAACCTGTTGGATTGTCATCATCCCAAACCTTATTTGCTGATCAAATGTTCTGTATCTGCTGCGGTATTTGGATAATTGTCAATTTAATACTTTTCTTACACATTCATGACACATCCTGCTTCACAGAACAGTCAGTATGAGTCCTGGCTCTGCCGTTAATAAAGCAATGTGGCAGCTGGAGTTTCACTGAGCAGTCATTGGTGAAGGGGGAACATGTCAGTCACTTTCAGTAAAGAGGGTGCTGATGAGCAGGAAGTTCCCTGTGACAGATCAGCTGGGCCCACCTTTGGTTTGTGGCCCCAGAACACTGCACACTAAACAACCAAATCATATACAGTGATTATTATTCAATTAATACAATATCTTACTTTATTTGAAAACATTCGATTTAAATACATCTTTTCACATTTATTTAAATTAACTTTGATGATGGTCCTTGCTCCACAATATTTAATAAAAATACTAAACGAGATTACATTGTTTCTAATTTAAAGGTGGGGTAAGTAATTTTGGAGAAACCAGCTCGAGTGTGCTAGAATTTGAAAATACACAACCGGAAAAAATCTGCCAGGGCACGAGATAAGTTTGTGCACAGATGGAAGGCTGACAGGCAGGTAGGCCATCCAGTTATTTTAGCCGGGCTGGCTCAGATGATTGGTCGTACTTTTTACAGCGTCACGCCTTCTACAGATGACATTTTTTAATGAATGTTTTGTCAAAGCACTTAAGATATTCATTGCTATCGGGATGTTAAGAGCATGGAATTTAACAAAAAGTGTATCTCGAGCCGGTTTCTCAAACCTTTAAGGTGAACATTAAATGATGTATATTTTGATCGGTGTTTGGAATATTATAACTACCCAAAAATATCCCCAAATGATCGCCAAAAACATAATACATATACAGTAAGCTGTCATTACAATGTCAAAGTCTTAACCAAACTAACTCAAAGTTCTGGAGACAGCAGTGAACCTGCCGAATACTTCAGTGAATACAATGCTTGCGTAAATATAACACTAAACAATATAACGGCCAAGTGTGCACCGATGGTCGCACTACAAGAACAGTAAAGGAAAAGGGTCAATAGAGAGCTTTTTCCAACTGTTTAACAACAATGGAAGTGAACAGAAAATGTTTGGTCAGTGTGTGTGTGCCCTGCCCTCAGGCACAGATGGAGCTGGTTTGCAACTGAGCCGCTCCGGCACAATAATCAGTGGAAAATGCAGGTAAACATGTCCCACTTCCAGTATGCTATTTGGTCATGTGACCAGCTTTGTGATGAAATGCTTTTTCTCACTATTCCGTGGTGTTCACAAGCAATACACTTTAGTAATTAACTATTCATATAGCACTACAAAACACTCAAATGCTTTACGATGCAAAACCAGAGAGCAGCTGGGCGGGAACTTTTTTCTGAAGGAGCCCCTAATGCAAGAATATACAGTAGTTTAACTACAATGAAATGAAGCCTATTTGATATATGGAGTCAGGACAGTAACATCAACCAAAATTGACACAATGTGATGTGAAATCTAAATTATATTCAAGTATTTCAGTGTGTGCAGATGATTGGTTGAAAAGAGTGACAATGCAAGAGGTTGACTGAGGGATAACCACTTTGCAGAGTTTTGTTCTCAACTTTTTAAGACCAACCATGATACCAGAGTGGTTCATGTTAGCGTTTGTTTTCCAACCCATAGCTTTGTTACTTTGCCTTAAATAGTGAATTTTGAAACCAGTGTGTACAAATCCTTCACTCTGCCATTGTATGACACTTTAAAACATGTAGATGTTCTCATCTGAAAGTGAAGATTGCTTGTTCTTTAGATGTTAGCATAAGTTTCATGTGCCATACAAAATACTTCCACTCCCAAAAGCCAAACTGAATCACATGCATGAACTGCACACAATTTATTTCTTCACAAGCTTTTCGAAAAGGTCAAGGAATCTTTTTGTCGATGCTTCATTCGCCTGTTGAGAGGCCTTGAACCTCTCTTCTTCCCTGGCAGCCTCCGCCATAACAAAATCACGGAGTGGATTTTCCTTCCGTTTCTTTCTGGGGGGTGGAGTGGCAGGGGGTGATGGCTCAACGTCAAGGCTGCTTGAGCCAGGCTGGGCCTCCTCCTCCTCCCATGCCTGGACAGCTGCAGCCACAGAGGTTGATCCATCAGAGGCCACAGCAGCCACAGGTGCCGGGTTCTCCCCATCACATGAGTCAAAGAGGATCGGCGGCTCAATAGATGGCCTCCACCCGATAGCCTGATGCATGGCCGAAAACCACGGCCATGTGGCTGCTGTGGCCTCTCCCTGGTCCGTCCCCGTCCCAGGGGTCCTGAGCTCCTAAAATAAATTAAGTGTTAACAGGCTTTGAAATTATATTACACAAGCATAGGCTATACTGTGTTCAGTGATTAAGCGTACACAAATCATGCATTTAAAGAGCAGAAAACATCTCATGGTGCTAAACAACATTTTTACCACACCTTATACTTCCGTTTTTAATTGTCCCATTTCTTGGACACCTGGGAAGGGCTGACAGGTCCCTGCAGTCCCATTTTCTTAAGTAAGGTGGGGGCGGGGCTTTTGTACGCGAGTAGTGAAAACACTTCCGCGTAGTCTGCTCGCGTGTATCCTCCCTTTCGTCTCCTCCCGCACCCCTCCTCCCTCACCCCTCCTCGACTCCTCCGTGTGCATTTCAGCTATTGGGACGTCCTTCAAAATCGCGTGTCTTGATCGATTTCCGGGTCAAGTCCCGGAGGAGGGGAAGAGAGGAGTCGAGGAGGGGTATTGGGATGAGCCTTGTGTCTCAGGCATGGGCGTAGGAAGCATCCTCAATGTGGGTGGGACAATTTGACGGGGGGTGTGGGCAGGTGGTGGACCTAAAATCCTCTAGGGGGTTCCGGGGGCATGCTCCCGCGGGAAGATTTTTTTATTTTTTAAATGTTGAAGTTATATGCATCAATCTGGTGCACTTTGAGAGCAACATTAGGGACTAAATCTATGGATACATCTCTCAACACCATATGAAACAGAACTGAACAGATTTACTTTTTCTTTATGCATATTTTACAAATCACTCATTATTTCATACCTGTTATTCTCTTATTTTGTATAACTATAATGATCATATAAAAGGTGTGCCTTGGAAATACTTGTTTTGCATCAATCTTTATACAGGGTACTTATTATATGTTAGTATTGATTCCTAAATCTTTTAGTCTACTATCCCATCATTCAAGGGTGGTTTTCACTATAAGTAATGGTTTCTTTTTTGGACGGACACTATAATTTAATTTTTTTTACTATGTTCAATCTGAATTTACTTTAAAAACATCTATATTGATCCTGACTTTTTCTACATCCAACTCACAGGTTTATCATTGCTTTGAGAAAAAAGATTATTCATTTACCCCTTTTTATAAGTAAAGATATAGTCAATTGTTCTGGGAATGTCATTTTCGAGCCTGAGACCTGAAAAACAGGCTTGGGGCTTAACTGGTTAAAATGTTTTACCATAATGTCTAATTGTGCATTGTATTACTTTGCCCTATTTTATCTAGTTTAGCTTTTCTTGTTTCGTTGTTTGTAATGGCAGCGATTAGGGATGAATAAAGTACAACTATAACCATAATCATATTAAAGCATTTCAATCCATAGAAAGGTCTGTGCCATGCAATTTCAGTAGAAACAGGAACACTTTATTGCCCTTTTGCTTTACAGTCACGACTCTCACTAGCTGCTTGCCGCTCAATCAAAATCAAAAGACCCCCAACTTCCTCCCAGACACCCGCCCAAAAAGCCCAACCCTCAAGCAAAGGACCCAAAAGCCTTTTTGCGCTTATCGTTGTCACTGATAAAAGACTCGCAAATTCCTTCAAGGTCCAGTCTGTCCAGTTTCTTCTGGTGCACATGACATATGGCCACATTATTCAGCCTCGTTTGACTCATCGATGATCGAAGCCATGTCTTAAGCCTCCTCAGGGCACTAAAACTCCTTTCAGCTTCTGCAGAAGAGGCAGGGACGACCAACAGAAGCTTTACTAAAGCTTCCACCTGACCGAAGAGACCTCTCACCTCTGGCACCATTTCCCGAATAATGCTAGCAACATCTGAGCTTGTTTCATAGGTGTAATTAGCCCCAAACATGGCCAGCTGCACCTGCAGTAGTCTTGAATTCAATTCAGGATACTCTTCTACCACTATCTATCTTCTTTCTTTTCTGAGGCTGCCCAAAAAACAGTCTAATGTCACTGCCACCCTTCCTCTTGCTCATGCTTACAGCTTGACCTCTGCGATCTGCAGTTGCTGATGTGATGAATCCGGGTCAGCAGCGCTGGATATAAGATAATTAAACATATTTATTAGCAATTCCGAGCGTTCTAAACCCAGCGCGAGCAATGGTGCACACTGCAACCCTCCTGTGTGTGAGTATCTTTGAAATGCTCCTGACGATTATGAAATACTATTTCATAATAATTGTAGAGTATTTATTTAATTAATTCTGGCACCTTTGGTATTCCATAGATGTCACACATCACAGTTTTAAATCTTTCCACACTATACAAATGACAAAATAGAAATAATCCACATGAATAAATATGTATTGGATTACATCCAAAACGACACCGTCATTTTCCACTAGCCCGCCAAACCCTGGCTAGAAACTGAAACCAGCCAGCCCACAGCTAGTTAGCTACTATTCCTGAAAAGTACGGTTTTAACATCAGAACTACAAGTTACTTACACAAAGAAGCTAAACCGGAGGGTTCATTAACATTACTAAATTAAATATAGATTACTTTAGGGCTAACTAGAAAAGATACCAGAACTGATGACACAAAGAAGCTAAACCGGAGGGTTCATTAACATTAACATTACTAAATTAAATATAGATTACTTTAGGGCTAACTAGAAAAGATACCAGAACTGATGGAGGGCAAATTAAAACATGACTGACCTGCTTGGAGAATCAAGCTAACTGAAGCTGGACTTCTGAATACACCCGCAGGTACAAAATAAAGGTAGCCTATGCATAAACAAACAAGGCGGAACCAATTTACATATGAAAAGAATATATCATTTTGGTGAAGTTCACGATAACAGAAAATAAAGATTTTCAAGTCTACAAATAGCCAAAATAAAAAATGTGTCCCCCCCAATGTATATGGTGAATTCGGCCCTGCCATGCTGTGTCGATTCATCTCACAACATCCTGGAAAGTTACGTGACTTTTTTCTTCTTCGGTTGTAAAGCAGTTTTCAGTTGTCACAATTGTATATTGTGCCATCTATTCGCCGGAGTTTGAACGGCGTAGTCAGACGAAATTCAATAAATAAATCGCTTCGGAGTATAGTCGCAGGATACAGCCAGACAGGTAAAAAAAAACGCGATTTATAGTCCGGAAAATACGGTATCTTTGAGTAATCAAATATAATACAAACATACCTGAGGACAACAAACACACAAGGTCATTTAACATCCATGTTGCACGTCACATCACTACAAAAACAGAAGACAGGAAACTCAGTACCCCCCAGTCTGTTAACCAGTAACTAACCATCAGTTCTTCAATCGCAGTCACTGAGGAACTCCTCATTAACTAACCATCAGTTCTTCAATCGCAGTCACTGAGGAACTCCTCATTAACTAACCATTAAATATCTAGTCGTTCCTTATTCACTACTCAGTAACCAAGCACATTTTGTGTACCTTATTGTAAAGTGTTACCCATTTGTTTTATTGTACTCTGGGGTTTTGATCCTGCAATGTCCCATTCTCCAAGAAAATGTTACCCAATTGGAGACAATACAGTGATCGCAAGGATTCATGATCCAGAGGATATAAGTGCATCAGATTTAGTCCAAGGCTTGCAGCCGAATGTGTTGGATATGTGTTGTTCATAAAGTCTGAAGGAGATTTTGAAGGTCATGTTACGTTAGTGTCTTGATTATTAGTTCCTTAAGATATAGTGTAGTATATATTTAAAACAGCAGGTCAAAACAGTAAAACAGATTAGTTCTAAATTGACATTGAAAGGTATATATTGTGGAAGACCCAGGGTTTAGTTGCTTGCTTCTTGGGATGGCTTCTCGTGAAGAAGTTAGATGTGCTCGGATGAGAAGCTAAAGTCCGAATCTTGTAATGAGTCACTTGTTCTCTCTGGATTAGATACATTCTCATCGGAAGATAGCTTGTTAAGTATTTCGATGATTTTGATTCATAATTTATGACTCAGGATCTTTAGAATTGCAACTCCTGTTGTTCCACATAACCTCTTCAGAAAACAAAGAGGAAGCTTCCTCCAAAAGGGGGCAACTAAAGATGCTAAATCCAGCCTGCCATTTTTTACATTAGAGCATATTTATTTTTATATTTGTCAAGTGGTACTAGTTAAACTGTAGTTTAACTAGTAAACTGTTTCAGTCTCATCAAATAATGTAGCCTGCAGCATTTACCCGGGTCAGAAGTCAAGATAAATGTTTGCTGTATTGAGTGTATACTGGAGAGAGAACTCAGGTCAGGCCACAGTGGAACAAAATGCAAAGATCAAGTTAAAACTTCTTTCTTATTTCCTTGCATTTCCACAGGGAGGTTAGAACAAAGGGTTATCTGCATAGCAAGAGAAAGGGCTTTAGTTCAAGGGTATGTCAGCAGGATGGGTGCTCGCTGCATCGTGAGCGCTCAGTTTCAGCCTCGACACTGACTTTACCTACCTGTTGTCTCCAAACAAATATGAAGAATAAGCTATGTGGTGAGGGAAAATTCAATAATGCAGCTTTGGCTTTGGCCTCCCACTGCCCTGACCACAATAAACAGTTTAGAAAAATGGATGATTGAATTTAAATGAGCTAAAATATTAAGGGAAGGATGGCCCAAAATGATAGCAGCACGTCTCTCTCTGTCTCCCACACAACATACAATAAACACAAAATGTCCGTAGGAGGATGCAGATTCAAAAGTTGGTTCCAGTCAATCGGAGAGCAGCTATCTGCGCGTGCATACCTCTGAATACATTTACCTGTCATTATTATGCTGGGCCCATTGAGCGATCCTGGCAATCCTTTCAATGCTCACCTTTTCTCTCCATTATATATCCGGATTCAGAGAGATGCTTTATGACACATTGTTACGGTTTGTGTAGCAGGAAGCAGGACCCAAATGCAGATTCTAGTGACAAAAATAATCCTTTATTTCAAGGCTAAGTGGATATACAGCTAAAACAGAAACACTCACCGAGAAATAATCCATATCACAAGACGACCCGACAAAGACAGACAGAAAAACCAGAACTTAAATACACACAAGACTAATCACACAAACAAGACACAGGTGAGGAGGGAGGAGAAAACACAGGGAAACCAGGTGAACATTAATGGGTAATTAGGAGGGAAAACAGACAGACAGCAACAGGCAAGACAGGAGGTGAAGACCTTTCAAAATAAAACATGAAACAAAAGACAGAAAAAGACAAGACAAAATACAACACCGACAGATCGTGACACACATTGGTTAGTTGTTTAAGGAGGACATACAAAAAACAGCTCGGCAGACACTTTGAGATGCTGTGGTTGTCTGCTGTTGTTCTGGAGGCACTCTGCTGCCAGCTCTCCGTTAATCATCCACTCTTATTAGGGGAGAAAGAAAAACGTACTCAGTTTAATTGCCGTTAGTTAAAAGAAAGCAACAGACACATCTTCCTGAGGTCTTGCTTACCCTGTGTCAATGACAAAGGAGAGCATACAGAGGCTCTTCTAGAATGCCGGCAGGGAAACGACACCCCCCGCCCGTTCCCCCCGATACCTGGCCTTGCCTGAAGCTGGGCCTCAGCACTATTGATTCATTTGTGAGCTGAGCATTTCTCCTAGTGTGGGCTGCTGGGAGATCTAAGCTGCTAAGACCTCTGGCACAACATGTATCCCGCCCTGTTTGGGATGTTCACGGTCAGGGAGGCCGAGTTAGCTTGAGTCTTCAATTTGATGTGCTCAGAGTCAAACAGGACGGGTCACAATGTGGGGTGATCGACTGGATTACTTCAACAATTAATCAGTGACATTTACACTCTGCTTCGCTCTCGATTGCTGATCAATGTATCACAACCTGTGACTCACTCTGCCTTCAGTTTATCAGCTCTCATCTAGTGTGTGAAACTACAGTAGTGACATCCCCTTGAGGATAACTTGTCTTTAGTGACAATTAGCATGCTAATATATTAAACTAATAGTACACATGGTAAACATGATATGTGATTAACATAAGCTGAAGCGGCCAAAATCATAAAAAATATAAAACAGAAATAAAACTCCAAACAAAGTGCCGCTGAGGCACCCGTCAGCGACTTTTACGCATGGGTAGAAAAAAGGGTCAGAGCAAAAATATTTTTTGTGCAATTTATTCTCTTGATGGCACAATATACAAGCACAACATTTTCTTGTCCGTGTTCTTACCCGATTGTAAAAAACCATAGGCCTACCGGGTGCGATGTCCACCACCACCTGTTTCTCAAATTTATAATTACCAGGTCTCCCCTCCCCCGGTGCCCAAAAGCTGCCTTTTCAAAACAAAGGCATAAAACAACTTATTTGATAAACTTGAATGAAAGGAAGACTTACTATCAACAAAAAACAATAATAAAATAAATGGATAACTATTACATAATATAAGCCCGTATATGACTCCATCATAAGCACAATACCAGTTTTTATTGTGAGCATGTTGACTCCTTGTTTATACTCGCAGACGTGTACACAAAGACCTGTTTACTTTCAGAAGTCTTCTTTGGAGGACATGTTTTACGCACGGAAAGTACATAGCTACATGCCGGTGCAGTGTATTGGCCGTGCAGATACACTTTAAATCGAAATAAATTGGAGACACTTCCAATTGTCCCATCTGGGGTCTGTACTACGAAGCTGGTTCAACCTAACCTGGATATGTTTGAGTTGGCCTAATCCAAAACATACGCGCTCTCGCTAAACGGTACTACGACGCGGGTTATCAAGTGGATCGCTCAAGCCAGCCGTGCCCTATATAATTAGGTGCGCGTTCACATGAAAGGGGTGGTATCTGGAGCATTCGACCAATCACAAACATGGAGAAGCGTACTGACAGCGCAGCGCGTCATACTTCCTGAATGAAAAGTGAACTATATAATTAGACAAATATGAAGACGTTAAACTTTAAACATCCATGACTTAAACACTTTATCCAGGATAAAAGCCACATAGTTGCACCTGCAAGGTGAATACAGCTGGTAAAAGAAAAAGTGTTTGAATGCGTACATTAACAGGTTTATGATATCACTGCCCCGTCTAAGACACGATCTGACTTTAATTATATTTGACTCGAGTGTTTCGTCAACTTAATGTGTTGCTTAAAATAATACTTCTGCATACAGTATGTGACACTGTGAGTGTTGCACGGCCAGATACGGCTCAGCTGACTGACGTGCAATATATTCCGTGTGTAAATCGAAGAGATAATACATTTTACAGCATATAGACCGTAACTTTGATCCAGTTACTTGTGTTGTGGCAGATATTTAATTAAGCTTTCTTAACGTTAATGTTATAATAGTCAGATTGCTCTGAAGAGGGGAGGTGATATTCTATTAATGTTCACGTTCACACAGTCAGTGATTTTTGCCGGCCGTCTTTCCTGCAACGGCAGTTTTTCTGTATTTCCTTTCTCCTGTAATGTGACTTGATCGCTTTAAACTCCGCACCCCGCTCCGCACACGGAGCTCTGATTGGTCAGCAGGCAGTGCTTTCACTGAGTTGAGCTCTTAGCCTGCAACCTAACCTGGTCCCGACCAGGTTAGCCGCTAAGCATAAGTTACCATGGAAATCTAGCCTGCTAAAAAGAGAACCAGCTTCGTAGGACCGGAAAGCCGGAGTTTTCCCTGAATTTAGCCGGCTAAGCGAAAATCATGCTTCGTAGTACAGGCCCCTGGTCTCCTTCCTATCCACAGCTCTGATCTCAAACATGTTTCACTCCATCATGGACAAAACTTTCACGATGCATAGTATTCAGCATGAGGTAACTTTGCTGAACTTTGAACAGAACTGCTATACCCTTGTAAAAGTTTGTACATCAATTGATTTGTTTTTATTCACTGAGCTACTGTTGTAATGTTTATGGGTTACGTTCTGAGTCGCATGCACACAAACCATACCCCAGTTCCATTATCATAGGCATGTCATGATCTCACATCGGGATTCAAAGCTCCATCTTTACAGACATGTTCTTTGACTTATCCTATACCTGCACACGAGGCAGAGAAAACACTTGTCATTGTTCTGATGGTCAATTATAGTAGCCCCAATAGTTCGGAATTTGTCTCATTGGAATGAAAGCCAATCTGACCATCAGCCCAGTGTTTGCAAACAACCACACATTTTCCAAAGGGGCCATTGCCCTGAAAATACAAACTCTCCCTTTAACTAACAGAATAAGTTGGCATATATTGTTGTATAATGATGTCATTGGACTTTCTTTTTATGACCCTGCACACTCTGCCTATGATTGGCTAGTACCTGTTGCTTTTATCCGTTGGTTTAGAGTTGAGATTGGTTAAAGTCAAGGAAAGAATATCATGGTAAGCCAATAAGAGGCACACCCCAAAAATGGTACAATTATTTGTGCATTTACTTTTATTTATTTTCTCTAAACAGTGAATTTCTTGTTTTGAAAAGCTCAACATTATCTGTATTTATTTTGGTGACATTCATATCATTTTATGGTTTATCTGTACTGTTTGAGAAACAGTAATAGTAAGTAGCGCCAAGGTGGAACCTTTGGCAGGTGAGCGGTGACGCCTGGGTGATCTTAGGGGGGACACTTCCGCCCCCTCCTCAGAAGCAATCCAGACGATCAATCCTGTGTCTTAATTCTTGCTGCTGCACTTTTCTGTTTTCTACAGATATCATTTATTGTTGCTGTGGTACCCAAGCTTTTGGGACCTGTAACACATTTTGGGGGATCGTCCGGGATCATCAGGAACCCCTCCTGTCCTTCGATACGACGACAGACATCATTCCTTTTGTTTAGACTTGTTGAATTAGTATTTGGTCATTAACTAATAAAGACCACGTGTCATGATAAATACCATAGGAACACAGCCCACAGTCTACACTCACCAGTATCCACAGCCATATTTTCACTCATTTCAACACGCACCCATCATTCCTCCCACATACCTACCATACACATATCCTATTTACTGTTATTGAATGGTTAATAGACACTCACACATGGGTACCTAAGGT
>CALSBZ010040857.1:37102-48390 GCA_943591055.1 Gobionotothen gibberifrons
GTAATCTGTTTTGCTCACCTGAGTGAAGTCTTGCAGGCACATTGCCTTGTTTTTTGTTTATTAACACTGACAGTGTATTTATGTGATCTCCATAATATGTTATATTTGGTAAAGATAGATATATTGATAGAAAGTATTATTTGATAGCGTTATGTGTTTATATTGAACTTAAATGTAGAAACCCTCGTTTTTACGCAACAGTCCAGAGATAGACATCAAACGGCGACACATATTCAGTTGCCAGTTACTTTGGCATTAGGGCAGGGATATCTGGATACTTTCCAAGGTTTGACATAATGAATTGTGCTACTTTTAAAGCAAGCAACGATGTTTTCAAATCTGTAATCAAAAAGGAGGTTGTCGACCCGTCCCTCAGCTGTGATATAATGACCATATATCACAGCCTGTCGTGAGCTATTGCTTAAACATACTGTATTACAAATAATGAACTTTGACTGCAACTGTGCAACAAAGGATACAGGAGCATACAAACAGCTAGCTAATCAGTATGATATGCATGCTACAGTAGCTTAAAACAAGTAGCTAATGACTACCTTACAGCTTGTGTTACACTGTATATGCAGTAAGCAGCAGTTGTAAATGAAGCTGAACAAAAATGGCCACACGATAAGTTAAAATCCTGTTGTTCCACTGCTATCAAGTGTTCCACTTCCAGGATGAACGCAGATTGCTCCAACTCAACATGCGGTCTAGCAGAGTCCTGGCGTGTGTTCAGTTTTGAAACTTTACAGTTGAAACTCAATAGACATAAGTTACTCTAACTTCATATTTCCCTATAGTTGAGTGAACGCAGACATATATTTTTAAAATCGTTACATTTGTAAAGTTATTTTTCAGTTTGATCGACTTAGATATAGAGCAATGAATGAGTTGTTGAATTATGATCAGTAGAAATGGCCATGTCATGGGACCTTTAAAATTACTTCATTAGACCTTCCTGCAATGTTGCAATATATATATATACTATGTGTTACGGGTCCCAAAAGCTTGGGTACCACAGCAACAATAAATGATATCTGTAGAAAACAGAAAAGTGCAGCAGCAAGAATTAAGACACAGGATCCGATTGATCGTCTGGATTGCTTCTTATTCAAAATTCAAAATAGCTGTACTTTACAAACATATCTGCCCCGTTATTTCTCCGCTGTTTTCTTTTCCCAGTTTGAAAAGCAAACTGCATGCAGTTTGCTTTTCAGCTCAACTGTATACAGTTAAATCGACCGGACTTCTTTGTGCAGATGTGAGCGTCCTTAACAACGGTCAATAAGTCCTTGCTGCACATTATCCCTTACATGTTTCCATCTTAAGCTTTTTAAGTTAGTTTCGTAACGGACGTAATGTAACAGTTGTAACGGTTGTAGCTTTTCTCAGACGTGGAGGGATACTGACTTGGGACATGTAATGCAGGGGTCTACAAACATTACATTGGTTAAAATACAGAGATCAGGCACAGACTTATTGCCCACGCTCTATACAGCTTCTTAGGGATTGCACAATCAGAGTGGGGAGCTAATACAGATCAGTGGAAAAATGGTACTTCAAATATGTATTTTCTATTATTTTTAAACGTTTGTAACAGCTTCAGTATTTCATTGACAGGAGATGCTCTGCGTCCCCTGACCGCACTTCACTGCCTTTAACACATTAAAACATGCATGTATGGGTCTTCCTTTGGGTCTCTGGTCTTGTCATGACATGGTCTTGATCCCATTTGGACCAGCTTTTTTTCAGACTTTGACTTTAATGTGCCTGTGAAGTACTGGAGCTCCCAAACCTGTGTAATAAAGATGAAGAGAGGCTGGTTGGGTGTGGGGGGGTTGGGATGGTGTGGGGTTCAGGGCTGACACAGCTTGTGGGCCAGATGATTGAGCTATAATTTCCTTCTCAGCTAAGATAACAGTGGATACCTGCCAAAGGAGGGAAGAGAGGGCCGATAATGGTAAGACTGCTTGAATATTTAAAGCCTCTTTATTCAGTAGAGATATAAGGTAAAGAAGGAATTAATCCAGTTGGCTGCCTTTCTTCAGATTTAGCTGTTCACTGTTCAAAGGACAACACAAAGAAAGTCTATGGGTGTCAATGAATTTTGAAAGACAACATCATGTGTCCATGTCAATTTAATCAAACTGGCATGTTACATTGTGGCCGGTCTTTACTTCTGATCATAAAGAATAATGCAGCAAAAAAATTGTGGATAAATGGACGGCGGTTATATTGGTCTTTTTGACCCTCATAGTGCTTTTACGTATTAAGTCAGCAATCACCCATTCACACAATCTTACAGAGGCTGCCATACAAGGTGCCACATGCTCAGGAGACTTCCATTCACACAGATGTACACACTTATGGCCCTGCCATGGAGGCAATGTGGGGTTCAGTATCTTGCCCAAAGATACATCAACATGTAAACTGCTGGGGCTGGGGATCGGACCACGGACACAGTAAAATGCAGCTACTGTGTAGGGTTCCATTGCCTTGCTCAAGTGCCTTGCTGCACCTTTGCAGTCCCCAGGAAGAGAACTGACTCCACTTTGAGTACCCGTCCACATCAGCACAGTACTTGGTCCGTTCTGGGACTTAAACCCATGCAGAGCTACTCTAGAAGTTCCCAATCTAAGTCTCTGATACCCCTTTTCCACCAAACCGGTTCCAGGGTCGGTTCCGGGCTACAGCCTGATTAAGATCTCGTTCTTCCTGTTTCCACAGCAGCGTAGCCGGCTCTAAGCAACCGGTTCTTAGCTGGCCCCACTCAGCTGCCCGGCAAGAACCAAAAACCAATGTGTGACGCTTAGGTCGGAGGCGGGGACGGGATTAACCTGATCAAGCCGGAAGTTTTGCTCAGCAACACACATAACGACGAACCAGGATGGATGCCACCAAACTTAAAGGTCACCTATTATGCAAAATGCACGTTTCGACGTCATTTATACATAAATATGTGTCCCCGGTGTGTAAGGAGACTCACAAAGTGTAAAAAAAAAAAAAAAAAAACCCTCTCTCTTTTGCTCCTTACCCACATCTCTAAAAATGGGGGTACAACGGAGCTGATCCAGATTTGCTGCGGCCATGACGATATTTCTAAAATGTGGGCTGGCTTTATGCCCACGGCCCTATCAGAAACGATGCGTGACATTTTTTGGACATAATATGGTCTGTGTTTACATTAGCAAGCATCGCTAACAATCAGAGCTAACGCTGTACTGGAGAGAGTATTTGTAAAAAAGCAGGATATAAAAAAGGTACTCAGCTTGTGGTAAACCCGCAAGAGAAAAAGCATTTGAGCTCCATACTGTTTCAGAAATAATCCTTGATGTGGTTTGGAACATGATATGGCGTTTAATCACGGCATCATTTAGCTGAGAATCTGCTGAGTTGTCAGCCTTATCTTCTCTCTGCAGCTCACAGCTTGCATGCACGCTCCAAATGTGCGGAGCTCCTCAGAAACTGGTGAGTTATGCAGTACTTATTTGTTTAATGTGTGACTAAAGCTGGCATGCTAATGCTACCCAGCACGTATCTCTGTGGAAACGAACGCTAACGCTCCCATGCAATTGTTTCCCTTCTCGATTTATGATTTGTTGTAGGACGAGTTTTGTTCATGGTGTTCAGTGTTTCCCCTACCATTGTCTTGGAGGGGCGCGGAGCCCCGCGCCCCCCCTGAAATTGAAGGTATTTGACCCCGAGCTGTTTTATATTGTATGTAACTTTTTTTCAATAAAATATTAAAGTCTCCCAGTCCGTGACTTTTCCTGAAAGTGTGTTATGTAGCACCCTCTGTTGTTAAAAATGGTCAATTTGAAGTCAGATTGAAGAAATCGCCAACAAAAATTCCATTTATACCTATTTCCGCCAAGCGGGGTCATATTGACCCCACCCCTTTTCGCACGTAAACATGACGTGTTGCTATAGCAACGCCTTTTGTCTACTGCGGTTCCTTATAGATTGAGAGATAGAGAGAGAGATAGATAGATAGATAGATAGATAGTTATAGATAGAGAGAGAGAGAGAGAGATAGATAGTTATAGATAGATAGATATATATATATATACTGTGCACACTCCCGCGAGGTGACAGTCCTCTCTCTCTCTCCGTGATCTCCCCCCCCCCCCCCTGTAAAAAATCTAGCGCAACCTCTGGTCGGCATTGATGTACAGCCAACAAAATACCTTTTTTATCAATAAAAGAACATTTTACCTTGAAAAACAATGCATTATAATTCGGGGTCAATTTGACCCCGGTGGCGGTTATAGGTATAAAAAATCTCTGGCGGTTCTAGTGTTAAAAAAATAATTTTTTTAACCAAATTGCAACTAATCTATATCTACTCTCACTTTACACATTGAACATGTGCTCTTTTATTAAATAAACTAAACACTTTCATTTTAAGTTGTGAGTTCAGTGTTTTTGACCCTAAGAAACACTGATGCATTAATCAATAACAATAGCTCCTCTCTCTGCTCCAGAGGATTTAAAAAAAAAAACCTCCCAAAGCAGTAAACCTAGGGGAAACATTGGTGTTTATATTGTGTTTCAGAAATGTCTGGTTTAGAGCCACAGGGATGTGGTTTCCATCTATTGCACCAACACACTGTGGTGCTCTCCAACGGTTGTGGAAAAAAGTGGCCATTTCCACTTCTCCGCATCAGGAAGTTTGATATGTACCGGAGCCAGTACAACCCTGGCTGCCCTGCAGAAATCCTGGACACAGTTGAAAACGGTGCTCAGGACTTCCCCGAAAAGATGGCTAATGGTCCTGTATTCACCGCCAGGGGCCAGCTTCAAGAGGGCAATTGCAACCCGTTTTTGAAGGGGTACACACAAACGGTAATTTTTGTTTCTTCTCCCCAAAACACAGCGGAGCTGGTTGCAGATGTAGTTAAAGGACTCCCTGTACATGTGGAAATTCTGCATGAATTGCTGAGGGGAGAAGTTTGAAGCAACGCTATCCCACCAGTGTCAAGATCTTGGTTGTGCCAAAAGAACATGTGACCTCCGCCTTTCCGCCAGCAACAACAAGAGCTGTAGAGATAACATTGGGAATACCTTTTGGATGATATACCATAATAATATATGCTGGAAAGCAAGGTATCTTGACCTTGGTGCATGCAGAGGCTAACAACAGCTAGCATTATGGACGATTGAACATGACGTATATTTACCTTGTTTCTCAAGCGTAATTGTCGTTGAAGTTGTGGACGAACAATTGGACCTCGCTGTAGACTCTTTCGAAGAAGTGGTCCTTGTCTTTCCAGGTGGGCTCGACAAAGCAAGAGCAACATGAGCGGCGCTTCGTTCCAATCTGCCATTGTTGTTCGGGATTTTCGCCCTGTTTGTATCAAAAGAAGGAACGTAAATGGTTGGGTCATGACGCAAACTAAGACGCAATGACGCAGCTCCACTCGAAGCTATGAGCGGTGGAAACACAAGTGGTGCTACAGAGTAGAACCAGATAAGCACCAGAAAAGCACAAGAACGGTTCTTGAACCGGAACCGGTTTGGTGGAAAAGGGGCATAAGACACTCCTGCCCCCTTGACAAAAAGACTAGTGAAAAGAACAATCAATACCTAATACATTGTATTCCAGTTAGAAGGCAAACATCACTTACCCTGAAATCTAAGCAAAATGCTTGCAATAACCCACTTCTATTAAACTGATTCACATTATGTTTCACCAATTGCGTCTATTCCACCGTTATTAGCAAAGGCATCTGTGGCTACTAAACCAAATATATATAACCAATTTATATTTTCCAAGGAACAAAAGCTCAAAACTCATGTTTGTTTCCTCATCAAACACCAAATCCGCTGATTCAAAACAGATTTTGCTTCTTTAACAGCTGGTCTGACTTTTTAAAAATGTGATTATAGCAAACAGCAACTAATAAAGACACATAAACTCATAAGGTTCTCAATCAACATTGTAAATAAAAAGACAATAATTGCAGATGTTATTTCTGTAGCCAGTATCCCTAAAGTAAATCAATGAAGCCCATCCTTGGCGAAGGATTAAACAGGTAATATTAATACATTATTAAAGAGCTGTTTCAGTTATATATCCCCCTTTTCTTTTTTTTCGAGCAGCATATACAATACAGTCCATATGATGTAAGTAAGTAATTGTCCCTCAGAACACAATCTGCTGCCTTTTAGAACCTGCCATCTGACTCGTGACCCATAAATACAAATGCTACATAATTGCATGGGTATAATTTAGCACTGGTGAGACAAAACAAATCAGTCTGTTTTCCACCTTCAAGGTGGTGTTCACCTCTGGCCGTGCGATTGCTAATGCAGCGGCACTTCCACCATTAGATCTATTCGCTGAAATGGCAGTAAACATCGTCTTTGAGGAGAATGCAAATGCTGGGCGTAGAGGTGGATCCATCAGTTTAATGACTATGTTCATAGGACAGTTAGTGAATATCAAGATGATGGCTGCAGCTACAGCTGCCTCTAATTGTAGGGCTGGGAAGAATGGCTTCTTGCTAGATGGGGATTAACTTCAAACGGACCCAATTAATTCACTTTCTTTCCATCCTTCAACACTTCTGTTCTTCTTTCTCCTTTCCCACCCTCTTCCCTCTATCCGTGTTCCCTTTGTTTGCTTTGCCCCTTTATCCCTTTATTTAGCATTCTGTTCTGTTTTTCTTTCCTGCCCTTAATTGCTCCTTCTGAGTGTTAAACAGGTATGTGTGAGGCGACATGGAATGGGATCAAAATGCAGACAATTAAACATAAAGGAACAGCTAAGAGGTTTATGTTATACATGAGCTCGATGGCAAGTCCAAACAGAACCATGAATGAGTCGACAGGAGAGCAGGAATGGGGCAGGGCAGTTCTCTAAGGTACCTATAAGTGAGGGTTCTAGTGCAGATAGTGAGGTATGAGTCCACATAGCGCCTTTTTCTGGCAGAAAGGCCCTGGCAGGTGATTATTCAATGACATTTCAACAACGTATCACAGATGTTGTATTTTATCATCTGTTTGTGCAACTATATATTTGTTGACACCAACTGGAAGGTTTTTGCTCTCACACATCGTATGAATGAGCTTCAGCTCTCAGTCTGTCATAGAGATGGCAAATCCGGATCCTTTTACGGACTCTGAGTCTTCTGAGTCAGTCATTGAAGAGATCCGGATCATACGAGTAATTTGAATAATTTGAGTCATATGAGTCAGCATCACCAAGAGCGTAGAAATCCTACCGGTGAAACCGAAAAGTTGTTGCATTTCACAAGCATATTAAACTAACGTTACATTAACCTCCGCTACAGTGTCTTTTGCTTTAATAAAAAATTGTGATCACAACATTTTTTTGGCGAATCTGAGTCTGCTGTTGACTCGTGCATGACGACGAGTCTGCTGGATCTCTGGATCTGCTGCTATACGGTTACGGCTCTGAGTCTGCACGAGTCTGCTATGTTTTGCACAGTGAGTCAGGATTTGCGAATCTCTGAGTCTGCTGTTGACTCGTGCACAATAGCCACGGGAAGTAGTGGTGCTGGAGGCGTGCATGATGAGTCTGGATCTCTGGATCTGCTACGGTTACGGCTCTGAGTCCGCACGAGTCTGCAGGAAGTTTCACTGATCCGCGTCCACTCCCCTGAGCCAAATGAGAACTTCTGGCAGCTATCCTACTTGCTAAAGGCTAGGCAGATAGACTGGTGTACGTTGTAATGTGATTTTACATGTTATAAGGAGAGTAGGGAGTGACGCAATTTATAGTTTTAATTTGTACGTCACCAGGTGTAGGACTCAAAGGACTCGGGTTAATAGAGAGGGGAGACTCGTCACGACCAGCTCATTACTAGGATCCGGGTTAATGATCCGTATGAATCAGGACTCACCTATCTCTAGTCTGTCAGCCATATAGTGAGGGAAGAGGACTATAAAGGTCACACGCTCACTGGCAGCATCATCCATGGTTCTTCTGCTCAAACAAACAGCCTTTTCGGTCTTTGTTGTGATAGTTTCCCTACGACTGACACGGCCAAAATCATGCTTTCGTGTTATCGGCTGTTACTCACGAGTCCGAGTCGAGTCGAGTCTGCGTCAATCAGTGCACGAGTCGAGTCACGAGTCCCAGGACTCGAGTACTCCATCTCTGGTTGCTGTTGACTTTTCCTTTGGATTTTTTAACTTGCCTGTGCCCTGCACTACGAATCCAGCGATCTCGCTAAGCGGTCCTACGACGCTGGTTATCAACTCGGTAGCTCAAGCCAGGGTTTCTCCGTCCAGCTGAGAGCGCGTTCACGTGAAAGGGGCAGGGTTAGCAACATTTGACCAATCACAAACATGGACAAGCGCAGCGTCATACTTCCTGAATGAAAAGTAAACTATAATATTAGACAAATATGAAGACGTTAAACATCCATGACTTAAACACTTTATCCAGGATAAAAGCAACATAGTTGTATCTGCAAGGTGATTAGAGAACAGCTGGTAGAAAAAAAGTGTTTGAATTCGTACATTAACAGTTTTATGATATTACTGGCACTCCATCTAAAACACGAGTGGATCTGACTTTAATTAGATTTGACTCTAGTGTTTCGTCCATGGTTCTCAGCAGGAAACCGATGGACTGTCCACTCCAAGTAGGGAATGAGTCCTTACCCCAAGTGAAGGAGTTCAAGTATCTCGGGGTCTTGTTCTCGAGTGGGGGAACAATGGAGCGTGAGATGGGCCGGAGAATCGGAGCAGCGGGAGCGGTACTGCAGTAGCTTTACCGCACCGTTGTGACGAAAAGAGAGCTGAGCCAGAAGGCAAAGCTCTCTGTCTACCGGGCCATTTTCGTTCCTACCCTCACCTATGGTCATGAGGGATGGGTCATGACCGAACGAACGAGATCGCGGATACAAGCGGCCGAGATGGGTTTTCTCCGCAGGGTGGCTGGCGTCTCCCTTAGGGATAAGGTGAGAAGTTCAGTCATCCGGGAGGGACTCGGAGTTGAACCGCTCCTCCTTCGCGTCGAAAGGAGCCAGTTGAGGTGGTTCGGGCACCTAGTTAGGATGCCACCTGGGCGCCTCCCTAGGGAGGTGTTCCAGGCACGTCCAGCTGGGAAGAGACCAAGGGGTAGACCTAGGACCAGGTGGAGGGATTATATCTCTTCGCTGGCCTGGGAGCGCCTTGGGATCCCCCAGTCAGAGCTGGTTGATGTGGCCAGGGAAAGGAAAGTTTGGGGCTCTCTGCTGGAACTGCTACCTCCGGGACCCGACCACGGATAAGCGGGAGAAGATGGATGGATGGATGGATGTTTCGTCCACTTAATGTGTTGCTTAAAATAATACTTCTGCATACAGTATGTGACTCTGTAAGTGTTGCACGGCCAGATACGGCTCAAGAAGCTGACTCAGATAAGGAAATATATGATACATTATGATGTGATTGATCATGTGATATGACTGATAATGGGACACATCGACGTCTGCACTCAGTGTCGTTACTTTGATCCGGTTATGTTGTGGCAGATATTTAAAGGGCTATCATGCAAAATGCACTTTTGTACGTCTTTTATACATGAATATGTGTCCCCGGTGTGTCAGGGAACTCACCAAGTGTCAGAAAACACAACCCTCTCTCTTTTCCTCCATACCCAAATCTCTAAAAACGGGGCTGCAACGGAGCTGATTATTATTTGAATTTTTCTGACGTCAGAAAAGGGGTGCTCCGCCTATATGGGCAACTCTCCACCTATCAGGGGAATGAGAGCCCGCTCGAAAGCGATGGAGACGCTGTAGTACATATGCCAGGCCTGTAAGTGGCGCTGTCGTCTGCCACAAAAGCAGAATCAGCCCTTGCAAAAACAGGGCTGGAAAAGAGCAAATAGAGCTAAATGAGGCATGGCTAAAATGCATGATCTGTTTGGTATTTTGAAAAAAAAACTTCACAGACATGTTTTATATAGGTATGGCCCTACAATATATGTTTCAAATATAGCATGATAGGTCCACTTTAAGTAAGCTTTCTTAATGCTAATGTTATAATAGTCAGATTGCTCTGAAGATGGGAGGTGATATTCTATTAATTTTCACGTTCACACAGTCGGTGATTTCCGTCTTTCCTGCAACGGCAGTTTAAACCGTATTTCCTTTATCCTGTAATATGACTTGATCGCTTTAAACTCCGCACACGGAGCTCTGATTGGTCAGCAGGTGGTGCTTTCACTGAGTTGATCTCTTATCCTGGAACCTAACCTGGGGGGTATACTACAAATCTAGTTCAACCTATCCTGGATATGTTTTGACTTATCCGGTTGACTTAATCCAAAAAGAAGCCGCTCTCGCTAAACTGTCCTACAACGCTGGTTATCAACTCATTTGCTCAAGCCAGCCGCATCCTATCTAGTTAGGTGCGCGTTCACATGAGAGGGGTGGTATCTGGAGCATTCGACCAATCACAAACATGGAGAAGCGTACTGACAGCGCAGCGTCATACTACCTGAATGAAAAGTCAACTATAATATTAGACAAATATGAAGAAGTTAAACTTTAAACATCCATGACTTAAACACTTTATCCAGGATCAAAGCCACATAGCTGCACCTGCAAGGTGAATACAGCTGGTAAAAGAAAAAGTGTTTCGTCAACTTAATGTGTTGCTTAAAATAATCCTTCTGCATACAGTATGTGACACTGTGAGTGTTGCGCGGCCAGATACGGCTCAGCTGACTCAGATAAGGAAATATATGATACGATGTGATATGCCGCGGAGCGGACTGTACTGTTACTTTGATTCGGTTACTTATGTTGTGGCAGATATTTAAGTAAGCTTTCTTAAAGCTAATGTTATAATAGTCAGATTGCTCTGAAGATGGGAGGTGATATTCTATTCATTTTCACGTTCACACAGTCGGTGATTTGAACTGCAACGGCAGTTTAAACTGTATTTCCTTCATCCTGTAATATGACTTGATCGCTTTAAACTCTGCACACTGTTGTTATCAGCTGTTCCACCATGGTTTCTACCTCAACCTGTAATAGGTGTATCCTTATTGAAACGGTTACATTTAATACAAAATAAAATCAATGTGCAGGCTTGCACTGTTCTACATGAACAATACGGGCAGTTTATACATTACATAAATCAACAGTAGGTGGCGATATGCTCCGAGTGTTTCGTCAACTTTATGTGTTGCTTAAAATAATGTGACTCTGTAAGTGTTGCACGGCCAAATACGGCTCAATAAGCTGACTCAGATAAGGAAATATATATATTATGATATGATACACTCACAGTGCCGCGGACTGTGGGCTACGTAATGTTACAAA
>CALSBZ010040859.1:0-15461 GCA_943591055.1 Gobionotothen gibberifrons
AAAAATTAAAACAAAAACAATTGGGCAGTAGCAACATTATCCTAAAAAGTGTACATAGTCACAGCAGTTTAAGAAGTACTACTTTTCCATTCAACCAGATCGCCCTCATGGATTCCCATTGTTATTTCTTAGCATGTTTGACACATTAACATTACCTAACAGTTGAGTGAACGGGCCCCAAACCTTATCATAGGTTTCATTTTTCCTTTTCAGAATATACGTTATCTTCTCCATAGAACAGCAATTACTCATTTCCCTCAGCCATTGGCCCACATGTGGCCTCTGAGTGTTCTTCCATGACAAGGCAATCAAGCATTTTGCTTGGAGTAAACACATTCTTCTTTGTTATGACTGGGGTGGAGGGGTAAAGTCCCAAAATAAACAATTTAGGATCAAGAGGTATCTTAACATCTAGCATTTTGTGAATTATTTGTGAGATCTCGCACCAGAAAGTTGCAATCTCTCTGCACTCTGCAAAGTGTCCCTTTAGACCAGGGGTCCCCAAACTTTTTCCTGTGAGGGCCACATAACTTTTCCCTTCTCTGATGGGGGCCGGGGTCAGTTTGTAACAGAAAAAGTGTGACGATTGCAGGGGTGCCTAAACGTAAACATTTATTGTTTTCTAGAAAGCCACACATAACCAAATATTAATAACCCTTTCTGGGATCTTCACAGAAAAAAAAGTCAGGAAATAAATAATAACACTATTAATGAAATAAATAACACTATTTGTGAAATAAATAATAACCAAATAACCCTCTCTGGGTTCTTCACTGAAGAAAAGTCCATTGAACATACACTTTCTGTTGTGCCGTGCACAATCTTAACAGGTAAAGGTTTAGCTTAGTTGTCAGAGCAGAATCTCTTACTCAAATGACTCATATGAGCAGTCTCTCAAAGTTCTTGTGTTCCTTCCTTATAATCCTTTTGTAGGTTCCAGTAGGCTTGTAGACACCGCTGTTTGCAGCTCTCTCTCATCAACTTCCCTGTGAAAACCACAAAGCAAGCAGGCTGAGAAACCGAACTAAGTGATACAGCACCTACACAGCACAATACATTTCACTACCAGTATGGTTGTGGAAATGTATTTTATCGCAGCATCTGTCAATCTTGATCTCATCGGAGTTTTCAGGTGTTTCATGTGTGAAAACTTTTGCTCGCAGATATACGTGCTGCCAAAAAATGTAAATATCTTCATTGCGTGTTTTTTTATGTTAGGGTACGTGTCGTTTGGGAGGGCGGCATAGAAGTCAATGAGACTGTTGCGCTTGAATGCGTCTTTCAGAACATCACAGTTCTGTAACTCGGCCAACTCAAACTGATAAGAAGGCTGGGCTTCATCGATGCCGGCAAAAAAGGGGTTCTGGAAAAGACGGATTTATTTAGCATTAACATGTAGTATCCGGAATCGCACACCGAACTCCGCCTTCAGCATTTCCAGTGCTTCCACACACTTTTCAGCTGGGAACGGGACCGCTGGGTTCTCTGCAGAGAGGTTTTGGGTAGCAGGGAGATGGATGAAGTTGTGCTTTTTCACTTGTTCCTAAAGCAGCGCAAGTTTCACCTCAAATGCTTTTATGTGAGAATACATGTCGCAAATGAGTTTCCCCTGGCCTCGTAGCTGCAAGTTAAGGCTGTTCAGCATTTCTGTCACGTCTGTTAAAAATGCGAGGTGCCATTTCCATTCTGGGTCGATCAGCTCTGGGACCGTTTTGTCTTTTGAATGAAGAAATGCGTTAATTTCGGGTAGCAGCTCGTAAAAACGCCTCAAAACTCAACCATCGGACCTCTGTGTAGTACAACACATCGCCGTGTGCAGACTCCAGTTCAGACAGGAATTGTTGGAACTGCCTGTGTTTAAGTCCCTTTGCTCTGATGAAGTTTATGCATGACACCACAACCTTCATGACAGAATCCCACTAAAAAAAAAAAATATTAAAAAAAAAATATATATTAAATTTTTTTTTTAAATCATAATGCGTCTCTGGTATTGTTCAGGGGGCCGGGCCAAATGTGGAGGCGGGCCGTATCCGGCCCGCGGGCCTTAGTTTGGGGACCACTGCTTTAGACTGTTCACACTTAGTACAAATATCTGGAATGTTGTTATTAAACTGATTTAATATCACAGGTGTTATGTTCGTGCGTATAAGCCAGTTGTGTTGTAGCAATCTTAATCTGGTATTCGCAGTTTGCCTATGTGCCTCAGTACATATCACACCCCCGTCATCCAAGGAAATATCCTCCTGTATATCTTCCTTCCAGGCGTTAAGCCGGTCGGTAGAGGGTTCAGTGGAGTTAAAAACCAACACGTCATATAGCACTGAAATAAGCCTTTTCCCATGACAATTATCAGAGATCAATCGTTGTGATCAAGTGGTGGGGGAGTTAATAACTGATTGCGGGACGCAGTTATAAAGCTTCGTACCTGTAAGTATTTAAAAAAACTGCTATTGGAAAGACCAAATTGAGTACGCAACTGTTCAAATGACATCAGCGTTTCGTCTTGAAACATGTCTCCTGTTTTTGTTAGACCTTTCGTTGCCCAATGATGGAAACCTTGGTCCATTCTTCCTGGTTTAAATTGGTCATTTCCCCAGATTGGGCTAAAACGGGACATTGACGATTTTTCCCCTAGCACATCTTGAATTGTATACCAAACATTGATCATATTCAATACAAATGGGTTAGATGTTTGTTCCCTGAGCTTTTTAACATTGGAAGAATACATGTACGAGTTAAGTGGCAATTTAGGGGTAAGTGAAAAGGCGTCGATGTATACCCACGCTGGGACTGGGTCGGGGGAGAAGTAATACATTATGCTGCGTAATTGGGTGGCCCAGTAATACCACTGGAAGTTTGAGTCCTCCTCTGTCATACGGTAAGTATAATAATGTCAAACGTAGCCTGTGTCGTCTATTATTCCAAATGAAGTTCGAACATGTTTTCCTCAATTTTGTGAAATGCGATAGTGGCAAGGGTAAAGGTATGTTTTGAAACGGGTACAATATTTTTGGAAGGATATTCATTTTCAGTATATTTATTCGCCCTATTAAAGAAATTGGCATATTAGACTATCTTTCCAGTGATTTATAAATTGATTCAAGAGCAGGATCATAATTGGTTTTTACAATTTTTCCCACATCAGGCACTATATGTATACCTAGGTAGGTAAAAGAGTCTGTTGAGTTGAATGAGGACACATGGTCCATGGATTGCATCTTTCTTTTCCATTCAATAACATTGTGGAGGATTTTGCATTATCACCTTATAACCTGCAAATAATCCAAACGTCTTAATTACATTTAGTAAAGCTGGAATTGAATTAGCTAAATCCGTAAGGAACAAAATGACGTTGTCTGCGAAAAGAGCTATGCGATGTTCTAGCTGTCCCAACCTGACACCTGAAATATTCTTGTGTGTCCTGACTGCTATGGCGAAGGGTTCTATGGTGAGTGTAAATAGGAGGGGACCCTGTCTGACCCCCCTATTAATATTAAATGGTTGAGAAATAACATTGTTAGTCAGAATTTCAGCTGTGGGTTGAGTGTTCAATAACCTTACCCAATTACAGAAAGCAGTCCCAAATCCAAAACGGTCTGTATTGCAAATAGAAGAGGCCATTCTATTCTATTAAACGCCTTTTCGGCATCGACTGATAGCAGAGCAGTGTCTGGCGCATCTTTCCTCTCGTGAAGTATATTTAACACTCTCCGTACATTATGAAAGCCTTGTCTCCCTTTAACAAATCCATTTTGATCCATATCTATAATGACAGGGAGAACAGACTCCAATCTACGTGCTAATACTTTGCAGAGAATTTTAATGTCCGAATTTAGAAGTGAGATTGTATGGAAAGATTGGCATTTATGGGCTGGTTTGTTTGGTTTTAATAGTACAATTATCATGGCACCTCTCAATGAGGGAGGGAGTGACCCATTTTTATAGGATTCCTGAAGCATTTCCATAATTGGAGTTAAAAGTTTCCTCTTGAATTTCTTATAAATATCGATTGGTAATCCATCAGGACCAGCTGCTTTGCCGGCATTCATGGCATCAATTGCTTCTATAATTTCCTCCGTTGTCAAATCAGAATCGACAGACAATTGCACTAAAGAAGGCCAAATGTGCCATGCAACTTTACTGGCTACCATGTTCAATAGACACCAAGTATATTTGGATACAAAAACACTAACATTGATTGTGCATAATTGCCATTCTCATACCAGACTAGGGCTGCTTCTCAGGTCGACTATTTTCATTTCCCCACTCCTCGGTCTCACCGGAAGTTGATTTGTCTGCGCCATCTTGAGTAGCGTCCCATGGCTCTTATTTCTGCTGGAGGACCGAGGATCGAGGAGCGAGGAGCGATAATGGAGGAGCGATAATCGAGGAACCACCAGACCTTCCTCCGATGAAATGCTCAGATACTCGCCCCGCCCCCTTACTGTGTATCGCTCACTGATTGGACGATGCAGTGCATGCACTGATCTCATGCTTCTTGACATGAGAGCAGTTTTCCAGCGGAGTGAAGAAAATATATGAACCTCACGAGAGTCACTCCTCAGTTTATACAGTGTTTTGTTTAAATTAATGCATCATTTAGTTACAAATATGTGATATATCTGAACCACAAAGTGGTCCAAAATGATTTTATTCATTTATTGGAAACATTTTGATGATCGCTTTTTTCGTTTATACATTTTAAGAATGGCGTTTATCTTTTTTGAGAATGAGTTCTTATTTTATTTAATGTATTTGGGTCTACAACAGATGATACACATGTTTGTGTCAGTACATGTGTACTAACAGAGGCGTGTGTGTGTGTGTGTAAATAACGGGGACAGAGCTGGCTGCTGTCAGACGATCAGCTGTGCGATCAGCTGTGCATCACAAACGGACGTAGCTTCACGTGACGGAGGAAAGGACGTCCCATGGCTCTTAAAACTCATTTCCCTGCTTCTCGTGGTTTCCTTGCATCCCTCCATGCTTCCCTGGTGGGAGGGACTAAACGCAGGGAAACGACGCAAGTGAGGGAAGCAAGGATTTAATTTAATCGACCTGAGAAGCAGCCTAGGCCTTTTTTTTACACATCCATGCCTAACTCTGATGTGCAGTACATGGGTTCCATCAGCAGAGGACGCTGTGCTCACATTCTTGAAGTAAGACTAATTTCAGTACTGGGCTGCAGTCGAATAGTCCATTTAGCTTAGGAACCTTCCTAACGGAGGGAAATGACCCGGAAGTCCCTCAGTGGCAGCCATGATAAGTGCCGTTTGAATTCTCTACATGATAGGAAAGGAGGTTTCAAACTTCCTTTATAACCTCCTTTAGCTTAGGAACCACTGGACCTCCCTTGACGAAAGGAGAGGAGAAAATGCTGCCCCACAATGCCTTGCAGCCGCAGCATTTGCCGTCACACAACAGTCGGCCGTTCACGGAAACAAACGATTATGACGGAGAAATTATATCATGAAAGTTATGGTGCTTATTAAGCATTTTAAAACGTAACGTTTTGAACGTTCATCAGTATTATAATCAAAAAGAGAAATATGAACGTTAGTTTTTACTGAAATGATCAAATAAAGTCAACATTTCACAGTCTTTACTGAGCTGTGTGGGGTCTGTTCAACTTTTAAAAGATGTTTGAATGGTGATATACACAGTGATAGATGTTAAGGACTAACGTTGTTGTCCACGTTCATAAAGCATAAAGCAACAGCATCAGAGCACGGTGCAGAGTCTCTAGATGAGTTTACAGTAGTCCCTCGTTCTTATTAAACATCCATGTTGTAGTCCGCTGTATAGAAAACTGTAGTTTCCATGGTTTCCCCACAGCAGCAGACGCACATTGATGACGTCCGCTGGCGCATCATAAACACGTCGGATAGTGAAAGTGCAGTCGGATTCTCTAAAGCATCGCAGTCTCTTCTCCTAAATCCTTTTGAATTCTCCTATCCACTATCCCTTAACCCCGTGACGTTTCACTCAGAGGTCAAGGAATAGACGATAGGGTTAGAACTTAGGAGCTGATTTTTTGACTATTCGACTGCAGCCCCGGGCTAAAAAGGTGGTGTATACATCCGTTGCTTTAAACAGTTAAAATGTTCATTGCGTTCAGTTTTATGGTTTAATAGAAATCGGTTATTTTTGGTATAAATAGGAAACTTGTATGACAGATCTTCCCTGAAGCTGATAAGCTCATTGAGATCCACGGTCAGGTTCATTGGATGCTCAGAGGGTACATGCTGAAAGAGGGGTTAAAACCAAACCCTCTTTCGCCACTAAGCCTTCGTGACATTCTGTGCAGCCATTCCTCTTAATGTTGGCCTGCACACGTTTGTATAAGTATGAATCTGTTAATCCATGCCCACCTGAGAACTGGCAGACATCAGACATTTTTGAGAGTCCCCAGCACAGCTCAACGTAGATCTATTGACAGGCTAATCCAACCCGAGTGCAGATCAGATCAATCCATAATGACATGTTTTTACCTTATACAATATATGTTGTTTCCATTGAACATGAAAAAAAAACATGGACACATCAAGGTTCTCTCACGTTTCTCAAAACAGGGACAGGATATATACATCGGAATACAAAAACATACAGCAGTTATACCCAGGATACTAGTATACATGTAACACACTCTGTGTTGCTGATGGGCTGGCAGGAGCATAGATATATATATAAACACTAGATGACTCACCTGCGCTGCTGGCCAATGGAGACCGACGTTGCCACATGGCCGCCATCTTGCTACAGGTAACGCTCTCATTCATAACATTATGGTTTACTATTTAAATAACCATAGCTTGCTCAATTTTCAACCAATTTTCAAACGGTTTGGTTTTTTATAAACATCAAAGATGTAATTATGATACTGCATACTTATAATCATGGACTTTCATAAGAAAATAACATTAAGCAGATAAAGCAATAGCTATACACACACACACAAGGTATTTATATTAAATATTTACCGGTGTATATATATATATGTTTCCATTTATTTTATTAAATTGTTAATATTTAAAATAAATTATAAAATTAAAATATATTTATATTTTATATATAAAAATCAGTCTCATGTTACCACTCTGTAAGCCAAGCGTTGTTAATTTAGCAATGCCTTAGCTTGAAGAACAGGGACACAACTAATGACAATAGCATATGGTGGTATATTATTTAGATATTCACACCTTTATCAGAAGAACCAAACCAACATAAAATTATCTCACAGACAGTAGGTCCTGGCCAGTTCCGTCTCATTTATCACAATTATTTTGACATGAGATCTTCATATCGTCCTAGTTTTGTATTTAGTTTCTAGATTTGTAAACAAATCCAGAACCTTTGAAATACGTTACCACTTCACAGCACGGTGCATCATAGACCTTCCTGGGTACCACCGAGATAAAGGATTTAATATGACAAGCCATATGATGCTCTCATTTGTTAGTGACATTCCACATGCAAATAAGATAAGATAAGATAAGATGGTACTTTATTGATCCCAATTTGGGATTTTTTTTTTAGTTACAGCAGCATAAGGGACAAGGCAAATTACAATACATTTGAAAAAAGCAAGAAGAATAAAGAAAATAAAGAAAGAGGAAAATATACATGTTGGATTTGACAGGATATTATATATATCTAATATATATATATATATATATATATATATACATAAATATAAGGCAATATACATGTTGAGTTTGGCAGGATATTATATATATCTAATATATATATACATAAATATAAGGCAATATACAATTTGAATTTTACAGGATATTATATATATCTAATATACATATACATAAATATAAGGCATATGGAATATTAATGTTAAATATTAAATATTGAACAGATTATATATGTGTAAAATGTACAACGTGGTTATATTCAAGAGAAACTATGGAGCAGAGAGTTCTCTTCCAGCCAGAGGTGATTTATTGTACGGTGTTATTGCAGTGGGCAGGAATGTTTTCCTGTATCGGTCCTTGTGACAGCGGAGCTGCAGCAGTCTGTTGGAGAAGGAGCTCCGTTGACTGTCCAGCTGCAGGTGGAGAGGATTGGTGGGGTTATCCATGATGGACAGCAGCATTTTCAGTGTCCTCCTCTCCACCACAGCTTCAAAGGGGTCCAGCTTGATGCCGATGACAAACCCAGTTCTCATTCATAACACTCCGTCCGATGTCTCACTATGGGATGCGCCTCAACGCGTATGCAAACAGAAGCATCAATCTCATTACGCCAATCCTGATTGGCTGGTGATCTTGACATCTACGTCAGGGAATCCACCCACCCTTTAAGTAGCTTGCGCTACATCGCAGCGTCATTCAAACACCTCTTCTCGCTTCGGAGCACATCTCAAAAATATCAGTAGTCGGGCTAGCTTAACTGTCCACAGACTGAACCACAAGCTAACTTTCGGTCGACTTTTGCTTTGCAAGAAGATTGAATTAAATATGAACACACCAGTTAATATTGAAATCTGCCCCGCCGTTTTTCCTTTCGGAATAACGGTAAGGTTTTGATTTTTCTTCAAACGGTAACATACCTGTTACTGGTTTATCCCTCCACGCCGACACCACGGCGAGCGAGGACGGACCCTTCTCTCCCTCACACCAGAGGAGACGGAGATAAAAGATATTAACACACCAGTTAATATGAAAAATCTGCCCCGTCGTTTTTTTCCTTGCGGAATAACGATAAGGTTTTGATTTTTTCTTTCAAACGGTAACATACCTGTTACTAGTTTGTCCCTCCACGCCGACACCCCGGCATACGAGGATAGACCCTTCTCTCCCTCACACCAGAGGAGACGGAGGCTCGGAGACTCGGCTCTGCGGCTGCGGGTTTAAGATTTCGAGCACGGACTCACACCAGGTCTGCTCGTCCTGCCTTGGGCTGGAACACGCCCAGGAGGCTATCGATGCCCCCGGTTCGTGCGGACATTGTGCCCGCAAGAACTCCCCCTGGGCGAAAGCACGCCAGCTTCGCCCTGCCTCAGTATGGACTTGCAGGCCGTGTGCCAACGCGCTGCGTCCAGGCTGGACATCCCCTGGCCTAGGAGACCTCCAGATCTCGCTATGAGGGGAAGAACTTGCCCCAAGCCGCGAGGATGAAGAGGCAGCTTCTCCCAGTCTTTCCAGAGCTGCTGGACGAGGTGTCGGTCTCGTGGAGAGACCGCCCTTTCAGCAACAAGGCCCCAATCCAGGGTGCCTCCTCTTTGGACTTTGAGGGCATGGAGAAGCTCGGCTTGCTCCGCATGCCGCCTATGGAGCCGCTGGTGGCAGCCCACCTCCAACCGCGGCTGTCTTCGGCACCTAGCAGGAACCCCACGCTGCCGACAAAGGCAGACCGTTTCCAGTCAGCAATGACCGAACGAGCCTATAAAGCCGCAGCTTTGTCCGCCAGGGCGCTCAATGTCTCTTCGCTGCTGACAGCTCTGCGAGGAAATGACGAACAAACCTGAGCCTGCCGTGTGGGACAAAATCACAGCGATGCCTCCGTGTGCAGCACTGTGCAGTCCACTGGCTGCACCCGACTTTTCTAGTACGGGACGTACCTATGGGTGCTGTCCTATCGCGGAAAGTGGTCACCACAGACGCATGTCTGACGGGCTGGGGGGATATATACGAAGGTCGACCTGTGAGGGGTCTCTGGAGCAGAGACCTCCAACGGTCACACATAAATTATTTGGAGCTTTTAGCGGTGTTCCTCACCCTGAAACGCTTTCTGCCTTTTCTCAGAGGACATCATGTCCTCGTGAGGACAGACAACACGACCACAATATCGTATATAAACCGTCAAGGGGGTTTGCGTTCTCTCCAGTTACACATGCTGGCACGCAAACTGATTTTATGGAGCTGCGGGCGTCTCCTCTCTCTGAGAGCAACGCACGTACCGGGAGTGATGAACCTCGGGGCAGATCTGTTGTCCAGAGGTGCACTACTGTATGCAGATTGGACTCTACATTCAACAATTGTGAGCCAGCTGTGGGTGCGTTACGGCTGGGCCGCGGTGGATCTGTTCGCATCAAAAGAAAATGCTCAATGTCAGCTGTTCTTTTTAATGCGCGATCTAAACGCACCATTAGGCGTGGACGCGCTCGCGCACGTTTGGCCTCCGGTCCTTCTGTACGCGTTCCCACCCCTGGCTCTGATACCCCCAACTCTGGCCAGAGTGAGAAAACATCGCCACACACTGATCCTAATAGCTCCACACTGGCCTGCAATTACTGGCTGGCGGAGATATATCAGCTGCTGTGCGGGCAGCCGTGGCAGCTCCCGCTACGCAGGGACATACCATCTCAGGCGGGGACGACGATTTTTCACCCACACCCAGAGCGCTTGGCACTATGTGCCTGGCCCGTGAGTGGTATAACCTGAGTACAGTGGGGCTTCCTCAGAAAGTGATAAACACTATTCAGAGTGCAAGGGCTTCCTCCACCAGGTCCCTCTATGACTGTAAGTGGAGGGTGTTTGAGGAGTGGTGCCTTCAAAAGGGACACATCTCTTTTCAATGTCCTGTCGGGGTGATTCTATCATTTCTACAGGACCTGATTGATAAACACAGAGCTTTCTCTACGATCAAAGTGTACCTGGCTGCTATTGCTGCATGCCATGTGGGCTTTGAGGGAAAGACGGCTAGCCAACATCCCTTGGTCTGCCGTTTTATGAAAGGGGCTCGCAGGCTCCTCCCTGTTTCCAGGTCACTGGTGCCCTTATGGGACTTGGCAGTGGTTTTAGATGGGCTCACTCGACCTCCATTTGAACCCCTGGAAGAAGCGGACATAAAACACCTGTCACTGAAGACAGTGTTGTTACTGGCTCTGGCATCTGCCAAGCGAGTCAGTGACATTCATGCGCTCTCTGTACATCCTTCATGCACTCAGTTTGCCCCGGGGCAAACGAGAGTGTTGCTGAAGCCCAACCCTGCCTTTGTACCTAAGGTGGTTGGCTCATGTACCCCCATTGACCTTGAGGCATTTCCTCCACCGCTGTGTTCCTCTGAAGAACAGCGGCCAAATTTGCTGTGCCAGGATTACCAGGATTGTGGAAGCGATTGCTCTGGCTTATACGAGTCAGGGTTTGCAGGCACCAACGGGCCTGCGTGCTCATTCTACTCGTGGACTGGCTACATCCTGGGCTTTGTTCAAGGGTGTTTCCATCCAGGACATTTGTGCAGCAGCGAGCTGGTCTTCACCGCTCACTTTTGTCCGCTTTTACAGGCTAGATGTCTCTGCTCCAAGTGTGGCCCGCGCAGTGCTGGGCCCCGTGTTGGGACAGGGTTCTACCTGTTAAGTTCTGGTTGTTTTGGTGATTTCAATATCCCATAGTGAGACATCGAAGGGAGTGTTATGAATGAGAACTATAGGTTACTTACGTAACCCCAGTTCTCAGAGTAACATGAAGTGAGATGTCTCACCAGACGGCCCTTCTTGCTAAGGCGAAGCGAGAAGAGGTGCTTATTTTGAATGACGCTGCGACGTAGCGCAAGCTACTTAAAGGGTGGGTGGATTCCCTGACGTAGACGTCAAGATTACCAGCCAATCAGGATTGGCGTAATGAGATTGATGCTTCTGTTTGCATACACGTTGAGGCGCATCCCATAGTGAGACATCGAACGGAGTGTTATGAATGAGAACTGGGGTTACGTAAGTAACCTATAGCTTTCCTGATCAGTTTATTGATCCTGCTGGTGTCACCGGCTCTTATGCTGCCCCCCCATCCAACCCAGTCTCATGGCTTTTCGTGTTATAGTCACGACATTTAATCTATTGACTCGTGTTCACCAACACGATTATCCCCTTTTTTTTTTTTCGTGTCACACAGAACGACTTTAAAAGCAATGTATTTCTACTGGTAATGTGTTTCGTGCCTGCAACACGTCTTTTTCTCCGGTCGGGTCGTGGAAGCTGTGTGGTTCATAAAAACCATGATAAAAACATGTTCTTACTCAATATCAAGCCACAATTATTGCTTTTATTTAAAATCGTATAATTTCGGAATTTTGTTGCCGTCTGTGAGGAAAATAATTGGGGCTCAGAGCCTCAGGATACTGAAATCTGTATTTTTTAAATCTTTTTTTCCTTCTAATTTGTTATTCTTTTCTAAATAACACACTGTTATTTACTCACCAATAACACACAGTTATCCTTGTTTTTATTTATTTGTTTAATTCCATAATCTCGGGCTTTTTGCGTCCGTCAGGAACTGAATTTCTAAATAAAAATAACCGGAAACAGACGTAGGCATTTCGAGCGATTACCCAAGATCCTCAGCTATGGTTTAAAATCGCTGATTGGATGTTTTAGCCGCAATGCATGTTGGGAGTTGGTGTTTATATGATATGAAATCGGAAAAACATAAAAAAAAAAAAATAATAATACTTAATTCCGAGTGTTCTTGATTTTCTCTTTGAAAGTCATCACATAACGGCATTGTAATACACGGTTCGGCTGCATTACATATTACAGATCTGCCGTAGTTCTTTATTTATAGAGCCCTGATGAGAAGACCTTTGGAAAAACTGGAAGCAATGCCGCCGAAACTGAATACTTGACGTGGATAATAAATATATCAACAATTAAACAACATCTTCAATTTCTCTTCACACAATACGTCTCCTTGCAGTATCAACACTAATTCGGCTGACTTTTACATTTGATCTAATTCGTAGATAGGTTATATTTACACCATAACGGTGCACAGCTGATATAAAAGGACTTGTCGTTTTTACAGATATTACTGATTTTCTTTGACTATAAGAATGTAAATACTGAGTCTGAAATAATATAGCAATATGCTGTAAAATTATGTGAAAACATGAATAAAACTAAACATCTTCAGATGTTGTACATACATAAGTGTCCTACACTAATAATACAACGTTATTATGGCTGTGTGTACCTTGTGTGCACCGCCTAGTGGTTAAAGCACGTTATTGAATTATTGTTTTTATGTGTTATATTTGATGAAAAAAATATTAAGAGTACATACTTTCATAGGGGGAAAGTAGAAGGTCAATGATAGAAATATAGAATATAAAAAATCAAGAAGATACTATAAGTGATCTCTACAATAAAACAGTTTAGTTATTGGTTATTGGTAGCTCTATTATGAGACACGTGAACTTAGAGACCGAAGCCTCCACAGTCACATGCATTCCGGGGGCCAGAGCGGGCGACGTTGAGGCACATCTTAAACTGCTGGCTAAAAATAAACATAAATACAGTAGGATTGTTATTCACGTCGGTGGTAATGATGTTCGTTTACGCCAATCAGAATGCACCAAAGTTAATGTGGCGTCGGTGTGTAGCTATGCTAAAACAATGTCGGACACCGTAATCTTCTCTGGCCCCCTCCCCAATCTGATCAATGATGACATGTATAGCCGCATGTCATCATTTCAGCGCTGGTTGTCTTGGTGGTGCCCAGAAAACAATGTGGGCTTCGTAAATAATTGGACAGCCTTCTGGGGAAAACCTGGTCTGATTAAGAGGGACGGCATTCATCCTACTTTGGAAGGTGCACATCTCATTTCGGCAAACATTTCAGGGCTTTGTGGACTTAATCCATGACAAACTGGAGTTGAGACCAGGAGGCGGAGTCGCAGTCTTACACGCTTCTCTGCGCTCTCTCCTAGGCAGTCACCCATAGGAATCCCGAACCCAATAAAATACCCAATATTAACGGTGTGTGCGTCTGCCCAAGGGCAATTTAAGGTAAAACCTAATAGAGGTGTCACACATAATAACTTAATAAAAGTAAATGTAACAACTACTACAGTGCAACAAAACAGGAAGATTAAATGTGGTCTCTTAAACATAAGATCTCTAGCATCTAAAGCTATATTGGTAAATTATTTAATATCACATTATAATATTGATATATGCTGTCTCACTGAAACTTGGTTGAGACATGAAGAATATGTCAGCATAAATGAGGCCACTCCACCCAGCCATATCAATACTCATATTGCCCGAGGCACAGGCCGAGGAGGTGGAGTTGCAGCCATCTTTGACTCAAGTTTACTTATCAATACTAAACCAAAATTAAATTATACCTGCTTTGAAAGTCTCGTTTTTAGTCTTACGCATCCGACCTGGAAAACTTTGCAGCCAATCTTATTTGTTACAGTGTACCGTGCACCAGGTCCTTATTCAGAATTCTTATCAGAATTCTCTGAGTTTTTATGAACTTTGGTACTTAAAACAGATAAAGTAATTATCGTAGGTGACTTTAATATTCATATTGACGATGATAAAAATAGCCTTACTGTTGCATTTAACTCTATATTAGATTCTATTGGTTTTCGTCAGAGTGTAAATAAACCAACCCACTGCTATAATCACACTCTCGACCTTGTTCTGACTTATGGTATTGAAATTGAGCAACTATTAGTCGAACCGCATAACCCTGCTTTATCCGACCATTTCTTAGTAACTTTTGAAGTACTGTTACTAGACTACAAGGCATTAGTCAAAAGCTCCTGCAGCAGAAACCTATCTGTTAATGCTATAGCCAAATTTAAGCAAGAGATTCCACCAATACTTAACTCGATAGCATGTCTGCATGTAGGGGAGGAAACTTATACAAAATGTACACCACCCCAAATTGATCATGTTGTTGATAGTGCTATAGATGCGCTGCGAATAAAATTTGACTCTGTTGCTCCTTTGAAAAAGAAGAAAATAAAACAACATAGATTAGCTCCATGGCATAATGTCGAAACCCGCAAAATAAAGCAAAAGCCGAGACAGCTTGAAAGGATATGGCGTTCCACTAAACTTGAAGAATCTCGTTTAATTTGGCATATTACTCTAAATGAATATAAGAAAGCACTGCGTAAAGCGAGAGCAGCGTATTACTCTTCATTAATAGATGAGAATAAGAATAATGCAAGATTTCTTTTCAGCACTGTAGCCAGACTGACAGAGAGCCATAGCTCAATTGAGCCTTCTATTCCCATAGCACTCACTAGTAATGATTTTATGTGCTTTTTTAACGATAAAATTGTTACTCTTAGAAACAACAGGCATGAAAACGGGTCAGGGGTGAAAAAGGTGAGAAGGATATTATCCCTCTAGGGGGGTCCGGGGGCATGCTCCCCCGGAAGAACATTTTGAATATTCCATATTTTAAAGCATCAATCTGATGCTTTTTGAGATGCATTTTTGAGATAAAAAGATTTTTTGCCATAAGTTCTCAGTGAAAGTGGTATTACGATAAAAGTACACGATAAAAGTACTTGATTGTACTTGTGGTATTAGTCCAAGTAGTACTCTGTCCAACAGTACCACTTTCACTGAGAACTTATGGCAAATAATCATTTTATCTCTCATCAAAGATGGCAGAAAACATACATTATTGTACTCTGGAGGGGAGTTTGACAGGGCATTACTCCAAAAGTACACGATAAAAGTACTTGATTGTACTTGTGGTATTAGTCCA
>CALSBZ010040863.1:0-10740 GCA_943591055.1 Gobionotothen gibberifrons
ATCTTCTACCACTCCAAGTGGTCTACAGTCGAGTGCAATCCAGTGAGCCAGGGAGTTGGTTATTTGTTCAGATGTGGACTTAGTTATCCTGGCCCTGAAACCAGTCACCTGGTTGAGTGTGGGTTGGGTGTGGGTCCTCCTTGTACTCGGAGTCGGGCTAACGTCCACGCTAGCTTCCACGCTAGCTGCTATATGTTTAGCATTGAGGTGATACTTGAGGCTTGATGTGCTGCGGTGATATGCAAATTCCTTTTTGCATAATTTGCACACCACCGTGCTCTTATCGACGCTTCCATCCGTCCGTCTTTTAAAACAAAATGTCCCATCCACGGGGCCAACCAAAGCGGTCTCATCAGCTTCTTCGTTCATGTTTGAATTGTTCACTGTGGTTTGTTGTTGTCTGAAGTCATGCACGTTAGTTGGTGCTCCAGTATAATCGGTACGCCTGAAACTCATCCAGTGAGAAACGTTCCGCGGTGCAAGAATAAGTGCGATTAAAATGCGTTAATTATTTTAACGCGTTCATTTTTGTGTAATTAATTAATCTTAATTAACGCGTTAAAGTCCCGGCCCTAATTTATATAAAACATTTCAATGCTGAAAACCTGACTTTCTTTGAAATGTTCACTGATTTCGCTCTGATTGTCTCCTCCTCCTCTCCCTCCTCTCCCTCCTCTTCCTCCTCCTCTTCCTCCTCCTTCTCTTCCTCCTCCTCTTCCTCCTCTTCCTCCTCTCCCTCCTCCTCCTCCTCTTCCTCCTCCTCCTCTCCCTCCTCCTCTTCCTCCTCCTCTTCCTCTTCCTCTTCCTCCTCTTCCTCTTCCTCTTCCTCTTCCTCTTCCTCTTCCTCTTCCTCCTCCTCCTCTTCCTCTCCCTCCTCCTCCTCCTCCTCCTCTTCCTCTTCCTTCTCCTCCTCCTCCTCAGCCTCTAAGCACTTTCTCCACAGCAGTATCTACCTGTGGAGTCTGAGCAGGACGACGGCCCAGCGACCCGATAAGAAGAGCCTGAGTGTGAGCGCTGTGGTTCTGATGGAGCTGCAGTGGACCAGCACGGAGGTTCCTTACCTGGCTCTGAACACCTGTCCAGGTGAGTCATCTCTTCATCTTCATCCTAACCCTTCATCAACAAGCATCACAAGGCATTACGTACCTTTCCATAGCAAGCATTCACTGATCAGAATCAGCTTTACTTCCTGTTGACACGTAACAGGAATATGATTGGGTGTTGTGGTGCAAACATAACAGTGTGTGTGTCTCTCTCTCTCTCTGTGTTTGTGTGTGTCTCTCTCCCTCTCTCTCTCTCTTTCTCTCTCTCTCTGTTTGTGTGTGTCTCTCTCTCTCTCTCTGTTTGTGTGTGTGTGTCTCTCTCTCTCTCTCTCTGTTTGTGTGTGTGTCTCGCTCTCTCTCTCTGTTTGTGTGTGTGTCTCTCTCTCTCTCTCTGTGTTTGTGTGTGTGTGTGTCTCTCTCTCTCTCTCTCTCTCTCTCGCGCGCTCTCTCGCTCTCTCTCTCTCTCTCTCTCTCTCGCTCTCTCTCTCACTCTGTGTGTAGGTCGAGGATACATAGTGTGTGGAGATGATAAAGGCCGGCTGTGGACGTACCACATAACCGACCTGCAGAAGAAGAACTTCCAGAGCGGGAAACCCATCCAACCCACGCAGGTATTCATCTGCTCCGAATCCAACTCTACAGCTGTGATCAATAAAACCGCTGTGATCAATAAAACACAGTTCATATGATATACTACGTGTGACACATGTTTCTCTATGTATCGACCTTACTTCAATAAGAGCCTTCAGCGAGCATGTGATCTGGATTCAGCTCTGTGTTCACTGACCGGAGCACAGAGGGTGCTTCAGGCTGACTCATGGGACCCTGTTTCTCCCATTAGATGTGGACACATTAAGACATACACAAAAGCACAACAATCATTACATGACATGTCACTTGTTAGACGCTTTTATCCAAAGCGACTTACATACTCAATACTGTGGGCAATCCCCACAGGAGCACTTTGGGGAAGTGTCTCAGGGACACAACGACATGCTGACTGCAGTGGGGTTTGAACCTGCTACCCCATGATCCCAACACCAACGCACAACCCACTGCACCACACGCCAATATATACAAAATAACAGTCACTTCAATATCTTTGAGAAATGTACATGAGTGCCAGATACCAGGACCAGTCTGCAATCTTATTATATAGCCCACTGTTACATGTGTCTCAGTGGACTTTTTCATACCAAGGACCACCTAACTCCACAAATATCAAAAATCACATCGTTTTTCTAGAACAGATTACAAATCGCCTGAAAATGGTACAAACAAGTGGCAACATGTGTGACGAAGGTGTTGCTCTGGGCTATATCATGCAATCGTAAGTGAAACTTAAGCTCACTTCATTGTGGAGATATTCCCGCGAGAGTGCGGAAAACTAAAATGTATTTATTTAAAATGTGAAATGTTACCAATATACTCACGGACCACTAGGGGGCCGTGGACCACACTTTGAGAAGCACTGTTGTACAGAATGTGAATACGACCCCCTCTGTCCTTGGACCCTCACATCGGGCAAGGAAAAAGCCTCGATGAGAAACAGAAGAGAATCTCTCTGAGGACGCACAGACGTGCTATAGATGCCGTGTGTAAATTCAAAAGATAATACATTTACAACGTAGGAAGTCCAAATGCTTGAACATGCATGTGTCTGTAAATAAGAACAAGATGGACCCTGTGGGAGCCAATGAATGAACTTCCTCCTCATGAAAACATGTTTTTGCATTGCAGGTGTTGGATTGGCCGTCCCCGATGAGGAAGGGCCTCGGGGGGGTGGAGGCTCTCGGGGGGGTGGAGGGTCCCTCCATCAACAGCGTAGCGATGGATCCTGAACTCCAGTACCTGGTGGCCCTCAGCGACAAAAACATGGTGATCGTTTGGAAGAGAGAGGAGGGTGTGAGGAAGAGCTGAGTTTCCTTTGGAAGAGAAACTGATCAGACTGTACCACGCCATGCTGGTATTGGTTTGGGCTGTTTCTCATCACGACAACTTGACTACCTGTCTGTCTTAAGATCATTCTCCATCAGTTGTTTGAGGAAAATGACTTGTATGTTATTTCCATGGGGAAAGTGTCATAGCTATTGTTGGCCCGACAGATTTAAGGAACAACATGGCGATGGTTTGGAAGAGAGAGGAGGAAAGAAACTGATGACTGGAGGGATGTCCCGATCACCTTTTTTTCGCTCCCGATCCGATTCCAATCATTTGATTTTGACACTACTATTAGACACTGCGCCCACTCTGTTGCCAGGCAACCAGGTCTGAAAACAAGCCCCAAAGAAGCAACACATACATGATGTTGTGTACTTTGAAACCCAAACTACAGTAAGGCCAAAGGATGACTTTAAGATGTGAACATGGGCATTTTTGTTTTGTAACATTACATTTAAAAAAATGTGTTTCTCACGACAACAAGACTGTCCGTCGGGCGAAGATATCTCTCCGTCATTTGTTCGGGGAGAGTTACCTTTATGTTGAAGTGTCGTAGCTATTGTCGGCCGGACAGATTTAAGGAATCCAAAACCTGTATTGTTTTTTTAAAACGAAGTATAACGTTAGATTGAGCTGTTTCAATTCTGTATAACTGTATGACACAACGTCAGTCTCTGTTGTTGGACGCAGTGTGTCGCTCTCGCTCTCGCTCTCGCTCTCGCTCTCGCTCTCGCTCTCGCTCTCGCTCTCGCTCTCGCTCTCGCTCTCGCTCTCTCTCTCTCTCTGTGTGTGTGTGTCTCTCTCTCTGTGTGTCTCTCTCTCTCTCTCTCTCTCTCTCTCTCTCTCTCTCTCTCTCTCTCTCTCTCTCTCTCTCTCTCTGTGTGTGTGTATAACTAACCCTATAGAAGGCTTAAGAACAGACTGCTTTAACTAATGCAACATACTTAAGACTTAGAAGTAAACAAATAGTGACATGAAAGCAGATGGCATGTGCATCATGTTCACAATGCCAGGTTAACTAGTCGGTGTAATCGGTCATAAAACATTAACATCTGAAGAAGACAAAACAATGTTATTTAAGTCCACATTGTCGGCTTTAAGCATCTCATTTTACATTTAGATGTTTTCGATTTAGTTTCTGGTTTTATTCAAGTATTTGTTAAATGTCACGATTTGTGTATTTAGTGAAGTAACTTGTCCTGAAGTTAGAAGCCACTGAGAAGTATTTGTGTCCAGGAGCACAAATGTAATAAAAGCCGATGCAGTCAAATGAAACGGTGATCAGACGTGTCAGGATTTGGTTTCCAGCCTTTTACCGGCAGAATACTGAATGCATGTTTTGATAATTCACATTATTGTTTGTGCTTTTGTATTTTCACATACGGTGTGAATCACTTTGGAAATGAACCTCGAGTGTGTTTCTAACCCTAACCTTACAGTTCTTCTACTGTAACTTTGTTATTTATATTTCACATGTTGTGAAGTTGTACAAATGGATTTTTTTAATAAAACAATTCTGCATTTAAAAGAGTCCGGTTTCATTCTTGTGTTGGACAAACAAAAGGTACAAATTATTTTATTTCAAGATGTTCACCTGTATTGACAATATTTGGTCAAAATGTGACCAACCAAAGCCTCAGGTACAGAAAGTACAATGACTCATTCTCCATAGTGGCCTATTTCAGAATAATATTTACAATTAAAAGATGTTTTGCACAAAAAAGCTCACATTGTGTACTTTCTTACTGTATTGGCTTGTATACAGTATATATATTTGTAATTGTACTTTCCCCTGCATTGCTTTTACTTGTCAACACGTGTTTACCTGCAGTGTACAGTATAGTAGAGCATGGAGGGGGCGGGGTTAACGCTGCAGCTAAGCCCCGCCTCTTCTCCTCTCTCATTGGACAACCCATCATGACGTAACCCAACATCTCGCACATGATTTCACAAGTTGTACAAATATTTTGATAAAAATAAACTTCTTTCAATGTTGTGTGTGTGGTTTTGGAGTGAAAATACTTTGTATCTAAATGTATTTAATACATTTTTTTCTCTATGGTTATTTCTTTATTTAATCTTTATTTCATGTAAATATTGCTTTATTTTAATGGTATAACAGTTAAATAACTTTTACTAAATTATTTTTGAATACATTTTTTTAACTGCACTTGGTACTTTTATTAATTAATTATATGTTTCTACGACTATATATTTCATCTTTGTCATGTAAATATTACTATATTTTAATATTATAATATTTCCAGTAGTACAGTAGTGCATGGAGTTAACGGGGATAACGCTACACCTAAGCCCCGCCTCCTCTTCTCTCCTCTCTCATTGGACAACGCCTTATTACGTCAACCCCTATCTCTCCGCTACTGGCCAATGCGCACAAAGCCCTTTCTGTACCCTCTCTGTACTGTATTCGTGCCTTTGTGCACCATTACGACGCGACCCTGATGGCCTCCTAACATTTACACCTTTAATACACACACACACTCTTCTGTCCGGAGAAACGATGGGTTTCGCGGGTCTGGCCGTGGAGATGTTCAGCGGTGCTTCCTGCCGAGCCAGGCCGAGGTTAGGCACCCTGTTTTCGGCCCCGATTATCACAACAGTGCCGCTGAGGTTCCGATCCACGTCCTCCATGCAGGGTTACTCGGAGATGGCGAGGGAAAGATCCAAGACCGTCACCTCGTTCTACAACCAGTCCGCCATTGACGTGTCCGCGGAGAAGGTAACCATTAAGACTTTAAGGGTATTTTGTATTACAAACTGTGGCAACGACGAGGGGAGTTCAAAGCTAACTGTAGCTTTAGAGCAGCCGTTAGCTACGATTCAGCTGCGTTCACTGTCACTGGAAAAGTCAAGTAAATGAGATGCTTTGATCTAACGTTACTTGGATAAGATGTTCAGATCAGAATCAGAAAAACAGGTTTATTAGGTTGACACGTAAGAGGAATTTGACTTCGTGTGATGGTGCATACGTAAAAGTAAAACAAACATTAAAAACACAGATAGAGAACTATTTTAAGAAAACTATAATAACATTAAAAAATAATTGTAAAAAGCCTGTATAATGTCATTAATATCACTCACTATACGCACACGATGTTACAAAGTGTATCTAGTTGTATCCACTCATACTATCAGTGTTAAGATGTTCCATTATAATATAATGTTTAATAACGTAACGCGGTACGTTAGCCTTGACCGCTATTTGACCTATGTTCCACTGAGCACTTGAACGCAGCGTCTCGGATCTTAAAGAACATTGTGTCTAGCTGCTGAAATATAACACCGCTTTCATAACAACAGAACATGCCGCCGTGATTTATGGAGAGAGGATGGTGTACATCTGTCTGTACCCTTTATATATACAGTCTATGGCCTGTACTGACTGTCTGAGGTCAAGTCGACCCATCACTTTGTGTCTATTAAAGGGAACATGCTGTCAAACAGGGGTGGGTGCACACTAACAACTTCCAGCCTCTTTGTGTGCTGTCAAAAGTATTTCCCACCCTCTTTTATTGTCAGTTGTTCCTTTTATTCTGGCAATAACACCGATGTCCCAATAACTAACTACATTTTGCAGATGTCTTGAGCAAACACAAGTATTTCTTCACAGTTTTAATAAGGAAGTCATTTACATCTGTTTTTGTTATTCAAACACTGAAATTAAACCCTTTAAAGCTGCAGACAGTCAACACAATCTGTTGGGGGGTGTGTGTGTGTGTGTGTGTGTGTGTGTACCTACAGGATCTGTTTATCTTCTTGGTTGATAGCACTTACTGTAAGTGGCTTGTTGTAAAGTAAAATACAGGTTTAGTTGCTCAGATTAATATGTACGTGCTCAAAGCTTCTGATCTCCATTTCCACACGGCTGGACTCAGTGTTTGTCTTGTAACTTGAGGCGGTCACACGACTATTAAATAAAGAGGCGGAGGAAGTACTCGGAAAGAGCAGAAAATCTAAAGTAAAAGTTCTGATTCTGCAGAAAACTGTCCTCCATAAGTGAGAGAGGCATTGTGTTTTGAATGCAACATCTTCATCTGCTTTGAAGCGCTTTGAACACCAGGAGAAGCGCTATATACAAATACATCTAAGTAAATGGAAATACTTAACTTAATAAAGTATCACAAAATTGCACTAAAGTTCCCCTGCGATATGAAAACATACAGGAATTGAAGAAAAGACCGTTTTTTCCCCGCATACCATCCTTTCTTGAACTTTAATGATACAATTGGTATTTTTGTAACTATATTTAACCGGATGAAGGATTTTAGTCACGGACGTCTGGATCTTAAGTTATCAGAGCAACAAGCTGAGCTAGCTCGGTTAGCAGCGCCGAACTGCCCTGGAGAAACACATGCAACGACTTATTCAGTGTTTTGACCTTTAGTCACGGGGTCCGTTTGCTTTGGAGATTTGATTGTGATTTCACTTTCACACATCAGGCCCGTAGCAGCTGTCACTGCGCAGTCAACGATCAGGAGTGAGTGACTGAGAGACCCAGCTGGCAGTTGCTTACAGATGGATAAACAAGCTCCAAAGCGTAAAGGAACGCAAGAACGTGTTGCCCACATTCTGTTACTGAGTTTAGGCTAGTTAGCTAGCAGGTTTATTGTTTTGGGTGCAGTCACTTTTGCCTCCACTTGCTGTTCAAATAGATGTTGAAAGAAAAAGTAAATCTGTTTACAGTTCTGTTTCATATGGGTGTTGAGAGATGTATCCATAGATTTAGTCCCTAATGTTGCTCTCAAAGTGCACCAGATTGATGCATTTAACTTCAACATTTAAAAAAAAATCTTCCCGGGGGAGCATGCCCCCGGACCCCCCTAGAGGAGGTGAGGTACACCACCTGCCCACCCCCCGTTAAATTGTCTCACCCACATTGAGGATGCTTCCTACGCCCATGTTCTATTCCATGAGTCAAGTCAGGCAAATTGGGTCCAAATGTTATTGCATCAATGATCTGTTAACATTAAAATCAATAAATATATGCTGTAACTATTTTGCTCTAGGCAACTCAAGGGCTCAGGTAATGTGATTACTATATGAATGCATAGTTTTTTTTTGTTAAGAAACATACTTTCGTCGCCGGCCGGCCGATACATGCCGCGCATTAAGTGGGCCTGTCTGTCAATTAATCCCCGGGCCACTTTTTCCTCCCAGTCCGCCCCTGGTGCAGCCCTAACTTAAAGGTAGGGTAGGTAAGAACGGAGAAACCAGCTTGAGTGGGCTAGAATTTGAAAATACTTCCTTACAGAGCCCCTCCTCCAACACACGATAAGTGTGTGCACAGATGGAAGGCTGACAGGCAGGTAGGCCATCCAGTTACTTTAGCCGGGCCGGCTCAGATGATTGGTCGTGCTTTTTACAGCGCCACGGCTTCCACAGAAGAAATATTTTAAATGTATTTATTGTCAAAGCATTTCATATATTCATTGCTATCTGGATGTTAAGAGCATTCCATGGAATATAACAAGTGTTTCTGAAGTGAATTACATACCCCACCTTTAATGTACTGACTTAGGGATATACTTTAAAAAGTGAGGTTGTTTTGACCTTGCTGTGTATTTCTCTCTGTGTACATGGTGCAGTTGTACTTCCAGCTCTGCCCTGAAGCCTTTGAGCAAAGCCTTGTGTTCCTGTGTCTACGATAAACAGATCTTCTCTAATGGCTCTCTGTTCGTGGTTCAGACGCCTCAGATCTGACTCACAGAGCCGTCTGCTGCCGCCGCTCTCTAACATGTGTTTCCATCTCCTGACAGATTGTGTCTCTGCCGGGCGTTACCAGGGTCTCAGCGCCCGTTAATATCAAACCAACTCTCATTAATAAAAGCTGTTAACTTTTATTAGCTGCAGAAAAACTACGATCAAGACCATTTTTAAACCTAGTTGTTGTGCAACATGGGCAGTTTTCAGCCTCTATGATATCATCTTTTCTGCTTTTCTTTATTAGTATGTTTTTGACTGACAACAACAACAACAACATTTGAAGATAGATAGATACTTTATTGATCCCAATTTGGGAAAGGTTTTCGTCACACAAGCAGAAGTGTGTTCATACTATAATTGTAATGGCATCCAAGTGTTCCTCTTGCCACTATAGAGCGGGGTTGACGACACGCAATCCAAAATAAGAAGCAGCCGAAGGTTTTCAGTCAAAAAAATGTAATTTATTAACCAAAAAAGTATTGACTTAAATAGTCTCAAAATAACACATTTAAAACAACATTTCGGCTTTCTTATATAAACTATACTGCAATTTGCGGTTCAATTTGCAACACTAATCTGTCTGTAATTTGCGGTCAAAAAACTGTTCCGCTCCCCGTCTCATCAGGTCTCCGTGCACGCCGGCTGTCCTCAATTATCTCACTTAAATACCGGAAGGTACACGGATCATATTTACGATAAAAAATAAACAATCACTTCATCAAAACATATTCACCACGGCAATATAAATCATCCCATCATTAAATCATTTATCAAATTATAATTCGAAATAATAACTCTGACTTCATTGTGGCTCTAGCAATAATTTAAATACTTTAATAAGTGGAAAAGGATGATTAGAATAACAAGTCACAAATATTACAGGGAAAGACATGGATTTTGAGACCCTAGGACCAGTTTTCTAACATTTTATAGACTTAACAATTAATCACAGATATTCATATTTAAAACAATCATTATCTTTTTCACATTTTGCATTTCTGCAGAATTCACACGAGTAAATTACCCATAATTCATTGCTTTGTTTACATACACAGGATTGCCTGAGGCGAAAACACACCAGTACAGGGGCCTTTCTCATTTCTCTAACTCCCCTCCTCGACTCCCTTCCTCGACTCCTATCCTCGATACTTAGTCCCGCCCACAGGAGATGCGAGCGGAGGAGCCGAGGAGGGGAACTGAGGAGAGAGGAGGGGAAGCAGCAGGCGGTTAGAGAAATGAGAACTCCTCTCCTCTGAGCGGTCATTTTAAAGAGACGTCCATTAATGATGACAGGAGGCACAGCAGCCCTCTGTCTGATGGACAGATGTGTTCATGATGACTTATAGATTTACTTTTAATTCATTCACAGTGCGGTATAATGATTTGTTCCGCTGCGCTCAGCTCCTCCGTTTCCACTTCCTCATTCTTCTCCGTCTCAAACATTCCTGACATTCCAGAATGCACGCTTTTATATATATATATAAAACAGGCTACAGATGCGGACACACACACACACACACACACACACACACACACACACACACACTTACACACACACATATTGTATATATTTATATAAATATACACAATTTCAGAATCAAACAGAGCACTCTCATAATAACGTAACACTATCAGAGACTGGATATATCCCCCCCTCTGGTCGCTACAATGAGGAAAATAAATTACGGGCCAAAAGTTGTATTTACAAGTATTAAAAGTAAGCATAGACCTGTCTGTCCGCTGCATCTACGCACACACTGTACCACACACACCTACAGCTCCTAAAGCATAATCAGGCTACAGCCGTTGGGTATTTTATTATGTGAAGCACTAAATGGTTTTAGAAAAATATCGACTCTTTGCTTGGAGATATCTACTAAACTACAGCAAATAAAGAGAGTAGGGCTGTTACACTGAGTGATATATATTTTACACACGGCTCTGCTTTCTGCACGAACCTCACAGCTGTTCTCACTGTAAACATCGCGACGCAGGGGATGCATGCAGAGCTGTGATTGGCTGAGATAAGTCC
>CALSBZ010040866.1:0-10638 GCA_943591055.1 Gobionotothen gibberifrons
GTTTCTTAAAGTCCAACGTGGTGTCTTTAAATATCTAGTTGTGTCCAAAACAGAAAGATATTCACTTTAATGAAAGCACGACAATTTAAGATCAGTTTCTTATATTTTCGCACTTAAAAAAAAAAAACCTGAAATATATTTTTCTGTCAATAAACTTAATTGTTAAGTTGATTAATCGTAGCAGCTCTAATGTTGACATTTCTATAAGACACCTCATGTCTAACCTCATGTTACATTTAAAGTGTGCAGAGCCGATTTAGAAACTCGTACAAAACACCCGAGAGGATAATCGGTCTGCACTTCAGAAAAAGACAAGTAACGAATCCATTCAGATCCAACCGTAACACATGTTTAGCCGTTAGCGATTTGAAAACCACACGTTTAGATTACATTTAAATTAGATGTCAACGCATAGTGGAAGATGTTAAAATCCAAGCGAGAGGTCTGCTCCTGTCAACGGGAGTCCTCAGGTGGATCCAAGGTGACTGGTATGTATTGCAGCTAATAAAAGCTGCAGCGTGACACACACACACACACACACACAGTTAAAAAAGGCACCGGCAGACACGTTCTCTCTCCATATGGGTCAGTAAAGAACTCACAGCTCTGTAGACTGCACAGGAGTGAATGCAGCTCAGAGGCAGAGAACAGACTGTCCTGCAAGGGCAGAGCATTTCAGAGAAGAAGAAGAAACAGCATCGCTTCAAGCCACATATCAATAGGCAGAAGGGACACACACACACACACACACTGCAAACACACACTGCAAACACACCTCACTTAAAATAGACTCCTTTTATGCTATGAACATCATGCCTAAATGTCACAGCATGCACACACACACACACACACACACACACACACACACACACACACTGCAAACACACACACACAGAGAATGCATTACCTATATTTCAGGCACATCCTCCTGTAGATCTGCTATCCTTCCCGTCCTTGTCTTTCACACTTGCCACCAGGCAGATAATGCAGTAGGATTGTCAGCTTGGCATTCCTCCCTCCCTCCCTCCCTCCTTCCTTCCTTCCCTCCCTCCTCATGTCTCGCCTCCCTCTCTCTTTCCTGCTATCGCTATCCTTCCTTCTCTCCCTCTCTCTCTCTCTCTCTCTCTTCTATCCTGGTGTCACTGATTACTATTCAGCAGACGGCTGCAGTGGAGAGTGCAGAGAGAGATGACACACAATACCTCAAAGCTGAACACACACACACACACACACTATCTCACCTCCTTCCTCAGCTCAAAGCTCTGCAGAGACAGCCGACTCATCACCTTACCAACACACACACACACACACACACAGCTTCTCCTTCTCCTATTGGCTAAACCACCAGACGTTGGAAGAATGGAGCGAGTGTCAGAGGTAGAGATGAAACAGTTATTCTATTGGTGGCTCTTCAACTATATGATCATTTTAGTTGTTTTTTTAATGCAAGAAATGTTAGAGAAGGCATTTTTCATCTGCTCAAATATGGAGATGTACTGCGTGTGTGAATGCATGGATTGAAAAGACATTTAAAGACATTGACTCGGACTTTAAGGAAACTGGAATGGACTTTTCCTGATTAATCTAGAAATGAATTGGCGTGATGAATGTCAAATCTGAAACTGCTTGAGTCTGACCATCACTAGTCTCCTCCTCTATCCAATGTGCTCTAAATGAAGATGGGATACATGAGGAGGAAGCACTTTGAAACCAGCATCCTTCATAAAAATAACTTTCTCTTCCTTTCAACGCTCATCGACATCTGGAGAAAACTGTCTCCAACAATTTCCTGAATTCCTTTCCCTTCCCTCTCCTACCTTTATTCAATCTCTGCTCCCCGCCGTGTGTGTGTGTGTGTGTGTGTGTGTGTGTGTGTGTGTGTGTGTGTCTGGCAGTGATCCAGACTGAAGAGGGAGGGGCTCCTCTGAGATAAAGTGAGGACGTGCAGCACGTGCAGCTCAATACAGAACCTCCAAATGCTGTAACACACTGCATAATTCCCCCCACACACACACACACACACCCACACCTTCTTGAACACGTACAATCCACTATAATAGCTTTGCAATGACGAATATAATGAATATGCCTAGCTCTCCATCATCAACTAGTTCTAAGAAATCTCAAGTTAGGAAGCATTCGGTTGATTTAATACAAAAACTAATTTAATCGAAGTAATCACTTCTCTCGAGTCAGAAAAGAAGCAATCATTAATTTAATTGTATTAATTGAGCAATCTGCACTGACTTGGTACCGCGAATGATAACGTTGCTAGCTAGCTAACAGCAGTGATGAGTCCACGTTCGATTTAAGACAACGTTACACGGTCAAAACTCACACATAGCAAAGCTTTTCAAAGGGAAGTTTACTAAGGGAAGACACAGCACTACTCCTGTATCACCATATCCATATATTAGACATGTTCATCACACGGCTTTAGTTGAATACTCGATTCTGATTGGTCGATTCAGAACATGTGACACGTTAATACCGTAGTACAGTAAGGACTATAATGACCGTTGCTAAGGAGGATCAATAAAGAGAAAGTGTGAGAAATTAAAATCAATGTTGATAAGGCGTAATTTGAATTAAATACACTATTTAATTTAAAATCAGTTTTATTCTGAAAATTCGTCACTTCCGGTTAGCATTAGCATCTGGCGGAATGCTACGATTTCAAACCGTGAATTGAAGGTGAAATGACATGTGATGTTGTTCACTGAGCACACTGGGATTAGCACTCATTTATTGACGCTGAATAACGTTGATCAGCGAATGTTTAAATAACCACAGACACCAGAATGATGTAATTTAGCAACAGAAAAAGCCAGGAAATGCATTGGACCCGCCCCCCCGACGACGCCGGCCAATAGGAGAAGACCTTAGATGACAACAGGAAGAGCAAGCCATGAATTGACCTCTTCTGCCCCCCCGACACTGGACTGAGCGGTCACATGTGGAGAGCGCCTCCTTGCAATTTCTTTTGTACACCACCGCATCGTTTGTGTAATTAAATGCTGTTAACTTTTATAAGCTTCCCTTGTTGAGTTTTTTTTTTTCTTAGCCGAAGAAATACGATGATCTTTAAGTCAATAAAATACTTTCAATTAATATTGGGAGTCGATTCGGTAGTTTGTTTAGTATCTGGCCGAATGATAAGGGGGATAATAAAATAAAAAAATCACTATATCCATATATTAGACATGTTCATCACACGGCTTTAGTTGAATGCTCGATTCTGATTGGTCGATTCAGAACATGTGACACGTTAATACCGTAGTACAGTCAGGACGATAATGACCGTTGCTAAGGAGGATCAAGAAAGAGAAAGAGGGTAAAAGACAGAGCGATGGACGTCAGATAAATCACCAGAAGAAGACAGACAGGAAGTGAACACTAACGGGAACACGGTATGGGCTCTGTAGTGTTTCTTGTAGTGTACTGTGAACAGACAGTTTCAGGAAAACTCGATAAGTGCTGCCGGAAAGTTGTTTGCAGTTTCAGCGCAGAGTTTTTTTTTCTTAGCCGAAGAAATGCAACTCTCCCTGTTATGCATGATATACATTCCTGTGACTAAACGTCTGTAGCAGGACAAAAGCTCCGGATCAGATATCATTGAAGGGAGTCGTGACTCAGACAGCGGCTCCATCTCAAAGCTTTTATCAGTGTGTGAGCAGCTGCAGCTCACAGGTGTCCGCAGACAGAGGATCCTCCAGCCTTTTGTTCCTCTGAGGATCAGAGAGGAAGGAAGAATCGTCTCTGACCCCACAGCAGCTTTGCAGTCAGACTGACGGAGAGGAAACTGATCGCCTGGTGATGCCGGTGTCACTGCCTTCAAAGAGAGGAGTGTGTTTCTTCTACGTTCAACAACAGAGTTCTGACGACTTCATCCGAGTATAGAGAGTCTACAGGACAGGAGTGTTAGGTAGGGGTGCAACAAGTAATCGTTGGTGACGTCATCACGTGTGTGTTTTAAGCGCCGTCAAGCTCCAACGTTATCGGACATTTAAAACGTATGTCTATGTATTATTGCTACATAAACATTTTTAGTTTAGTTTAGCAGTCTTAGTTTCGCCAACTCCGTTTCTAATAAGCAATAAGACTACAAAATGCATCTATGGTGTATTTTCTATTTTCCAATCCAGACGAGATCTCTCTCCCCCGTCTGTGTGCGAGGGGGCGGGGCGGTTTACACACGCAGCTGCTACATGCAACACACACACACACACACCCGGCTGCTACATGCATGCAACACACACACACACACACACACACCCGGCTGCTACATGCATGCAACACACACACACCCGGCTGCTACATGCAACACACACACGGAGGAGATGGCGGAGAGAATGCGCTCCGAGGTGTGGTTAAACTTTACCCGTCTCGATGCTCGTTACCAAAAGTGCAATAAGAGTTTAGCATGTAAGGGCGGTAACACGAGCAATTTGTCTAAACATTTAGTAAATGCTAGCAGCAACACACGGAGTTAACTCAATTATACAAACATGGGTTAAAGATTAGAGGTACCCGAGTTATTTATTTAGTTAAAGTTTCAGCTATTCTGTTTACAGTTCTGTCATCACATTATTTAATACCACTGTTAGTTTCTTTTGATGTGAAATATTATGTATTTAATTTAAATAAAAAGCAATGTTATTCACAATTTGTTTAGTTAGTTTACCTTTAACCGATAAGAGTACCGTTAAAGGACCGGATCGATAAGCGGTAGTGGTACCGTTAAAACCTTAACGATTCGAATAATTAATCGATTATCAAATGAGTCGTTTGTTGCAGCCGTAGTATTAAGAGAATAATGGAAGATATATGCTGGGCAAAAGTTCTTGTTCACGGCAGCACAACATGAAAATTAAGCATTGAAAATAAAAGGGGTTTCTGGTCAGTGTGCACACTTTAAAGTTGTAATAGTTTCCCTGGTCAGTCACAAAAGCAAGGTCATCGTTTTTTGATAAATTAGCTGTTAATAAAGAGCTTCTCTTGGTCTTTGTGACTACTCAAACAGCTTTCACACACTCATTCATTCACGAGGAAGCCTCCAAAATAGTCTCTCAGGAGGAAAAACGTTCACACACACACTGATTGGTGGACGACGACTGGGTGTTTCTCAATGTCGAGGACGCTTGCTTGGTAGCACATGTCTTCCGAGTCACTTCCTTCAGAGGCTAGGCAAGAATCCTTCCTGGCATTCGGAAAACGAACAGTGGAACAGGCGAGCAAGTGTGCAGGTGTGCGTCACATGAGAAGCCCCGCCTCTTACATTTTCCGCCACAGATTTGGGGAAATTGGTCCGTGCGCAAAGCATTGTGGGGATTTTAAGACGGCTGAGTCTACACATGTGCAGCCTCGAAATGTCTCCAAACGAAGTACGCCGGGCTCCGTAGAATTCCAAGTATGCTGGACATTGGAACAGTCCTTTGGCGGGACTCGTAGTATGCCTAGTAGTGGCTCTGAAGCAGCTTTACTCGACATTGAGAAACACCCCCCTACCTCGAAAGCCACAGCTCTCTGTTAGTGGATCAATACGTCAATAATAAAAGGAGATGCTGAACAAGTGAGTTCCCTGACACACAGGGGACACATGTTGATGTATAGAAGACATCAAAAAGTGCATTTTGCATGATAGGTCCCCTTTAATATAAGACATATAGCCCAACTTTAAACGCATGGATGGACATTTACAAAATGGAGAGGATAAAATCATCTGTCAATCACAAACTGGAACTATTTGATGGAGAAAGTGCACCGAGTAAAACCTCATAGTCCAGATTACATTTTTACAAACGTTTGATTTTACTGTGAAGTCCTGATCACTCCCTAATGTTCGTACTTTTGACTGTATTTATATTATCTTTGTGTAGAAAAAAGGGCATTTTGGACTGTGACGGGGTTCAATTCGTCCATTCGATACATGGCTTAGTCGGTTGTTTAAGCTTCAAAAATACTTTATTAACAGCAGCAAAAAAATAAAATAACGAACCAGCTCAACTTAAACAAAATAAAAGACAAAACAGGCCGACCATCACTCTTCAGAGTAGACGGGTTCTGGCTGTTGCCTTCTCTGCAAAAAAAACCCGAACACGTCCCAGCTGTTGCCTTCTCTGCAACATTCTTCCGAGTCCTAACTAATCCTCCACAAGGAACCAACACCGTCCCTTTTGAACCCATGGCCCCTCCCACAGGCTCACCGTCCACAGGTGACACAATCAACTCAAACCACATTTCTACATAAAAATCCGACTCAAACATAAACAGGTTAACCACCTCATAATCATTTAACAAATTAACAAACGCACAATAAAAAATAAATGTCATGGTTCCTTTTGACGGAAGAGAGCAGGAAATGTTCGGTGTGTGTGTGGTGTGTGTGTGTGTGTCTGTGACCCGCTCCGTCACATGGACAGACAAACTTAAGATGTACAATCACTATGTCTTTGAAAAAACACTGTAATTGTTTGCTGCCAAATGTCACATTACAAAAGCATAAATAAAAGCCTTTACTCTTACCTTTAAGCTGGACTCGTAGTTTGTATTGACTTTAAACATGAGTCCCAGTCTCAGGTGGATCTCTTTAGATCTGGAGAAGCTGGGGTCGATGTAAAGAACCTCCTGGAACGCCTTGATCGACCTGGAACAGAAACACAGAGCGTTCAGTCAAAAGAGAACACACATATTGAAGTCAACAGTAACTGCGATACTGAAACTAACCCCTCTTGTTGCAGGCACATCACCTCTTTGACTCATTCCTCTACCACAGATAAACATGACTTTCACTCAGAGGTGGTTTCACAAGCATCCACCAGACAAACTCACAATATGACTCAACGTTTCAATATTGACATTTAGGCTATGACTGCGACAAGGTGTCAGATATTAAGATATCCAAGCAGGACTCGAGCTTTGCATTCATCACATTGACTATAATCCAACATAACGGCACTACTTTTTGTGCAGTCTAAGCTCGTCTGCTGTCCTGTTAGCTAGTAATACAAAATGCATATATCAATGTGTGTTTGGCTGCATGTGTATTTCCCCAGGAAGAATACCGAATGCCAGAACTTATGGGGACCTTTATAAAAAAGATACTAAGCAGTAGGGGTGTAACGGTATCCGTATTCGTCCCGTACCGCCACGGTTCGGACGTCACGTCACGGTACGGACGTCACGTCACGGACGTCACGTCACGGTTCGGACGTCACGGTTCGGACGTCACGGTTCGGTGCATGCAGTCACACGACGAATATGCCTTTTTTTTCTCGAGTGGGACAAAAGTCTGTCATTCAGGGCAGTATCCACTACACTATATATAATCCAGGGGGCGGTATTGCGCCTAAAAGCTGTTTGCCAACCGCCCTTAAACAACACATGAAGAAGAAGAAAAGTCTGTATCTTTTTAGTTTTACAGCTTATTGAACCTTTTTGTTTGACATCAGCCATTAAATATACTATGGCCATCTGAGTGTGTGTGGTTTGTTTTTAAACTGTGTAATAAAGTTAATTATTCAAAATGTTAGAGTTCCTTATTTTTAAACTGAAACTTGCACTACTGTTCAAAAATGAATAACATGCTTTTTCTTGTTGTACCGAACCGTGACCCCCAAACCGAGGTACGTACCGAACCGTGAATTCTGTGAACCGTTACACCCCTACTAAGCAGTGTTTTTGGAAGTCCAAACGGTGTCATAAAACCTGATTGTAACACTCGGGCTTCTGGGTATGTTCTGCATGAAAGAAATACATAATAAATACTATCACAATCTCTTGAGGACGGGTAACATTCACACTTTGCATATTGATATTTAGGCTTGGTGTCAGATATTAAAAGAATATAAGTAAGTGCATTAAAGCGGAGTGAAATCCCATTTGAGTCAATCCCCAGAGGAGCTTTGAGAAGTTTTCCAGCCAGATGTTGACAAAACATGTTCAACACTGACTGCTTTTTGCACATCTTTGCACACATGTCTGCACAGCCCTCCACTTTAAAATATGATATTTATTAGGGCTGCAACAAACGACTCATTTGATAATCGATTAATCTGTTGATTATTTCTACGATTATTTAAACGCCCACATATTTTTTTTTTCATTATTTTATTCAGAAAACTGCATTTCTAAATTGACGAAGTGCTCCCACGCTGTTGAAGATTTTAGTCAGACCGTGCTTCTCTACGCCTCCGCCATTTTTAGAATGTTTACCCACCCCCCCCCCTCACCTGGCGTCAACATGAGATCTGTATCAGGAAGACTTATTTGGATAATGATATCTGAACAAAAGGCCTTTGCATTCACACCTGGCTTTAAAAAGAGTTGTCGTTATTTTAAATTTGGCTTGTGTTGCAGTTGAATTTCAATATGCAAATGTGAAAGCCCCGAGGTAAAGAAGTAGAGTTGCTTTGAATGGGCTCCTTGTGGCATATTGCTCACCAAGTCAACGCTTCAAATTGATGGATAAATGAAATGGACATGCAGCTTACATATGTATTCTGTATATTTTGTAAGTAATTGCTGTTGGCCACATTTTCTTTTTCTTATGTACTTTTAGTTAATTTATTTGTTTTAAAAAGAAAAAATGTTGTGCTTTTGGTTGAACATGTTGTGTATTAAACTCAATAAAAATATGATCACAAAAAAACATATAGCGGAAAGACTCAACAGAACAAAAGAAATGAAGGTTTGAGCTTCGTTGTACTTTGTTCCGTCTCAGTTTTAAATCCATGGACAAAAAGGAGATGATAAACTTTCAAACCTGGACAACAAGAACACTTTAAAGTAACGTAAATTCCGGACTATTAAGCGCACCTGAATATAAGCCGCACCCACTGGTCGGTCACCAATTGTGGGTAGCGTGGCTGAGCTTCTCCGGTGTCTCCGGCTCGCCGGAGAAGCCAGCGCCAGCCAATCAAATCCCGTTTCTGAAAATCTGACAGCTCAAGCCCTAGCCAATCAAACCGCGTCTAAGCTGGGAGAGATATCCCGCCGTTCATTTCTATATTTCAAAAACAGATGGAGGATAAACTAATTATCGCCGTAGCAAATCACCCGGTTTTGTATGACCAGTCCCTATTAACTTACCGGGATACAACCGGAGGAACCAGGCATGGGGGGAGGTGGCAGAGACAGTGGGTGAAACTGGTAGGCTTCGCCTGTTTGGGGATTTTATATCCAGTATATCCAAGCATAGCTTGCTAGCTATGTTAACACTACGTAAACGGGGCGGGACATTCATGTGATTGGTTGTTGGTTGCGGGGCTCGAATAAAATCCCCAAGCTTCAGACACGCCCAGCTCCAAGCTTTTTTTGAAGCTGTAGTGTAAGCCGCGATGTTCAAAGCGTGGGGAAAAAGTAGCGGCTTATAGTCCGGAAAGTACGGTAGATGTAATGGCTGACTCAGCACTTTCTCAGCTTGAGCTAATGTTAGCTGCACAGACGCCAAATCCCTGAAAGTCTTGATGCAGGGCTTTTCAGATGATAAGCTTTAACTCGAATATTCAACTTCCTGTTCCCCAACGACCAGCTGTCAGTTATTTAAACTCTAAGACTGAAGAGATGGATGCTAAATACTTGTATGCATGATGGGAAATATCAGCTACATGTCTTAGAAATAGACGACAACCGCTGTATTGAGTTCAAAAGATACAGCCGATTATTTTTGAAATAAATAGTAACGTCATCTGCATACAAGCAGACCATTAACTGAACAAGAGCTAATGGTTTGGTCGATTTCAATAATTAACGTCATAAAATAATGTTTTTTAATGCTGTAAGTAACAATATTCTTCAATCTCTAATAACTTTTATGAAAACTTTTATAATGTCGGTTAGAGTGAAACTTGGTTGAAAGAAAAGTTGATATTTGAGCCCCAGACTGACTTTATGGTCAATTTCAAGAATTAACGTGACTTTTTTTAATGTTTGCAAAATAAAGTAACCAGAAAATCTTTCTACTTCTAACAGCGTGTTGGAAAAAGTGTAAAAATGTGTGTTCGGGTGAAACGGTGACAAACAAGTTGATATTTGAGCCCCTAGACTGACTTCATTTTCGTTTGAAATGGATGACGCAGCGTCTGCAGAGTGTATCTGCTCTCTGATGTGAAAGCACGTGCGAGATAAGAGCTGAAACTCTGCTGTCGCGATAGCAATAAACTCCTGAAATTAAACCAGTCTACGGAGAGGACACGTTGTCTCACATTAAACCCACTCATTGTGCAGCTATGACAACAATAGCATGTCAGCATGGAGTGTATAAAGTGACTGAATATCCTCCTCCTCCTCCTCTCCATGCACTGAACTCATTGCCCCCGGCCTCCTCCCCATTTATCTCCCTCCCTCCCTCTTTCACTGGCAGGAGCCATAGTGAATGCTTAGAGAGCGCAGCTAGACAGAATGGGTTGTGACACACAGCGTACGGTCGCCAAACGATGAGCGGAGAGAAATACTCCTTGCTTGGAAAAAGGCATCCGACAGCTAAACAGCAGCAGAGGCCAAAACACAACCTTTAGCTCTATTATAAAGGATGCAATGTGGCGTATCAGTTTAGATTTCAAGGCATACATGTTGCAGGATATTTCTAAAGCAGAGAGGGCAAAAGTACACACATCCTTTACTCAAGTAGAAGTACAG
>CALSBZ010040876.1:8608-19889 GCA_943591055.1 Gobionotothen gibberifrons
GGGGGGGGGCAAAGGGGACACTTGGCAAGTCGACTCAGGATGATGAATTGGAGTAAGTCAATTGATGGTGTGTGTGTGTGGTGTGTGTCTGTGGAGGACAAAGAAGAGGGTGATGAATGATTCCAGCGGGACATGTGCGATGACGGCCAAGATTAGTCAGCTCTAGACACAAAGGCACGTGCACACTCTCACCAACAGGCTTTACAGATGGCCAAAAGTGTCCTGGTGACGTGGCTGGCTGTTTGGGATTCCTGTGAGATGTGGTCGTCCTTGTGGGTTTATAGTCTGCTGTACTTGTGCCTGGAATACCAAAGGGACGTTATTCTTCAGCACAGGGTGGATTGACTTACTGATAACTAGCATGAGACTCTTCAATAATGCCAACTGTTGTCATCTGCACACACACGTACAGTACACTCTACACTGGCACCATGTTAGTAGTGTAGACCAAGCAGGCATTACTGACAGTGGTGCAATGTAAGGCAAATTATTACTAACTAAAAAACGATTTACAGTATTGATTTAAATTGATTATTTTTTAATAAAATGTCGGAAACAATTGAAACTATCTATCCCAGTTTCCCAAAGTCCAAGGTGACGTTGTTAAATGTCTTTTCAGTCAAAAACACAGAGATATTCAATTTAATATGATATAAAGCAGAGAAAAACAGGGAATTGCATAAAAAAATACTTTCAAAATGGATATCTTCATTATAATATTAGGTGATAACCTTTATTTTGATCCATTACTTGAGTCAACATATTGTTGCAGCTCTAGTTCAGTGGGGACACTTCTGCTTTCCAGTTAGTACCTAAAGGTGCACAGTATTGGTCGGTTAATGTCACCAAGCTGCAGTCATCTCCTGAACTTCACTCACATTGTCAGAAAAAGCTTCAGCTGAGGATTATGCGTCTCAAAGCCTCACTGGACATGCTGCTGAGAGGGATGGGCATGACAAATGTTCTCAAATAATTCCCTTTAATATCGCCCTTCCCCCATCCTCGTCCATAACATCCAGTAAGCTGGGAGCAAGTGGATTTGCTGAGTTAGAATGTCATTTCTCCTCTCATCTGTGAGGCTTCTTCATTACTTTTTTTCATCAGAACTAATGAAACCTTTTAAGATGAGTGGCAATACATTTCCTGACCGAGATGACAAAGACCCTTAACATTTTCAGAAGAGTTAAATAGAACTTGCTTAAAACCTGTCTACGTAAATCCATCCAAACATGTTGCACATTTCTGCTCCACGCTATCTCTTTTTAAATCTGCACAGCTCTCCACTTTGAATATAGTATTGTCTTATTTTATAATATTTGAACTGTACTCGGTTCCTCACATAATTATATTTTGTGCAAATATTGTTTTTATATTTTTATTTTATATAGTCTTAAAACAAAAAAGCTTAAAGCTTTTATAATAGTACTATTTTTGCATTAACATTTTTGTTACGTATTGTTCTTTCTGTGTCTTTAAATGCACCAAATAAACCAAAACAAATTCCTCGTATGTGTAAACCTACTTGGTAATAAAACCATTATCACAAGACCAAATTCACTTGCTTTTTTTTTACGAGTTTCTAAAAAATAACTTTTGCTTATCTGATATTGTTTTAGCATTGTTTTCATCCAGTTTCTATATCCATTATTAGAGTTTAAGATAAGAAAGCAGTTGTAGAGGAAAAGCACTCTACTACCCGTTCAGCAGCAAACAGCAGACACAGGCATATTTGCTTGATCAACAAATGATGACATGTCGATGTTGTTTCTGCTGCTCATAAGTGGCAAAAATACGGTTTATATAAAGTCAATTGGCATTTTAAACCAGAACAAATGTGACAACAACCTGTTTTTAATGGAAGAGACATAATATCGTTGGTGCTTAGCCCTACTCCACTTTAGTATGAATTGTTATCTGCAGTATGAGGTTATTCTTGGAACTACATTATGCAAACTGTGTCTAATGCATTTCTTGTATGCCACGTCTCATACTCTTCTAATCATTTTCACTGCATAAACCTAAGCTTTGTCACTCCTGTAGTTGATTGTTCCCAGTTCAGTGATGTAAAAAGCCATTGAAATTCATACTGGAGTAATTGTAATAATGTTTAATTCATATTGTCTCCATAAAGAGTTGGAAGCCGGATCAATTCGTTGTGAGAATGTCTGATTTAAATACCGTCAATGTTGTGTCAACTGAGCTGTGTTCAAGGTGTAAAGGGAAACATAGTCTATTAAACAACAATTTGATTTAAATTAGTTCCACATGTACATGAACAGCATACATATTGATGTGTTTTACATTTTGAAGACATTTTTTAACATACACTATATGGAAAGTATCATTATTAGACTTTTAAAGAGAGGCTGATCTTCTGTCTACATAAAGCAGTCCCTGAAGATGAGAAATATTTATTTGTAATCCTTCAGAAAAAGTGTAGTATTTACAATTTACAATTTCTAGGAACATCGTTTTAAGATTCCTGTTTTATGTATTTAGAGTAGCACAAGTCAAGCCATAAAGTGGAAAAAAAGCCTTTTTGCAAGACACCGAGTAGCGTTGATGTGCTTGGGTGATCATTCACAGAGGAGAGGAGCCACGGTTTTCTTAGAAGTGCCCCGAGAGGCTTTCCAGTTTCACATGAAGTGTGAAAAATCAGTCGTGTTACACTTTGATCTTGCACATGATAGAGGGGAAATGCATCGTGGGAAATAACTGAACCTTTGAAAATGTTTTCAAAAGGCGTTGTACAAGGCATTTCAAAGTTCAACTAATCTCTGCATTATTGGCTTGGACAGAATGGTAATAACATGAGCATGGAGGAGTTTTTAAAGTCATAACAGTTGTCAGTGAGTTGGTGATCTCATCTCCTTCGGCATTCGTCTATTTTTATCAAGATGAAAAAAAACCTGATGTACTGTGCACACAACAGAGCTGCAGAAGTATTTGCTTTTAAGTGTTTATATTATTTGTTTCTTCTTTGTTTTTTTGGTGTAGTCCCAACCTTCCCAAAGAACTGCAATTACCATGGCAACCATTGGCATTTTTAGGATAATAGCACATTTAAAATGCTTAAACTTTCATTATAGCCACAGGATGAACCATGTTAGACTACAGCAGCAAGATATCTGAATGTGTTGAAGTGAATATGGGTACTGCTTATAAAGCAACCGTTATTCAGTATGATAAATTATGTAGCTTGTAAATTAAAGTCACATTGCTGACTCTAATGAATTAATTTTAGCAACAGAAGATACCCATGAAAGATGAGGCACAGTATTTCAAATGTCTGCTACTAAATACAGTTTGCTTTCTCAAAAGGCAAAATAAAGCTTTTAAGTGTCTGCTTATATGGAGTTTCCATAGATCTCAGTGTTCATGTATTGCCTTAGAGCTAACCGGGCATAGAGGAGGCTACAGTGGATTCTGTGTGGGAGAATCACAAGATCAGTCCTTTTCTAAGCTGCAGACATATTCATGTTAACCCTGTCTGTTCCAACCAAGATGTCCATAGTTCTATAGGCTTCCAGCACTCTGCAAGTCTATGCATTTGATTGCCTCTTCTTGCTCATGCTTGCTCCTGTGCGCTGCCATCCAGATTCAATTCAGCTGGGGCTTGTTTAGACTCGTCCACATCTGCCCAAGTGTACCCATACCGCACGCCTCAGTGAGCAGTGCACAGTTCAAAGTATGTTGCATTCACTGCCCGAGGGACATCCAAGCTGAGCAATTTCAATAGAAACTATAAATACAACACAACAATGAACGAGTGAGATGTTACAATTATGCTCTGTGCCATTTCATCCAATACCACTTTATATAACTATTGTTCTGAGTTATTCTGTTTATAATCATTTAGCAATATGTTTCATCAGATTAAACAAGAGGAACTGTTATTTTGAAATTGTTCAAGAGGGGATGGATATTGTTTTTAAGCAGAATGGAATAATGTCTTCTCCTTGTTATTAGGACACCAATGGTCAAATGGCAGAGAAGGGCTGAGGTGATGGATCATGTGGTTGCCCTCACGTGAAAAGACGAACCAGCGGACGTCATCAGGACATGGCCAACAGAGGTGTAATCTTCAGAAAACAGGACTAAACAAGTAGGTTAAACCTTCAGTATGTCCATCCCGAATGAGTCTGATCACATAGGATTTACTATTACATAACCAAGAGGTGAAAACTCTGGAAATGTTTTTGATGAGTAATAAGTGTTTCACTTGCACACAGGGTTACCCAGCCTGTCAAATATGCAATTAAGAAATGATAAATTACCACAATGCAATAAATATTGCAACATTAGAAATTAAGCAGAAGTTGAATTTCTTTTGAACACTTTTATACAGTATGTTGATGTTTTAAAGTTATCAGACTAAGTAGCTTGGTGGTTTATTACATTTAGATGCATACTACATGTATATACCCGTGATGTTAGTGACATTATAAGCAAAACACAAAAAGTCCCTCTATTCTTTGCATCTTTATATTATTAATTGCAAGGAGATCCATGTTTTGGCCAACCCTTTTAACGTTATTTTAGTGAAGAAACAGGATGTTCTATTGCTGTAAGTAGCTGCCAAAATAGAGGTGACGTAAGTTAAATGTCACATTTCATGATTCTGTTTAGCACTGTTACCAAGAAGGCCCAATAATATATTTGTTACTTTTATTTCCAGTTACAGCTCATTCCTCTGCATTATCTGTTTATGTCATTGAAAAATGTGGATGCATTATCATATGCACACACAACCTCACACACATTTACACAACCAGCACAAACACTTTCTTGCTGATGCAGTCTATTACACGGAGACATGTTCCCTTACCCAGGTGTGCAGTTGAAAATGTGAAGTATTCCTTTACCATCTGAAAACTACCTGTGAGCCTCCAGAATGAATGGCCTGTCACCACAGAAGGTAGGATACTGTCAGCTAAGCAGCGTTATGTGCAAGGCTGAGAAATGAAGGAGGAAGGCAAATCAATCCATGTTTTTTGTTGTTCCCCACATCCTTTTGTCCCCACACAACACGTTTAAAACCTACACATACACGGTAATTGGAAAGCTTTGCCAAAACTTTATAGACAAACAGCAATCGGGTTGTTAGAGAAGGAAAGAATGAACTATGCGAACCACAAATATAGATTTAAACATCCAAGGGAAAGAAAGCCACACACTTTTATGCTGACTTCAAAAACCACATGCGGCAGCTTTCATGAAACTTGTAAGAGAGTAAAATCTCCAAGAGATAGCAGGGTGGTTTATCTCTAAAGGCAGCCATGGTCCAGCCCCGGAGGCAATCACTCACTGGTGTGTGTGTGTGTCACAAAGTCATTGTCAGTAGTTTCCCTCCCTGCTATCGCTCTCACTCTGACTTGCTCTTCCTCTCCGCCGCTCTCCTGCTTCAATCAGAGAAATCATTTCCTTGTTAATTGCTTCTTTACCCTGCAGAGCTGTCATGTCTCAAACTGTGAGGAGAATAGTGAGTTTCAGGATCTGATGTGTTCTCTGCTACACCTGTCGAGTATACCAATGTGTATCCTGATGTTTTGTTGACAATTAACAGAACCCAATCACCAAGCACATATTTTGTCCATGGTAGAAAAATAATAATCCAACTTTAGGTTTTTAACATACAACACATAAGAAAGCTGTTAGCCAGGTAACATTTTTACTGACCATCGCTCCTGTGCGTACTATCAATGTGCAGTTACCCCGTTGAGATAAAGTAGTGTTAGTAAAACATTGACAGCCTCCATGTCATCACTTATGTAACAGTGTGGGGCCAAGCCAACGTCTCTGGTATTTGTTAAAACCTGCTTAACGGAGATTCCATGCATGTGCATTCCCGTTTTTCGACTTATTTGCCTAAACTCATCAATTGAGTAAGACACTGCTCATTATCTAGCATGCAATAATGATCCAGGTGTCTCACCAGTGTATGATTTTTGGAACTTAAATGGTTCCCTTAAAGGTCACCTATTATGCAAAATCCACTTTTTCCTGTCTGTTATACATCAACATGTGTCCCCTCTGTGTAAAGAGATTCTGAAAGTTTCAGGAAAAAAGATTCACAAGATTTTGTCCTGATCCATTTGTATAAAAACCTGTCTGGAAATTAGCTGATCAGATTTTGGCCACTTTATGATGTCATAACGATTGTTTGGCTTGTGTAAGCATTAGCCAATAACCAACCAAGGTAACCCCCCACCTTATCACCTGACTCTCCTCCTAGAGCACCATTGTGTTATTTCTAACCAAATATCTCTCAGAGGGGCGTGGGGAGTGGCTCCTTATTTTCATCTAAAGTAACAGACAGAGAATCAGCTCTTTTGAAACAGGGCTGAAACAGAGGGGATTATGGGATGCTACAATGCATGATCTGTTTGTTATTTCGAGGCAAACACTTCAGAGACATGTTTTGTATAAATCTAAGACCTATAATATATTGATAAAAAACAGTATAATAGGGGACCTTTAATGTAGTTCACATGATGCATAATTCTCACTCTCAATCTCATGACAAAAAAAACCCTTTCAGACTGCTTTTCAAAAGAGGATTATTGATGAACAGAAATCCATAGAAGCATATTAGCCGAAGCTAGGATAGAGTTACCCAAATGTGGATTATAATGACAGTTTGAACTGTGGAACAAAATACTCACTGCCAAAATAGCTTATTTCTAAAATCTAGAAACAGCAGCGATATTGCAGAGGTTTACATTTTGACTGTGTGTGTGTGTGTGTGTGTGTGTGTGTGTGCATGTGTGTCCCCATGTGTGAGTGATTTTGACAATCCCACTTTCAATGCTATTTCAAGGAGACACACCAAATATCACGACTTATTCATGCAGACCAATACTGGGACTGTAAATAGATGATTGAGGCCTTCAAAGTTCTGAAATTAGAGTGAAAAAACATACATTTAACATGTGCTTATAAATGATCTAATATGAATGTATTGCACAATCTCTTGTAAAGTCAAGGAACTTTCAAACTTCACATTTTCCTTTTTATCCATGTAGCTGACGCTGTTAGCTCAGTGTGAGCAGAGCAGGTAACAGGTCAGTGTTTGGCCCAGGGACCCTGTCATATCACATTAGTTGATGTCAGGATAAAACCCGAGACCTTTCAGTCACAGCTCTCACACTAAAGCAGAATCATCACTTTCTTGTTCAGCAGCAGATTCAGAAGACACTGATGCTTGAGCACAGCCTTGACACTGTATAAGGTGCAAAGACTCATGGGGAAATCTATGATGTGATCCTCTGTCCCGCAGCCAAACAAGACATCACTGTCACATCTCACCCATTTTATCTATCACCCCTCTCTTGCCTCTTTTCACATGCCCTTAGTACTTCTCCCGTCTGCTGTCAGTCCTCTCTTGGTTGTCTATGCCCTTCCTCAAAGATATTTTATGCACAGAATCAATTTAGGATAAGAGTTCTCTAGCGCTGGCTGATGAGCATAGAAAAACTGGCCAGACAAGCATAGTTCAAAGCTGACTAGCTGCGTCCTGATACGCATAGAGCTTATTCAGTGCTTTTTACGCCACCTTGCCTTAGGACACAGAAAGGGAGAGATATTCACGACTGGATGAGCATCAGGGAGAAATGGAGCAGGAATTATAAACGGTGGATAGACACAGTACAACCACACTCCTGTACGACATGTTTTATCTATGACCAGTAAGCATTATTGTAATTTTCCCGATTTTCTATGTTTAAACCAGGAAAGCCTATACCTTTTTGTGCTTTTAGTGTTAATATATTGGTCATACAAGAACAATCGTATTTGATTGAAGCACTGTAAGAATACAGTGAGATGTCTATTCACTTACACAACTTATTAGTATATCACATGGAACTATATAGTTTAATATAAATGCTTCCTCCATTTCTGACTTTTTGTTCCTCTCCCATTATAAAAAATCAGTAGCGTGAAGTTTAAAAACAAACAACTAAACTGCAATGATCAAGCTCTTAATGGTAATGTTTTATATTGGAGATCAGTAGGATTTTTTGTAGTGTTGTTGCGACATTCTTTGACCTCGTATTTGTAATAAAAGTGCCCCTTCATATTTGGAATTAATATCATATTATGGCATAAGAAAACACAAAAGGTTTGCTTGTTCCAAGTAGTATTTCTGTCTTTGTTTCCTAAGAGATATGAAAGTGTGAAGTGCACTGAGGCCGGTACAGACACAGTTTGGTTGTGGGCCTTTCGGCGGTGCAAAGTAGTGAGGGTAATGCTTGATCATTAAATACATTTCTCATTAAATTAATGGAAATTGACAGAAATCAGCATTCACTCTTCATCAGAGGAAGGATTTCTTTGTTTGGAATACAAATGTTATTTTAGGACATAGCTTTACAGTGCTTAACAATTTGCATTAAAACTAATTCAAATGTTTAAGATTGAACTAAACGAATGCTGGAAAGTATTACTATACTACTGCCAAACTTCATGAAGCAGGATTCGACCGCAGTTAAATCAATACAAAAATAAGTATCCTTGTGTCTAATGAGATCCATTATCGTGTTTTGAGCTATAAATATAATGTAAAATCCATTTCAGTTCCTGCATTAGCAGCTCTCTTTTGAAAAGCCAGATAATATTGATTATGCTCTCAAATCAAATGAGTCATACTAGTGGGTAGAGAAATGATGTACCCATTAGAAAAATCAATTATCAAGTCCTTTGGAAGTGGGACTAGATTCCATATGTGCACCAGGTGTGCTGCGGGTGTAGCACATAAGGACTTGGTCACCTTGTGTTCGGGGGGGGGGCGGACAGTCTCTGCTGTGCCGGGCCGTCTGTCTGACGTCTTGTGCTGGCTCTGGTCCAAACTGGCTCACTTCCTGGTGTCTCTGACAGCTACCAACACCGCTGCCCATATAGGAGGGAGGGAGGGAGGGGGGGGGGGTTGTGACAGGCAATGGCCAATTCAATAAAGCTCAAGGCCACATAGCAATCTGTCCACATTGTGTGGAAGTCCCAGAGCACGTCTCCCCCAAGATCCTCTACTCTACTGTTTGGCAAATATCAGAGCTACAAATCATAGAAAGGATTTGCTAATCTGATGACAATTAAAGAATGAAAGAAAGAATGAAAAGGCAATAGGGTAATTGCCTGATGGATTTGGAGAGTGATGGATGAGTGTTTAGAAAATCTTTAAAATATACTGACTACATTTGTATTTGTATACCTGTATTTATTGGCCACTCCCCCGTGCATGCTGGGGAAGATGCCATGATCCTAATAATGTAAGGAGAATTGATAGCTGAATAGACCAAGAAATATTAAATATACAAGTATTCTTTCAAGAGTGCACTCTAGGATGCAAAGTTATATACTATCTGTAAGATAATGAAGTATTCATGCCTCTTGTGTTATGCTTCATTACATTATGTCAAAAGATGGAAAACATGTTTCCTAGAAAAAGTTAGTGCCTTAATTCTGCTCAGATTCATTGGAGCCTGGAGTCCTTAAATGCATTCGGCACAATGGCAGGAAACATTCTTGATAGGTCATCACAGAGCTAACACAGGAACACAACTCATTGTAAATGCACACTATGAATAACTTCACTACGTCAACAGTAGTATTTTTTTTCCGGTTTAATATTTCGTACACTACAGAGCAGGGTGGCAGTTGTTGCCTAAAACAAATTACAAGTCACTTACCGATTATCACATTAGAATGTCCAGCTCTACATACTTATTTAATTTAATCTACAGCTGGGAGGGGTATATCACATGTATACCTAACATTATTTAGTGGTTCATTCTACAAGGAATCAAACCTCAGTCCTGCTTGCAGTGAGTCAGTGTTTACCAAGCAGTGCTGCCATGGGCAATTATCATGGCTGATTGTAGAGCCATGTAATTAAATGAATGCACATTATGTATAACTAGTCAAATGAAGTAATTATACTTAGTGAAGCAGATGAATTCTTTGGCAGGCAGAACTTCACAAAATATTATAAATCTAATTAAAGAGGTAACTTCTAACATGAATGCCACAACTCGTATTAAGGTCGCTCCTTATTATGAAGAATAATTGAATCCTCAGAAATCTATATTTTTGTATATGTATTGGGAGCAAAGGTGAAAGAACTCTATGGTCCCCTGGTATCTGCGTACACGTTGTGCAGAGAGGAGGGAGGACAGAGGCAGCAGTGGAGAGGTTGTCACACCAGGAAGTCGTATGTGAGCCAGAGTGAACGTGTCACATCTCCAGGAGCATCTTCACTATGACTATGGAACATTTTCTTTTCAAAGCCTGAGTAATTGCAGTTGAGTAGGTAAACCTGCCCCACATTCCCCAGCATGAACACCAAACACCAAGTCCTTTCCGACAGATATGCACTGCGCTTCACTTTAGATCTGAGTTCACTGAGTCAGGAGGATCTTTCTAGGTCAGTGAAACAGACTGGAGCAGCAGTCATAGTAGCAATTTACATTTCAGATGTACTGTAGCTTCCTCTATCTCTCAGAGCTAGGTTATCTGTTTGTTCATTGGAGCAAAGTCCTTGTTTCATGTCTTATGCATGACTGAACCACATGCAAGTGGTAAATGTTTCATTCTACAAATGAGAAATTAAGAATGCATTTCTATTTTTAACCAGAATAAAACAGTTAAGCAGAGAAAACACTTTTCTTCAATATCATCTCATGCATACACACATTTCCTCTAGTACGGAGACTATTTTTGTCGATGGAAAACTTTGCAGACCACACTTAAACTATTTAAAGGAGGGGTAGGTAAGTTTGAGAAACCGGCTCGAGATACACTTTTTCTTATATTCCATGGAATGCTCTTAATATCCTGATAGCAATGAATATTCGAAGTGCTTTGAAAAAAAATCCATACAAAAATGTCATCTGTGGAAGCCGTAATACTGTAAAAACTACGACCAATTATTTTAGCCGGGCCGGCTAAAATAACTGGTTGGCCGACCTGTCTGTCAGCCTTCAATCTCGTGCACACACACACACACACTCGTGCAGTCATTGCGCGTGCCGTCATTGGGCGTGTTTCCCATCTCCTGCTCAGTCGCCAGCAGCAGCCGCTGCAGCAGGACACTTTCACCATGGCAGAGTTTGCATCAACATCGTCTACCGGTCGCAAAAGAAAAACTGTAATGGAGCAAATTATGAAGAAAAAGAAAGTGGAAACTAGGAGAAGTCAAACCAGAGTCAATATCGGAGTTGCTTTTCAACGATAATTTGCTACTTATGGAGCACACCGAGCTGATATGTAACGTTACCGCAGCCTG
>CALSBZ010040880.1:3527-19205 GCA_943591055.1 Gobionotothen gibberifrons
TGTGTGTGTGTGTGTGTGTGTGTGTGTGTGTGTGTGTGTGTGTGTTAAAGCCAGTGTTTGTGATGCAGATAACGAGTTTATATCCACACTAGGATGAAATAAGAAGCCGTTTCCCTTTCCGAGGCTTTGGGGGATGTTTCTTTGTGTGTAGAAACAAACAGATAGCGGCAGTAATTGAGGAAAGTCGTCTTATTAGATTCTGCACTTTGCTGGGTCTATTTTTGTCGAGGGTGCAGTGGAGCTGAAAGCTGTGAAAGTTTATCACCTGCAGTGGAAAACTTTGTTTATCGAGGAAAAGGTGAGCAAACTGAGACGGACAGATTCTCTCCTGGGAGCGAAAGCACAGCTGCCGGATCTCGTTTATCTGCTCCGTCAGGGGCACCTTGCCTGAATTTAAAATACTACAAAAAAGAAAAACAACAACTTCCCGAGAAATAGCTGTGAACTTAAATGATAAAAAAGTTTCTAGTTTCAGGGATGTTTCACGGGGAAAAAAAGAGCAAAATCAATCGGTTTCAACCTCCAGGGATAAGAATTGAACCAAAGATTGTGGAGAAATGCCAGTTTATTCCTCCTAAAACACAAATATACCCACGAAAGAAAACCTGGAAATGAGGCAAAACAAAACCTATATGCTCTTCAGTCACTTTGATAATTAAATAGTAAAAGAATATTTAGTTTTTCATTACCTGATTGGACCAAATGCTTTTCATTCAGCTCGATTTTATCTTCCGGCGCCCCACAGGGAACGATCCTCGGCCCACTGCTGTTGGGTTAGATAAAGGAATAAGTCAGCATTTAACTTATTAAAGTTGAACAAATGTTTGTAAGCTGATGTTTTGATAAAGTTTTGATGTTTTTTTTTTTGTGTCAGTAAGGACCGACTTTAAGCTACCTATAAAGAAACCGTTATTGATTTGATTATTTTTCAAGGACAGTAGCTGTAAACGCACCAGTTAGCAAAGAGGCTTTTTTTCCTCTGCACTCTGTGAAAGGAGTTTAAAAGTCAAGCAAATGATGATATTTATAGAAATATTGATTGTCCAAATGCACCAGTATTTGCCTCAGTTTTAGGCCAAATAAGGTTTCAATAACAGACAATCTGGATGTTTTCGTCCACAGATTGCAGTAAAACTCCTGAATGTAAACCCATGCTATCTAATGGCACTTTTCCTGTCTTGTAAACGCAGCAAACGCCTTATTTTATCTTATGTTTGACAGATATTCACATCACATGGAGGGATAGGACAGAAAGAGCGAGTACACAAAGCTTTAAACCGGCTTGATGTATTGATACCAAACCTAAACATCCCCGTGAGATTGACGGTTCGTTTGGGAACATTTGATAGGGGTTCGGGGAAAAGTGTGTGAGGTATTTGGGTCAATGAATGGATGGTGGGAGCGTCTGATAGACTTCTTGTCAGCTGAAGTTGTTTTTGTCTGCTGTTATCGGGGGAAAGTCACCCTGAGGAGCGCTGGTTTCGGTGCTTTTTGAGCAGCATCGGTGATGTATTCAGGACATAAAGAGCAGTTCCTGAAGGCAACAGATGTGAAAGCTCAGCCACCCGAGTCTCCGTCTGTCACTTTCTTTTCTTCTTTCTTTGCTTTGAACTCATGTCTTCAGGAGAGGCTTCACATTCGTTTATCGACGATTCAATCAAAGACCCACCTCAATGCTCTGCTCTTATTTCTACTGCCAGGAAAGAGGCAATGTGTTTTCATTACTCCTCAGATGAAGGCTCGCTTGAAAAGGTAGAAAGTAAAGAAAAAGAAAGAGGGAAAACCTTTTGAGCTCAATAGGAATTCTTACAGAGATCCAACCAAAAACACCAGAAAATTGTGTGTCACATATTGGAAATGTTATGCAAAACAGTCAAGTCTTTGCACTTGCAAGAGAAAGAGGAACTTTCCACCATCTTTAAGATACTTAAGGGAATATTGAAGTGTTAGAATCCCCGTTTTCTCTCTGTGTTCCCAGCAGAGTCCAGTATATGCAATGAATTGTGACATTAAGCCAGATTAATGGAGGATATTTTGGTTTTGTGTCAGTAAGGACCGACTTTAAGCTACCTATAAGGGGAGATTAAAGGGTAATTTCAGCTAAAGATAGGTACTGGTGGTACGTGAAGTAGAAAGACTCCGGTAGGTGTAATGAATTGTGACTTGATGAGAGTTTAGTGCAGGATATTTGGGTTTATTCTCACTGAGCAGAAAGGAAACATCTTTCTGAGCAGAGACTCTGTTGGCAGATCTCAAACGCCGGAGGAGTTGAGTTTCAGAGCGAGAAAATGCTGTGTTTTAAATAAGTGTTTTAATTCTTGCTGTTTTTAAGTTTATTTCCCCAAAATGCTTCGACTACACGCAAGTGTCAGAAAAGTGACAAAATAGCAGGGTGTATGCAGGAATCCTGAAGTCACATGTAAGACCTTTTTTATGACCCTTTCCATACATTTTAAGACCTCATCTCCACTTGGAGTTCTAACCGGTTACCTTGGCGACACACTTTACCTCACATTGACTATATACAGTTTTGATTGTCCTTCCTCCTTATCTTCCAACCATTTGGACGCAGACTTGCATTTCCCCATAACGATGTTGTTTAACAACCGGCGTAAACGGAGCTTCGCGCGCTATCAAGCAGTGAGCGTGCGATGTCCTGTTCAGATGACGTCAAACCCAACGGGATGCCATCAATAAACTACACAGAATCACACCACACACCTACGCAATGATTACATTCAGGCAGACTGTAGAACACAACCTCTTTGGACCATTTATATACTTATTGGAAACAAGCTAAATGTAATACCTTGGAATATGCCGTTTAATACTTTTGAATAGCCTTAATTTTCGCTAAATTGATTTATCTACTTTTCATAGTTAATCCTGGGGTTTCTTTGGCTCGATAAATACAATGTGATTGTCAAAACGTCTCAGTGTATTTCTGCTGAGTCATGGTGGCGATCACAGCCAGAAGAACTAGAAGCAGCTTTTCTGAAGGAGGACAGTCTGGGAATAAAAGCAGATTTCTCTGAGCGTCGGAACAATAACTCCTCCACGGTCTGAGGATCAGAGGAATAACACGTCAGATCCTCAGCTCATCCGTGCAGAAACCAGGGGCCTGACGGTGAATCTGCAGCCGTAAACACAGCGATGTTCGTGGCTCTTTCTTCCTGGTAGAGTGAGAGGAAACTCCATCAGCCAAAGTCAGGAAAACAGACCCTGAGTTTCCTCTTTGGCTCCAGTTTAAAGAGGTTAAAGCCGGCGTGACAGGAAGTGGTGTCACGTTAGCACGTTGTCAACATGTTGCGCAATCTTATTATAACTTTCTATGTCTATATATATATATTTCAACTTTATTGTCTCATGTTTAAAATGTGTATAATTGTATTGGACGTTTACTTTATAGCCTTCTGTTAATGTAAATATTTTTTATTTGTTTTTGTTTTTTTATTGTACATGTTACTTTAATGTCTTATATTTATGTACATGTTATTATATTTCATTTTATTTTATTGGACATTTACCATAAACTGTCACACAAGCCAATTTTCCCGGGACAAATAACATATTCTGATTCATAGAAGACGATATGTCCAAGGCCGGATTAACCTTATGGGCAACCTGGGCAAGTGCCCAGGGGCCCTTGAGCAAAGAGGGCCCTTGGTGACAAGATACAAATCTTTATTATTTTTTTCCCGGGCACAACCTCACTCATCATACATTGTTTTAAATGACACTCACTCGTCACCATACATAACACAGCTTTTCCATAGGGTCAAATTACTGTAGGTCTCTGTGCTGTAGGTCTCACTATGTATGCGCTCAACTTTATTACTACGCGGCGGCGGTGTATAGCCGAATCACAGCCCCACCCTTGAGCCACCACACAATTTCACTACATATTTTACTTTTGTAACTCTCGATGTTTGTGACAAATAGAACTCCTTGTGTACTTGTACAGCCAGCCAGTCATATGTTGGCATTAAGTGGGGTGCTGTTCTGAGGTCTTCTTGAGCCATACATGTCTTGAGATCGTATCCATTGTATCTGTAAGGGCAAAAGGCTAGACCTACTTTGGTTGAACTATGTGGCTGCGTCTCTGCTTTTGACAAATAGGTGTGCGACTTGACATGCCAGATTGACTGACTGAAAATTCTAAATATTGGTCATGTTGGTAGGATTGGGTAGGCGTGGTGTTACTTGTTGGTACGTGGGTTGGGGGGGGGGCCCATGAGTGCTCAGTGCCCAGGGGCCCCTGGAGGTACTAATCCGGCCTTGGATATGTCATGTCTTTTTATATAATATATCCATGCATTGCAAAGCTTAACGATGTACAAATACATGAACATAATTAAGACTTTCAAATCCTGCAATTATCTACAATAAATCATGTAGAAAATCATAAGTTACGGCCACAATTTGCATGTTTAACAGGTCGTTTCAGTGAGAATTAAACGATTTCCTCACCTCCTTATTCTTTCAACAACATCTCTTATTCCAGCTGCAAAATGCACCTCAGAAAACTCTTCTTAATGTATTCATTTGATTAATATTTCCCTTATTACTGGCGGTCTTTAATTATCCTCAAGACTAGAATAAAAAGTGTTAGTTATGGGCTTTTTATTCGTCCAAAAAAATCAGTTTTGCAGTCATTTAAAGTCCAAGTAATCGTTGCATATTACCCTATTACTTTTGTTGCATATTGTAGAAAAGCAATATATTAATTACATTTATTTATTCTTATTGTAAGGGACTGAGAGGCAGAGTAGTGGGAGGCACCTACATTCCCAATAGGTGGCTCCACCCGCTGCCTCTATTGGTGGTGTTGCAGTCAGAACAATTTTTTTTTTTACGTTTTCAAGATGGAGGATGTACTAAAGGAGTTGGTGCGTATTTCTACTGAGCAGCAGACTCTGCAATGGCAGATGATACAGGAGCAGCAGAAACAGAATGCACTTCTCCACATGGAGGTCCAAAAATGCCTTACAGCAGCCTCTCCTGTCCAGAGGGAAGCAACCATGCAGCCTAACCCAGGTCGATTCATCCCCAAAATGACAGAGAGTGATGAGATAGAGGCCTACTTAACGGCCTTTGAGCGCACAGCTGAAAGAGAGGGCTGGCCAAGGGACTCCTGGGCTGATCTGGTTGGACCGTTCCTCCTGGGCCCGGCACAGCAAGCTTACTTCGACCTCCCTCCGGACCAAGCAAAGGATTACGTCGTCTTGAAGAAGGAAATCCTGGCGAGGTATGGCTACAGCTTAGCAGCAAGAGCCCAGCGGTTCCATGAATGGAAATACAAGCCAGAGTTGTCAGCCAGGGCCCAGATGTATGACCTAGGCCGGGTAACCAGAGCCTGGCTGACATGCAACCCCGAAAAGTTAAGTGTTTTAGAGAGGATAATGATGGACAAATATATTCGGTCTCTGCCCTATGAGATCAAGAAAATGACAAGCCAGCAGAATCCAGCCGGTCGGGATGAGTTGGTTAACGTAGTGGAGAGCCACGTGGTCACAGCGGACCTGCTTAAGTCCACACGACCAGACACCGAGTGGGGCCGGAAAGTCAGTGGGGAAGCATCACGGACTAGACGGGCACGAGAACCGCGATGGGAACCAGAAGAGGTAAGGCGACGACAGTCCTACCTGCCAGAGGGCCAACCGCGTTGCTACCAGTGTGGGGAGACAGGCCATATTGCCCGGGACTGCCCAGGGAAGGATGAGCTAATGCCGACCGCCAACTCATCTGGTGCAAGGCCCTGCCACCTTCTTGACTCTTGCTGGGTACAGGAAAGCTCCCTGGCTCAAATGATACCAGTCAAAGTAAATGGAAAAGATGCAGAGGCGCTAGTGGACTCAGGAAGTGTGGTAACCCTCATTCAACCCCACCTCCTCGACCATTTGCCATCTGAAGAGACTGTGCCCGTCTCCTGTGTCCATGGGGACACTAAATTATACCCCACTTGCCTCATCCACCTTACCACAGTTAAAGGCAGCTGTGAGATGAAAGTGGGGGTGGTTCCTTCCCTACCAGTCCCAGTCTTGGTGGGGCGAGACTGCCCACTATACAAGCGCCTGCGGCACCAGAAGGAGGTGAGTCCCAAAAAGCACAAGCGTGCCAAAGGAAAACGAGAGCGAGGACAAACTGCCACCCAGGGTACTTCTCCTCAGCAGTTCCCCAACGTTGTGTGTGCTGTGCCGGATGGACTTAGTGGGGCCGCTACCAGAGAGGCAACCAATCTTCCAGTGCAGACGAGGCAAATGATAACCCTTTTGTTGCTTTCCCTGGAGACCTAAGCACAGGTCATGAGGAGGGGGAAGTCTCATTGCTTCCAAGTTTGAAGGGCCAGTTCGGGACCGCCCAGATGGAAGACCCCAATCTGTTGCATGCACGCAGCAATGTTACGGAAATAGAGGGAAAACCAGTTCCAGGAGTGGGTGAGCTTACATGTCCTCATTTCCTAATAAAAAATAATCTGTTATACTATGCCAAAGAGGTTGAAGGTCAGCGAAGAGACTTGTTGGTTGTCCCAAAACAATATGTGTCCACAGTGTTGCATCTGGCTCACAGCCATGTCCTAGGGGCCCACCTAGGGGTTGAGAAGACAAGGCAGCGGATTGGGAGCCGGTTCCACTGGCCAGGGGTGGTAAGGGCTATAGAGGATTATTGTCGCACCTGTGTTGAATGTCAAAAGATGAGTCCCAAGCCACACTTTAAAAGTCCCCTAATACCTCTACCGATAATCGATGTACCGTTTTCTCGCATTGCCATGGACTTAGTGGGGCCGCTGGTGAAGTCTGCCAGGGGACATCAGTATATTCTTGTGATCCTTGACTATGCAACCAGGTACCCGGAGGCCATTCCCTTGAGGAACATGACAACGAGAGTGATTGCACGGGAGCTGCTTCACCTGTTCAGTCGAGTTGGGATTCCTAAAGAGATGCTAACAGACCAAGGCACTCCCTTCATGTCCAAGATAATGAAGGATCTCTGCAGGCTCTTCAAGGTAAAGCAGCTTCGTACATCTGTCTACCATCCGCAGACAGACGGATTGGTAGAACGCTTTAACAAGACGTTGAAATCCATGTTAAAGAAGGTTGTTGACAAGGATGGTCGTAACTGGGACCAGCTTCTGCCCTATGTCCTGTTTTCAATCAGGGAAGTTCCACAGGCTTCAACCGGTTTCTCCCCCTTCGAGCTGCTGTATGGCCGACAGCCCAGAGGACTTCTCGACATCGCGAAGGAAGCCTGGGAGGAGCAACCAAGCCCCCATCGGAGCCTGATTGAGCATGTAGAGACGATGCAGACGCATATGAAAGATGTTTGGCCCATGGTCAGAGAGCACATGGCTCAAGCCCAAGAAGCCCAGAGGAAGTGTATAACAGAGGTGCCCAACCACGTGAGTTCCTGCCCGGGGATAAAGTGCTTCTCCTGGTCCCCACCACAGAACACAGATTCCTGGCATCGTGGCAAGGTCCCTATGAAGTGACAGAGAAGGTGGGACCAGTCAACTACAAGGTACGCCAACCTGGCCGTCGCAAACCATCCCAAATATACCATGTTAACCTGTTAAAGAAATGGTATGCCCGAGAGGCACTGCTGTGTTCTTGTTCCCTGTTTGTATCCCCTTCTCCAGACCATGAGGTGGCCGAAGTTGAATACGGTCCAGGGCTATCCAAAGCTCAGTTACAGCAAACCAAGGAACTGGTTCAGCAGAGTTTGGATGTGTTCTCACTACGACCTGGACGCACAACGATGGTGGAACATCAAATCCACACAGAGCCTGGCCAAAAGGTAAAGATGCGACCCTACCGGGTGCCGGAGGCAAGACGGGCGGCCATTGAGCAAGAAGTGCAGAAAATGCTGGCTATGGGGGTGATTGAAGAATCTCACAGTGAGTGGACCAGCCCTGTCGTTCTGGTTCCTAAGCCAGACAAAACCAACAGGTTTTGTAATGATTTCAGAAAATTGAATGAAATCTCCAAGTTTGATGCGTATCCTATGCCCAGGATAGATGAGCTAATTGATCGGCTTGGGGAAGCCAGGTATATCAGCACTCTGGACTTGACGAAAGGGTATTGGCAGGTCCCACTTGAAGCTGCCTCAAGAGAGAAGACGGCCTTCGCCACCCCCACAGGGCTGTACCAGTACACTGTGCTTCCCTTCGGGCTTCATGGAGCACCAGCCACGTTCCAGAGACTGATGGACAAGGTTCTGAGGCCACATCGTGAGTATGCAGCTGCCTATTTGGATGACGTTGTTATCCACAGTGACTCATGGGATAGCCATCTCATAAGGCTTGCAGCAGTGCTGGAATCTCTCCGCAGGGCGGGCTTGACAGCTAATCCAAGAAAATGCAAGCTTGGACTAGAGGAAGCCGAATACCTGGGCTTCACCATTGGGCGGGGCAACGTTAGACCACAAGAAAGGAAGGTTCAGGCGATCCAGGACTGGCCACGGCCGTCAACAAAGAAACAGGTGAAAACATTCTTGGGTCTGACGTCCTATTATTGCCGTTTCATCCCAAACTTCTCCACAGTAGCCTCTCCCCTTACAGACCTGACCAGAGACTCACAGCCGCTAATGGTCAAGTGGACAGGAGAGGCTGAACACGCCTTTGAGGAACTTAAGAGGGCTCTCTGCGCACGGCCGGTGTTGGTGACCCCAGACTTCAGCCGGGGGATGATTGTGCAGACGGATGCGTCAGAGGTGGGCATAGGAGCAGTACTATCCCAGGAGGTTCACGGTGAGGAACACCCCGTCATGTACATCAGCCGGAAGCTGAACACAAGGGAACAAGTGTATGCTACGGTGGAGAAAGAAGGTCTAGCAATAAAATGGGCGCTTGAGCGCCTCCGGTATTACCTCTTGGGACGTCACTTCACTCTGGTAACTGATCATGCCCCACTGATCTGGATGGCAAATAAAAAAGACACAAACGCTAAAGTAGGAAGGTGGTTTGTCTCACTACAGGAGTTTAACTTCTCTATCATCCACAGAGCCGGAGCCAAGCATGGGAATGCAGATGCCCTGTCCCGTAGAGATGCCCTGTGGACCATGGTCACCTCTCCTAGGCCAGAACTGAAGGGGGGGGGGGTGTAAGGGACTGAGAGGCAGAGTAGTGGGAGGCACCTACATTCCCAATAGGTGGCTCCACCCGCTGCCAATTAGCAGTATTGGGACCAGGTGTGGAGACCTCACACCTGGTGCTAATCACTCCCTCAAGGGAGACAAAGCACACAGAGTTGCTCAGTTGTGTGTGGCACATGGAGGGAGCAGGAGGCTCCCAGCGTAAGGAAACATTTTTGTAAGCTGGTAAGTCGGTTAGCGGCCCGGCTACGTTAGCCTTTGTTTAGTTAAAGGTATTTTTGAGTTTGTTAGCAATAAAGCCTCTTTTTGGATTTGAACACTGCCTCTGTCGTGATTGCTGCACTACCACTTTTCTCTTTATCTGCCCTGTCCTGTTACATTATTATTCATATTTTTGTCATTATGTTTGTTCTTATTATATCTAACCTTCACCAAAAATAAAAAAGGGACTTTAAAACAAACTTTAAAATAGAAATGCAGCAAATATTTGATCTGTCTGACTTCATCTAATGCATTACAAAGTGGAGAATTGTGGGTTTCTTTTTTAACTTAAGATTTATATCTGACCTTCAGAAATGTTGCTCCGACTGCTAATAAATGAAGACGAGGCATTTAATACCGACAAGAACACAGAAACTGAAGCGATAAAAAATGTGTCATGACATAAATTAGCAATTACATCTGGAGAGGAATCCGTCAATATCAGCGCAGTAGAGTCGACAGTTAGAGAGATTTACTGACCTGAGATCAGATCTTCCTTCATTCCTCTGGAGAGAATCAGATCCGTCTGTTTCCTTCAGGACAACAAGTCAGTGTTAGGAGTCCTTAAGTCCTGTAATGAGTCAGCATTATGAGTCCTTAAGTCCTGTAATGAGTCAGCATTATGAGTCCTTAAGTCCTGTAATGAGTCAGCATTATGAGTCCTTAAGTCCTGTAATGAGTCAGCATTGTTAGTCCTCAAGTCCTGTAATGAGTCAGCATTATGAGTCCTTAGGTCCTGTAATGAGTCAGCATTGTTAGTCCTTAAGTCCTGTTATGAGTCAGCATTGTTAGTCGATTAAGCCATAGAATAATTCAGCATTTAGTCCTGAAAAGAGAAAGGATTATGAGTCCTAAAAACCAAAGCAATATGAGTCTTTAAATCCTGAAATGAGTCAGCATTATAGCACTTCTTGTAAGTCACAGCTTGAGTAAGAATCCTGAAATAATATCTGTGGTGTAATTGAATCTGATTTTATAATATATTTGTTATCGTTCTACGCTCGAGCCACGACTCGCGTCTCTTTTTGAGGATCAGATGACCCCCAGTTCTCTAATAATCTTCTCCCAAAGCACCATGCTATCGTTCTGTCCTCCACCTCTCACTTCTCCTGCTGCTTTGCTAACTTTCTTGGACACCGTTGAGTAAACAGCTGTTTTCCCGCCCTGAAGGCAGAGATCTGTATCTTCAGCCGTGCAATTTCTTCCTCTGGTTGTCGAGCCATAAATCTTTTCTGCCTCCAAAGACACAGACAGGAAGTTGACCTTCACGCCGCCCAGCAGAGGTCAAAAACATGAAATATGGCTGCACAGTTTGGGCTGTTGGTGGTGTGATTTATATTTGTGATTTATGCTGCAAACACAGCGGGCCGCAGGAGGGTTTCTGAGCCTATGAAGAGAGGGGAAAAGAGTTCAGAGAGTCCTGCTGTGACTTCAAAATAAAGGAAAATAATAGGGGGAAATACGAGTATTGTGTCAATTTGAGCATGCTAACGTTTGGTTTGTATACGCGTCTTTGTGAAAAGCGCTATATAAATAAAATGTATTATTATAGATGCTTAAATATAGCATGTAGCATTTAGCATATTAGAAAGTATAGTATGTTAAGTATGTTTGCTAAAAAAAAAACACAGTTGAAGCACGCATAAGCTTTCATAAGCTAAGCATGCAACATTTAGCATGTTAGCATGTTCAGAAAGACCTAACCTGTGCTTTAAGTGTAATAGTAGTTAGCTAAAATATAGCTTGTAGCATTTAGCACAGGGGTGCCCAACCAGTCGATCGCGGGGAGATTCCCAGTCGATCGCGAGATGTGTCTAAAAATAAAACAACAATATTCTGTTTTATCGTTAATGTCCTATAACATAATCTTCCTGTGCCATAATAATGTACTTGAACGCATCAAAGCTTTGTGATTGGCCGGCGTGACCCCATGTGTCGGGGCGTGGCTAGTGGGCAGTGCACTAGTTCGCTGACGTTGTTGTCCGTGTCAACAGGAGTGACAGTCCGCACACACTCAAGACCGCAGTTATGGCAGAAGCAAAAAAGCCCAAAAGATATAATTTGCACTCCGAGTGGGAGGATGATTCAAGGTCCATCTGTCTCATCTGCAATGCGAGCGTGGCTTTACCGAAGAAGGGTAATTTAGGAGCGGCATTTCAAAACAGTGCACAAACGCTCCGAGACGGATTCCCTCCTAATTCTGCCCTACGCTCCCAAAAGGGGAGGGGCCTCCGAAAAGGGGAGGGGGCTGAAAGGGGAGGGGCCTCCCAAAAGGTGAGGGACCGGAAAGGACAGATAAATGCACAGCAGTCCATTTTCACCAGGCCCAACAACAAGAGCAAGGCTGCTACCATAGCATCTTATCGTGTCGGTCACGTTCCTGCGAAACACATGAAGTCTTTCAAAGACGGCGAAGTTGTGAAAGAAGGATTCATGGAGGCTGCCGACGCGCTTTTGGTGGACAGTAAAAATAACAGTAGCATTTCAACAGGTTTTTGATATAATAAAAACTCAAGTTAGATACCGTTATTAATCAGCTGTAAGTGTTAGTTTGTTTGAACTTATTCATTATAATTATTGTACAAAATGGTATAAGAAGAATTCAAACTTAAATTGATTATAGTCTATTATCAATTCAGGTTAATAAACTAGTGTTGCTTGCATCCTATTTTAAAGGCATTTCTTTTTATACAACAAAAAGGGTTTGATTCTATTAATTCTTTCTTTTTTATTGCACTTTGGCAGCAGATTCCTGTGTAGCTTCAGGTCTGAGTTGTCTTATTAGTAAGCCTAATTTATACTTTTGTAGCAACACTATTTTTATATAATGGCAAAGAAAGGGTTCAGAGTCTTTTCTTTTTTTCCTGTGTCATATGTGGCAGCACTGTTCAATGTTTCTTGAAAACATTACCCACTGTAGTATGTGACGTGTGAATAACCTCCAACTCTGTATCAACAACACTGTTGTGTAACTTCAGTTAAATACTTGTATGTGTGTAGGTTAGAAAGAGGTAAGATAAAGGATCTGCAGTATTTTATGAAGTATTAATCGTACAAAGGTCAGTTTTATACAAGTAGAAGTGTGTATTTACCTGGTAGTAGGCTGTCACTAATGGCTACGCCTCTCTATTTAGACTGGTAGATCTCGCCAGACTGGCAACTTTAAAAGTAGCTCTCGGTTCAAAAAAGGTTGGGCACCCCTGATTTAGCACATAGTAAGGTAAGCGTTTCAGCTAAAAGGCATTGTACAGGCACACATTAGCATGCTTATGTTAGCATGCTAGTTGAATGCGTAAGTGTGTAATGATATAATGATAGCTATGATTTACTGGAAAAAAGCTAACATATAGCCAGGGGCGGCGGGTACTGTAGACAAAATCTTTTTGTCACTGCATCCTGGTAAAATAAAAATATAATGTATAATGTTTGTGTCTTTTACATTAGCGCTTCTATGCAGCCACCTGTGGCTGGTTATCAACTCGGTAAATCAAGCCAGGGTTTCTTTCTCCAGCTGAGAGCGCATTCACGTGAAAGGGGCGGGGTTAGCTACATTTGACCAATCACAAACAGGGACAAGTGTACTGACAGCGCAGCGTCATACTTCATTAATGAAAAGTAAATTAATATTAAACAAAATATGAACTTTAACCATCCATGACTTAAACATATAACCCAGGTTACAAGCCACATAGTTGCACCTGCAAGGAGAATACAGAACAACTGGTTACAAAATAAATAAACTACAGAGTGTTTGAAAACATACAACAGTTTTATGATACTGCCCCATCTAAGACACGAGTGGATCTGACTTTAATTACATTTGAGTTGAGTGTTTCGTCAACCTAATGTGTTGCTTAAAATAATACTTCTGCATACAGTATGTGACAATGTGAGTGTTGCGCGGCCAGATACGGCTCAGCTGACTCAGATAAGGAAATATATGATGACACAGCAGCTTATTGGGTTAGGGTTAAATAAATGGCAAAGATATGTAGAAAAAAAACGTCATACGTTCATAACAAACGTAACGTGGGAGTATTATATGCATGCAAAAACGGACTTCTGCGTATCTATTGCACGACTTTGCAAAGTCGTGTCATTTGTACGCATTCTGGTGAGATCAGGCTATATTATGATATTATATGATCGATGATCTGATCGATGATGTGAATGATAAGTGGGACACGTCGGCGTCTTCTCTGCATACGGCAGTTTAAACTGTATTTCCTTTATCCTGTAATATGAGTCGATAGATTTAAACTCCGCACACTGAGCTCTGTTTGGTCAGTACGCGGTGCTTTCACGCCAGAGGCGGCCTCTGGCGTGAAAGCACCGCGTACTGACCAAACAGAGACAAAAAAAGTTATTTAGCCTTCCCAAACCTGAGCCTCACGCGCCGCCTATGCATATAGCTAACATATAGCTTGTAAAGTTTATTGAAAATGTTTATTTAGCATCATTTGTTCCCATTTTTGTTTACTTACGTTCACTTTTACTTTATTGTATCGTAACTTTAGCATGCTAACATATAGCATGTAAGATTGAGCATATTATAATGTCTGTTAGCATACTACGCTGTTTGTTAGCATATAAGCATCACAGGTTAACATTATTCAGCTGTACTTTGTATACGTTTTGCTTTGAGTTTAATTCTACAAACTAGCATGACACTTAGCTTGCTATTTTAAGCTAATCAGAAGGTTTATGTTAGCATTGTTCGTTAGCATTTATCTTTTAACTTTAATCTAGCATTAGCACGCTAACATATAGCTCGTAAAGTTTATTGAAAATGTTTTTTTAGCATCATTGGTCCCATGTTTGTCTTCTTATGCTCAGTTTTATTTATATAGCAATCAGCTGTACTTCGCATATGTTTTGCTTTGAGTTTAATTCTACAAATTAGCATGACACTTCGCTTGCTATTTGAAGCTAATCAGAAGGTTTATGTTAGCATTGTGGGTTAGCATTTATCTCAGCTGTGCTTTGAGCTTTAATCTAGCATTGAAAGTTGTATTGAAATAGATTTTTTTGTATAATTTGTGCCTCCAGTTCAGTTTGGTTGCTCCTAACAGCGTGATGAATAATGAGCATTATGGGATGGCTTGCTGCTCCTCTGCCGGCAGACGGAGGATAATGAGACACAGAAACTCATTTAATAACTCTAATGGAGAAAAAGCACAGCCATAATTCTCCCTGAGGAAACGTGTCTCCTTGTCTCCTTGTTTCCTCTTCCTTCATTTGCCTTCCTCACACTCCTCCTCCTCTCCTTTGTTTCCTTTCTTCTTCTTCTTCTTCTTCTTCTTCTTCTTCTTCTTCTTCTTCTTCTTCTTCTTCTTCTTCTTCTTCTTCTTCTTCTTCTTCTTCTTCTTCTTCTTCTTCTTCTTCTTCTTCTTCTCATGTTTTCTTTTAATACAGATTTACGTACCGATGTCACGGGTTGAACTCTGACTCGCGACCTTTGACCTGACCTTTGTCACGTGTCGCTCCTCATCCGTCTGCCGCTGGACTTCCTGTTGATCCGCGGCCCGATGACGAAGAAATGCCAGAAAGATAACGTCAGATAAAAGGTCCTCAGCGGAGGAAACAGCACATGTGATATTATTGAAATGGTTTCAACAGAGCCTGAGGGGTGGGTACAATCACACTATAAGACACAAAGAGAGGTGAAGTAATAAAGTAGGGCCAGCCAGGGACACAACTATGCAACATAAATGCAGAATATTGAAATAAATCTACATTTATTTGACAAAATGTCAGATTTCTTCTTGAAAACAATGTGTATTTTGTTTATTTCTGTCATGTCAACACAGATTGTCTTCTTCACAATGTAGGTTTTGATTAGCGTAAATCCCCTGGACACGTTGACAGCTCGTTTGAATATTTGTAATGTGTCGGACTGTACAGAAGAAAAATATCAAGTTTGAAGAACCTTGGAACTGCATTCTCTCTTATATCCACCAGGGGGCCAAACATAAGTCAGATTGTATAGAAGTCTACGAGAAAAAAGTGACCGCCATCACGATTTATAAATATCTTTTTGATGATGAGGCTTCTTTCTTAATTGTTTCCATGATTTACTAACACATTTTATTCAACAATTTAGGTTTAAGATAGAGTTCAACTCTTGGACTCGTCATACTGATAGGTTTTCACAAATTGGATTGAATAGAAGTCTATGACAACATGAAGATTAGAAGTCTATGATAACATGAAGATTAGAAGTCTATGACAACATGAAGATTAGAAGTCTATGACAACATGAAGATTAGAAGTCTATGAGAACATGAAGATTAGAAGTCTATGAGAACATGAAGATTAGAAGTCTAT
>CALSBZ010040881.1:0-11607 GCA_943591055.1 Gobionotothen gibberifrons
ACCCAGAAGATATGCAAGATATTGTCCCTGCTTGAGCCAGCTAACAGGATGCTGCAGTCAGAGGAAATGGACCTTCAAACGGCAGTCCGGCTTGTCAATACTGCAAAGAGTGTGTTGAGGCCCTGAGGCTCTTGCTTCACTCAAGTACAAAGCAGCTTCCTGGAGCCCGTTAAGTGGAACCTTAAACTGACTGGAACCACGCTCGTTGATGCTGAGTTCATTGTGGCCAAAAAGCTGATTCTGAAACACATGGACAGCTTCACACCATCAGAGGATGGGAAATGGACATTGAAAACCTTACTTGGTCATCTCCACAGGACGCTTGAGGCAATGCCAAGTGTTCTCACCTTATTTAAAGGTTTCACTTACCTTCGGAGCTTCCACAGCTTTATGTGAGAACTCTTTTTCCACATTGAAAAACATTTTCAGTGAGCACCGAAGGAGCATGTCTCACACTCGGAAAGCACATTTAATTCAACTTGGAAGAAGGACCTGACAAAGAAATGTAAGAATGAGTGGAAAGACATGTCGCTGAGGAGGTTCCATTCATAAACGTTGGCTACAGCTTCAGTCGGCCCACCCTGAGTACATTGTGTAGCAAACAATCACAGCACGATGTCTCAAGCTGTTGTTTGTTTCAAGCTTTAATGTGAACAACATATTGGATATCTTTCAGTGTGTTTTTTCACTCTATGTTTGCCAATATATTTGTTATTGTTTAATTCCACTTCTTTTCCAAGAGACACCCATCTGCTTTAAAGTAATGCCAACTGTTGCTTAACTTGTCATTTACTCCAGATGCTCATCCTCTGAAGTCAAAAGACATTTGTTTTGTATATTTTCTGGCAGTGTTCAGTTTTTTGTTGAATAACTAAAGCCGCCTGATATTCTATTATTCCATATCTTCCCTTCTAAAAAGGGTTACATTAATAATCTTTGTTCTCAAAGTAATGATAAACCTGTGAGTTGGATGTATCAATGATACAGAAAGACTACAATACATTATTAAAGACTTCAAAACTGTAAGGGAACCTTCTGAAGCAATGGAGAGTCAGGACTCAGAGAGAGACGAGGAGAGCTGGAGCTCTGATGGAGTCAGGACTCGGAGAGACACGAGGAGAGCTGGAGCTTTGATGGAAAACACTGATGGTTTATTTGAAGTTTCGGCCGGAGAGTTGACGAGACAGGTGGTGTGTAACGGGTTGACACAGCGGTTGCCAAACCAATTCTGAAGAACTCTTTCTGCAGCTCGATGTTTTATCTAGTTCAGAGTGTAATAATCAACATTCTTCAGTGAGACTAAGCAATATGGACCCTGAATCTAACTAGAGCTCTCGTCCATAGAAAAGAATGTGCGCCAGGGAACCTTCGTCCCTGAACAACACACTCTCACTCCATAAACATCCAGGAGCGACGCTTGGTCAGGGTCCCGAGGCGTGCAGTTGGGACGCTCCTAGGCTCCTTCAGCTTCATAAAGGGACGCAAATAGCTTTCAACTGATTGCAATGTATTCCCATCTGCAGCGGTATTTGACGCTCATGGAAGCACGGCATGTGTCGCCTGCCCTTAAAGGCAATGTGAGCGTCCATTCCCATTGGATAACGGAGAATTGTACACCAGGAAGTATGTATTCCCCTTACTGTCAATTGATTTGACAGTGATATCTCCACTACTCATCAACTCAAAAACACCAGATTATCCTTGTTGATTAAACGACATTGATAGGTTTTGTGAACATGTTCTTGTTGCCCCCAGCTGGTCGAAACAAAGGCTACATTAATGTATTAAATCGATGTTAATCCAGGTGGATGTGGAATTAACGGACGTGACGTTGTGTGATTGCGTTGCCAGGCAACAGCTTCGGTTCATGTTAATTTACAAACTCTTCAACTACAACCGTAGTTATATTTAAAAACATGTTAGAAGGCCTCACGAAATACTTTAATGTAAATTAAAATTGAAATGTGAAGGAATAAATGTGTGTACAACAAAATACATCCTTACGAAATACGAAACCGGAAACAGACGGAGGCAAGATCCTCAGCTCGATTTAGCCGCAAAGCACGCTGGGATTTGGTGTTTATAAGATGTGAAATCCGAAAACATATTTAAAAAATAAAATAATACATTATTCCGAGTGTGCTTGCTTTTCTCTTTGAAAGTCTTCACATAACGGCCTTGTAATACACGGTTCGGCTGCATTAAATATGAAATATCTGCTGCAGTTGTATATTTATAGAGCCCTGATGAGAAACATGAGGGCTTTGCAGAGACAAACAGGAGGAAATGCCGCCAAACTGAAAACGTGACGTGGATCCTAAATATATCAGCAGTTAAACAACATCTTACATTTCTTTTCACACAATACGTCTCCTTGCAGTATCAACACTAATTCGGCTGACTTTTATATTTGATCCAATTGGTAGATTGACTGTATTTACACCATAACGGTGCACAGCTGAAACGGGCACCTAGTGGTTAAAGCGCGTTATTGCATTTTTATTATTTTTATTATTAGATATTAATAGAATCCCTATAAAGTATATTCATTACTCGTTATTCTCTACTAATAGTTAATTAAAGACTGTATATTATGACTATTTAGCATTGCCCCCGTGGTCAACGTACTAGGCACCTCTGCTTTAGAGGATACAGCTCTTTGGACAAACTATGATGCTCTGCTATAAGATGTTTCACAAATATTGTCATTCCCTCAGTAATGCTGGGCGAAAATAAAATATTGATGATATGCAACAGCAACAACATTAAATAGTCTGTTACCTTCTGGGACTACATCACCAAACATGAGCGGAATGTTCCTAATAAGACACAGTGTTTGACTGGCATTGAGTCCAATGCCGTTGCCAGATTGTTCTTTATCCTTGTAGGACGGTTCTTTTTGTCCAAATAGCCAAAGTTCAACGCATAGACTCTTTGGAGAATGCCCTCACGAGAAATGAAATAGAAAAACAGCAGCTTGACTTCATATTGTGCTCCACCTTCTAAGATGTCATGCATTATGTCAAACACAAAGTTATCACATATGTTGAAGTATGTCAAGGTATTGAGTATGCTGTTCCGTTTGATACCATAACAATGGCCTTCACCTGGGTTCTGAATGAGATGACTGTAATGTTCCTCATGTAACAGTTTTGTGTGCAGAATCACCCGCGGGTCATCCTGAGTGAACACAGTCCGAGCTGATGTTTTGTCAGTGAGACACATCCTACAGTAATGGTTTGCACTGAAAGATTCCACATATCCAAGAAGGCCATTTAAGCCTAGATGTGTCATCTGTAACCTGTGCAATGGTACCATAGATTGGTTGCTCAGCAAACACATTCATTCCCTGTTCCAGTACTTTTATGTCCTCAACCAATGGACTAAGTATTCTGTCAATGCCATACTTCTTCCCGTCCTGAGAGTAAAACAATAAAAGGTGGATATTCATTAGAGAAGAATTCAGGCGCGGTGGAAAGTTACGAAGAGTGAAATATAAACATCCAAGTTCATGAATGCCTTGTTTAGACCCTAATGGGTTTGCCGTTTCAAAATCGTCGTAATTAACTTGAATTTGAAGTGCGTTACTGTACTTGGAATACAAAGGATGTTTTTTTATAAAACTGTCCATCAGAAAAGTCCTGACACATGTCACTGTGTCCGGTGTCATGAATGTGTTGACATACATCCTCCTTAAACTCCAAGGTCTTCAAGATGGGTACATAAATGAAAGTGTCGTTGACTGGTACCTGTTCATATATTCCAGAGATTCCAACCCAGTCTCATAAAAAAACGTGTAATAACTACGTTGGTCCACAACGTAGGACGTAGTATTTCTACAAAAACGCCTCTGAAATGGTAAGATCCATACGTTTTTGTTCACCATTCATTCCAATGGCTGGCGTCTATGTCACGTGATCTTCACATTTCTCCCTGCAGAAAAAAAAAATATGGCCGAACTTCGTTTTATTCTCGGTGTAAAATGACTATTTTAAGGTTAGTTTGGCCATTAAAATGCGTTTTGATGTCATTTGAAGCGAGAAATATGAGTTGTTATTTCAGATGATGTGTGCAGTGGATGTACATGATCTTTAGTTTGCTAGTTATTACGAAGATTACTTCAGGAAATTGTGTCTATACAACGTTTTCATTGTTACCAAGGTGGTTGCTAGGGACGCTGCTATCGATATTATTTCTGTTATGTTGTGTAACTGTTTAATGGTGTTATCTTTATTGCTACCCCCTTCCCCGTCAACATTAACACATAATTATCCTTGTGTTTATGTATTTGTTTGATTAATAAACACAAGTTGAAGTCCGTCAGGACCGAGGGTCGGAGCGGCTCATTTGCTTTACAGAATATTACACCCGGAAGTAAGTATTCTCTCCGCTTCGCTTGACAAACCCCGTGATAGTCCTCAAGCTCTGTGATTGGAGAGTGTGCTCCGAGGGTTACGCCGAGCGTTGAACAGCACTTTGAAATGGGATGGAACCACGGCAGACTGTCCAAAACTGGATTTGAACGGGTCCACCCCGTCCCCCCCTCCCCCACCCCGTCCCCAGAACTACACATGCTGGCTATTGTGTGTTTCGCAACATGTTCTATGGCACGTCTCCACTGGGAGTTGTAGTTTTAAAAGACGTTTTCGTATTTCCCATAATAAGAAGTTGCCAGTATTAAGCTGTGTACATCCCTGGAGGTTTAGGGGATAGGAAACACTCCAATTTAAAACATATAATTAATAAATGAGTGAAAATTGCTTGTGCCCATAATGGGCAGCATTAATATATACCCACATGACAGCTAAGGTCAGAAGAGCTTTATTTAACAGCTGGTCTTATGTCTGTGACCCCTCCTGTTGTTCATTGATAAGCCTGAAACATGCACTTGTCAAGGTTCAGAGGCAACTTTTGCAAATATGGCAGTAGCCATCGATCATCTTAAGATAAGATATACTTTATTGATCCCAAGTTGGAAACATTTGCGTTACATCAGCATGTGTAACAGTTGTAAATATGCAGTGGTGTTTATTTGTAAATCATTTAGTATAATCACACAAATTCTGTGTTTTATATTTAATAATTCTGTGTTCTTTATTTATTGATTGTTCAATACCTGACAAGGTCGGAGATGAAAAACTTGGGTCGCAGGTTCCTCAACAGTGCATTACAAGACATCTATCAATATGTGTGTTTACCTCCACCATTAAACTGTCATATTCTGCACATTTCTTATACTATATACATATCCATCTTATATAAGAGTATAATACATATGTATAATATCAGTTAAAATAAGTGCTTCAACATAGTTAACATTGGTGGAGGTATACACAAATATTGATAGATGTCTTGTAATGCACTGTTGAGGAACCTGCGACCCACGTTTTTCATTCATTGCATAACTACACCGTAGTTGTTTATATGATATGTCAATAAACCTTAGAAAATCTTGAAATCTTGAAAGGGATGTGCAAAATAGTCATTATATACAGTCTTTAATTAACTATTAGTAGAGAATAACGAGTAATGAATATACTTTATAGGGATCCTATTAATATCTAATAATAAAAATAATGACATTCAATTACATGCTTTAACCACTAGGTGTCCCTTTATATCAGCTGTGCACCGTTATGGTGTAAATACAGCCTATCTACCAATTGGATCAAATATAAAAGTCAGCCGAATTAGGGTTGATACTGCAAGGAGACGTATTGTGTGAAAAGAAATGTAAGATGTTGTTTAATTGCTGATATATTTATGATCCACGTCACGTTTTCAGTGTTGGCGGCAGTTCCTCATGTTTGTCTCGAAGTCTTCTCATCAGGGCTCTATAAATAGAGAACTACGGCAGATATGTAATATTTAATGCAGCCGAACCGTGTATTACAATGCCGTTATGTGATGAGCTCCAAATAGAAAAGCAAGCACACTCCGGTATTTGTTTATGACGATGTGATGTGAGATGTGAGACTGGAATTGCACGGGGGAAAATAACGTATCTATGCCACAATTTTAGATGCGGAGTTTGTTAAACTAATACGTTTGCGCTGTGGACCAACACTATACATTGAAGGGGAAGGGGGTAGCAATAAAGATAACACCATTAAACAGTTACACAACATAACAGAAATAATATCGATAGCAGCGTCCCTAGCAACCACCTTGGTAACAATGAAAAGGTTGTATAGACACATTTTCCTGAAGTAATCTTCGTAATAACTAGCAAACTAAAGATCATGTACATCCACTGCACACATCATCTGAAATAACAACTCATATTTCTCGCATCAAATGACATCAAAACGCATTTTAATGGCCAAACTAACTTTAAAATAGGCATTTTACACCGAGAATAAAACGAAGTTCGGCCATGTTTTTTTTTTCTGCAGGGAGAAATGTGAAGATCACGTGACATAGACGCCAGCCATTGGAATGAATGGTGAAAAAAAACGTAGGGATCTTACCATTTCAGAGGCGTTTTTGTAGAAATACTACGTCCTACGTTGTGGACCAACGTAGTTATTACACGTTTTTTTATGAGACTGGGTTGGAGATTCTGTTTCTCTTTGAAACGAATCGAACACCCAAGTGCACTTCGACTGGTTCGACAACCCCCCATTTGTCACTGAAATATTTCCTCCATTTACTGCCTGTGTTAAAGTCAGTGAAAGAATTATGTACATTTTTGAAAGCTTCCTCAACTGCGATGCTACAGGCATTATCAGGAGGCACTACACTCAACACTTGTTCCTTCAGATTTGTGTGAACTTCATCAACATACTCTTCCATGCTTTCAACAACGGACAATACAACACTATTGGCAACACCACTGCCCTGTAGTTTGGCTATAATAGATGCACATATTTCTTTAGACTGATCTTTAGAGGTAGAAGATCCAGAACCACTGGCCTGCTGATTCGGCTCATCTTGATCCATGTCAGAATCACCAACATGTCAAATGTCTTCCCTGAGAATAACAGCTTGTTGGACTGGTGATGAAGGATCATTGCTTGAAACGACCCCATCCTTATCATGGTATTTATTCAAGTGTTTTCTAAAACCTAAAAAACGTTTGAACTGCAATGAGCAGCCATCCTGAGTGCATATCAAATTAAAATGTTTTCCTGGATACAAGCCATGAACAAGCTTAAGGTGCCGAGTTAAGGATCCAGGCGTATCAAGCAATAATCTGCAAATGTAACACTTATACATTACTCACAAACTTAGTTCTCAGTTCCTTGAGCTTGGGGCTCTCACTGGTGGCGTCAACGTCTATGTTATAGACCAGGGGTGCCCAACCAGTCGATCGCGATCGACCGGTCGATCGCCGGGAGATTCCCAGTCGATCGCGAGATGTGTCTAAAAATAGAACAACAATATTCTGTTTTCTCGTTAATGTCCTATAACATAATCTTCCTGTGCCAGAATAATGCACTTGAACGCATCAAAGCTTTGTGATTGGCCGGCGTGACCCCATGTGTCGGGGCGTGGCTAGTGGGCAGTGGGCAGTGAACTAGTTCGCTGACGTTGTCCGTGTCAACAGGAATGACAGTCCGCACACACACAAGACCGCAGTTATGGCAGAAGCAAAAAAGCCCAAAATATATAATTTGCACTCTACAATGCGAGCGTGGCTTTATCGAAGAAGGGTAATTTAGGAGCGGCATTTCAAAACAGTGCACAAACGCTACGAGACGGAATTCCCTCCTAATTCGAGTATTTATTTTGTGGTTTATTATTTTAGTTTTCGTTATTTTGTTTATTAGAGATGGAATGACATGGTGATACACACTCGCTAGGTGGTGGCAGTGTAACTAAAAGCTGTTTGCGATCCGCCTTTTATAAAAGAGAAGAAGGCTCCTGAAACTGCTGGTCTGAAACTGCTGGTCTGAAACTGCGGGTCTGAAACTGCGGGTCTGAAACTGCGGTCTGCGAGGCTGCAGCTTCATACTATTGCCTAATTCTGCCCTACGCTCCCAAAAGGTGAGGGACCTGAAAGGGCAGCTAAACGCACAGCAGTCCATTTTCACCAGGCCCAACAACAAGAGCAAGGCTGCTGCCATAGCATATGATCGAGTCGGTCACGTTCTTGCGAAACACATGAAGTCTTTCAACGACGGCGAAGTTGTGAAAGAAGCATTCCTGGAGGCTGCTGACGCGCTTTTGGTGGACAGTAAAAAATAACGGTAGAATTTCAACAGGTTTTTGATATAATAAAAACTCAAGTTAGATACCGTTATTAATCAGCTGTACGTTTTAGTTTGTTTGAACGTATTAATTATAATTATTGTACAAAATTGTATAAGAATGCAAACATTAAGATCTGTTCTGTTTAAATTGATTATAGTCTATTATCAATTCAGGATAAGAAACTAGTGTTGCTTGCATCCTATTTTAAAGGCATTTCTTTTTATACAAAAAAAGGGTTTGATTCTATTAATTCTGTCTTTTTTATTGCCCGTTGGCAGCAGATTCCTGTGTAGCTTCAGGTCTGAGTTGTCTTATTAGTAAGCCTAATTTCTACTTTTGTAGCAACACTATTTTTATATAATGGCAAAGAAAGAGTTCAGAGTCTTTTCTTTTTGTCCTGAGTCATATGTGGCAGCACTGTTCAATGTTTCTTGAAAACATTACCCACTGTAGTATGTGACGTGTGAATAACCTCCAACTCTGTATCAACAACACTGTTGTGTAACTTCAGTTAAATACTTGTATGTGTGTAGATTAGAAAGAGGTAAGATAAAGGATCTGCAGTATTTTATGAAGTATTAATCGTACAAAGGTCAGTTGTATACAAGTAGAAGTGTGTATTCACCTGGTAGTAGGCTCTCACTAATGGCTACGCCTCTCTATTTGGACTGGTAGATCTCGGCAGACTGGCAACTTTAAAAGTAGCTCTCGGTTCAATAAAGGTTGGGCACCCCTGTTATAGACAGTTGTTTGCAGAAATGTGTACATGCTTTTGAGTGCTGGATCATAGCTAGTGCCTACGTCAAAGTGAAGCTTAAAAAGTTCATCAATTGCTGCTAAGGAAGTGGTAGCCTCACAGGGGATGAGCTTCTTGTCGATCAGAATGAAGAAGTTGCCGACGGCCTCCTTGCTGGTCCCTGAAGCAAGACGATATGGCTGGCTCGTGTCCATATGGCTCTGAAGGTGCTCATCCAGACTCCTACAGGACTGAAGGACAAGGCAAGCAACATTTTCATTTTACATGGCTAACTATGCACATGTGTGTGTAATATGTGAGTGTGTTTTTAGGAAAAGTTTATATTTGCACTAGCCTAGTCCTACTTTATTATAGTGACAGCTCTCTGTAGTAGTTCTGGTGGCTAGATCTAACATTCTTAAACCTGCCACATACCTTGTGAAATACGACCAGATGGTCAATGGCCTGAGCTACACTGATCTTCTGGGTTTGCTTCCTTCCCGCAGGCTGGGGTGACAGGAGGTGCAGAAGGAGGAGGATGGATGTCATATCACTGTCCCACTCTGTAAGAAAAGAGAATAATGATCAACTTCTTTTTTGTTTACCCATCTGTATAATGTCCAACAGTTCATAGTGCATGTACAAGCAAAATACAAGACATGAAGTCTCACACCACAATAAAGTATGGAAAAAGTGAAGTGGCCTGAATACTTTCCAAATCCACTGTACCCTGGCATTCTCCAACTGTGTGGTCATACACTCCCTCCAGCCTCACATAGACAATTTACAATAGGCAATATGACATGATATGACAATGCAGTTCCTAAAACCATACCTGGTGATTCCAGTGATGGTTCATCACCCCTTTGGTTCTTGGCAGACAACAACAAGCGCTTCAGCAAGGGTGTGAGAGTCAGCATTTCTGCCTGTTGGATGACCTTTGCTTTGAAGGAGGTTGGCCACTTTTCCAGTAGTTTGGATGGAGTTTCTGACCCAAAGAGGAGACTGAAGTCTTGGAGAATCTAAAACACATATACAGCACAAACGCAAGAACCACCATCAGGTTTTCAATTTACTACTAATGCCAATTTCACAGGTGTAGATCATCTCTATTTAATTAAGCCCGAGAGCCCCCGGTACAGACGGCCTCCTGCAACATCTTGCAGGAAACAGTGTCTGAGGGCATGTTCATTTAATAAACTATGAATGTTTTATATCCATGTAACGGAAAGAAACTCATCTAACTGATCATTTTAATTTCTTTTTCAAAAAAAACCACAATGCCAACGCTGAGCCTCTGAATTAGCAACGAGCGAAAAATGCTAACAGATTACTGCACCGAAATTCACTCACAAAACCTTATTGTTTATCTTTGGTGCACATCTCAACCCATCGTTTCACATTGTGAGGGGACACAGAATCGAGGGGTACCCTCATTATCACTCAATTATACGAACTCTCGGAGATAATAACAAGAACACACATCAAAACATATGGAGCTAGTTAGCTAAAAACGGCAAAATGGCTCACCTGTGTGGTAGTCTGGTCAAAAGAGGTCTTCAATGGCATTAAAACGATAACAACGATGCTGAAGTTAATCCAATGTGTCTGTGTCCCTTTGAAATTATTTCTGATAATCCATAAGCAATAAATCTGCTTTTCCGTTTCTGGAAGCCAGAGCTAGAAATATTTTCACTCTGATGCAAAACTGTGTCCGCGAAGCCCCCACCTTTTTGTTTTACCATGTGTGTGAGTGGGGAGATTCCCCTTCGATTCTATTGGCTCTAACGGTCAGAAAGAGATGTCAATCACCAACATCGACCAATGGGTTCCAGAGAAACGGTAAAACCCCCATTTCCACCCAAATCACCTCAGAGGTGGAGATTTTTTTGCTAAACCTCTCTAAAAAGGTCAAAGGTCACTTCTTTTGCATCAATCTTGATACAGGGTACTTATTATATGTTGTACTTTGGATTCCTAAAGCTTTTAGTCTACTAACCCATCATCCAAGGGTAGTTTTCACTATAAGTAAAAACATAATTTTTGGACGGACACTATAATTTACAGTTTTTTGCTGTGTTCAATCTGAATTTTCTTTAAAATAAAAACATCTATATTGATTCTGACTTTTCTACATCCAACTCACAGGTTTATCATTACTTTGAGAAAAAAGATTATTAATGTAACCCTTTTAGAAGATATGGTCATTTGTTCTGGGAATGTCATTTTCGAGCCTGAGACCTGAAAAACAGGCTCAGGGCTTAACAGGTCTGAAGGTTGCTTAAAATGTCTATCAAAATAGATTTACGAATAAATAACATTCATAACTAGAGAATGCAATTCCTGAAGAAATTGCTAGTGGGAATGCTTTATGCTGAAAAGCCGACGCTAAACTGCTGAAATGTAATGTGTAAGAAGAAAGTGAAGAATTTAGATTGAAATGATACATGAACACTGGGGGCTTGAATGTGTGATGAGAGAATAAAAGAAAGTAAAAAGGCTTGGAATAGCAGCAGAATATTTGAACTGCAAACTTTTGAACTAACTTGATGGCGAATGATCTGTCGCCATGGCAACGACATTTGATGAAACCCCATAATACGCTTAGATGCGTTGATGGCTGCATCATTACCAAACCTGTGAAGTTTTGAGGCGTTTGGAGCAGTTTCACTGAA
>CALSBZ010040884.1:0-22737 GCA_943591055.1 Gobionotothen gibberifrons
CAAGTGACTGGCTTCCAGGAAATACTCAGTCCCCAGGAGCTTCCAGGAAAACAGGTCAGGTGATATCCTGGAATAAAGGGAAGCTTTCCTTGTACTGCAGCCATGATCAATTCCAATTTCCTTTACAGTACAAAGTGTGAAAACTCGTCATTAAATACCAGTGTCTGATCCTTTGCTGTTCGCACATTTCTGTGCCGGATGTCATTATCCTGCAGTCCTGCCTGATGCTCACTTTATTATTATTTTTTTTTTCGCGGCACCTGAAAGATCGTTGACATCCACCATCTTTTTGAAAGCTCAATAAAATACATTTCCTCCCTTTTTAAATCCAGAAACGTAGTATGATTGGTTGTCAATAGAATAGAATAGAATAGAATAGTTTAATGTCATTATACATGTACAATGAGATAAATGCTTCTCCCTTTCAAGGGTGCCATCAAAACAAAAACAAAACATCACAACATAAGACTGTGAGGGAATAATTCTTCACTCCAATAATGTAACCCTTTCCTGTGTGTTGACATTTACGATCAGCCCTGATCCTTATCTCCCGTAAGGAACGTGATAATGCAGCCACATGTTGATACAATACGTTTTGTGACTTGATGTGGAGGAAGTAGGAGCATACTTGCCAACCTTGAGACCTCAGAAATCGGGAGCATTTCAAAACCACCGCGGGGGGGAGGGGGGGTGCTAGTGGATCGCCGGAGCTGTATTAGATTAACATTAACATGCTTCTTGTAGTTGTAAGTGCACTGCCAGGCGGCCTGAAGCACTATCCTTGATGGAGCATATGTGGGCTGGACCTGTATTTAACAGGAAAGGAGTGAGCAGAGGGTGGAGTTGTCGATTATTGTTCTGTTTTCTGTGACAATCTTCCTCACCCTCTCAGACTTTCAGTTGCGCGCACTACTAAAGAGACGTGTTACCATGGAAACCAAACAATGGTGCAGCTGTATTAAAGTCCGAGTGGAAACAGTCCTGAGTAAATCAGATTTTGTCAGAAATCGGGAGAAATGCGGGAGAAATATGACCCCGGGAGGAAACCGGGAGAGGGCCATGAAATCGGGAGTCTCCCGCGAAAATCGGGAGGGTTGACATGTATGAGTAGGAGTTATAAAACTCTGAGAACGCTGGCTTCAAAGCACAGCAGGGGGTCAGAGACAGTCTCCAGGTACCAAGGCCCATCCCCAATATGTTGATTATGACTCTCTGTAAACTAGTTAAATGGTCTACCAAGACACAGGCTGAGCAGAATTGACATGGCAACCCACCCGTGCAGTCAGAACCTTTGGCTGCTGTGACTTGTTATGTGAATTTCTCCGGCCGATACTTGTATTAAATCTCAGTGTTTGACATCAGAACTCCAGCTCTCCTCGTGTCTCCTTCATGAGTCGGTGACTCCCACTGCATTGCTACACAGAAGTTTCCTCCACAAAGACAACAAAATACACGCATCATACATACTTAGGAATAAGGGATAAAGGAATAAAGAATAAAGTGCAGTAATTATTTCCAGGAGTACAAAAATAAAATCTGTAATAAATAATAATGATAATAGTGTGTATTTATAATAATAATAATAATAATAATAGTAATGATATATATGTATGTATATATGTACAGAGTCACATTGACATTGTCAGGTGTTAAGAGCAATGATGGCTCTTGGGGAAAAAACTGTCTTTGAGTCTGTTTGTTTTGGAATTGATACACCTGTAGCGCCTGCCGGAGGGCAGCAGGTTGAACAGGTGAAAGCCGGGGTGTGAGCTGTCCTTGATAATGTTTTTGGCTCTACTGAGGCAGCGGGAGGTGTAAATGTCCATCAGGGAGGGGACATTTACACCTAAGGGACAAATAAGGTTTGTTATTAACTATTTATCTTCATTTGGCTTGCATAATGTCAGAACATAGTTACAAAATGTATGTTTTTCTGGCTAAAACCAAAATATATCCACTATTATATGAATGAAAAATGGTGAACATGTAGAAGAATCTCCACTGAAAGGCTGGAAATGGCATTTTTTTTGACATTTTTGCATGAGAAATATCTTAGACAATTGATCAATTTATTCAAATAGTGTCTTCTATCGGTGTTACATCATTGTGGCTGTAAAAAAAGGTACCCTTGTTGTTCTCCTGAACTTCCCCACTCAATCTATCAAGACCAGAGCAGTTGTGTAGAAGTCCAAGGCTTGAGACACGGCCGGCACATATCGCGAGGCAGAACGTGTCTACGTAAATGCACTCTCCTAAAATAGTTTGAGGGAAAGGGGTGAAGAAATACAATGTGAGAACCTGAAATGAAAAGGCACCACACTGCGTAAATGCTTCCCCTTAGAATAGGGTGCATGTATGAAATCATATTCATCATCTTTGTGGTATATTGGTTAGACTCTCTCTATGTTGAGACGAGCAGAGAAAACGTAATATTTAAGGTGCATCGTTTACATGTAGTAGAGATGTTTTTAGACTTTTAAGCATGTTGTTTTATGCATTTCTACAACACTATATTTAAAGTGGACCTATCATGCTATATTTGAATAATATAGTGTAGGACCATACCTATATAAGGCATATTTATACTTTTTATTTTTCTAAATACCAAACAGATCATGCATTTTAGCCATTCCTCATTTAGCTCAATTTAACACTGTCTTTGCATGGGCTGATTCTGTGAGAACAGCACCATCTACAGGCCTGGCATATGTACTACAGCGTTTCCAGCGCTTTCGAACGGCAATGTCCGTGGCTGTCTCCTCCTGATTGGTGGAGTTGGCCCAATAGCCGTAGCGCCACTTCTGTGACGTCATAGAAGTGTTCAAATCTGGATCAGTCTGTATCAGATCCGTTGCAGCCCCTTTTTAAGAGATGTGGGTATGGCGGGAAAGAGAGAGGGTTGTGTTTTCTGACACTTGGTGAGTTCCCTGGAACACCGGGGACACATATTCATGTATAAAAGACGTACAAAAGTGCATTTTGCATGATAGGTCACCTTTAACTTTTGACAGGTCCATATCACCAGTCGACAGCCTAACTGTTATTTATGAGCCTGACAGTCCAAACGATCAGTCCAAACCCACCTTAAAAGACACACCGCTGGATATCACGACAAACCGTTCGGTGCCTTTTTCTCTCCAACACTGCAAACAGTATTTGATGTGCAGTACAAACTCCTTATCTGTTATACTTCAAGAGGAAGTGGAGCAGAAAGCTTCTTTCGCTGAGCTCCTTCTCTCTGCATCCAGCTTCGCTTTGAAGGATTTCTATGTGAAAAGTGTCCAAACTCTGCCAGTCAGAGTAAGACACATATGTAGCTTTTTCCAAAATAGTCCACAACCCAACAGAGACACAAACATCTGCTTCTCTGAAAGCCTCTGCATGTTGTGATGGTCAAAATAGATTTATTAAAAGCTCCGACACAGTGACGTTACTGGAAGGAAATGCATTAAAAGACAATAAGAGCACGTATGGAGTAAGTCCATCTACTCTCTGCTGTGGTTTCAAGCAGTTCTCACATTCAATTATCTGAATAATTTCCGTCACGGGGAAGGTATAGATTCAGCGGGAAACATCATGAGAGGAAGTGCTGCTTGTGGTTCAGGATATAAAAATACATGTGAGTCAGATATCAGATCTGACCGTGTCATCATTAATTGTTACTCCCACGTCATCACCTTACAGAGATTCTGATTCATGCCATAACGATGTAGAGAGGTGATATTTCATATAAAAAAAAACAAAAAAATGGTTCTACCTGAATGAATGCCGCAAAGATAAGTGACTGAAAAAAATCACAAACTATTTTGATATTTATACATTTTTCAAGGAATTGTTAATGTTATTTAAATTGAAATGCTGTTTTCAGCCTCTGAAAGGTGATTATTTTGAGTAATGCTGCTATTAGTTGTTTTTAAATCATATTAAAATGAATATTTTTGGGTTTTCCATTGACATGAAATCACATTTAAAGAAATCACGTTAGAGTTACAGAAACGGGAATACACATGTTTCTCTTTCACATGAAAAATGAACATATTCATGTAAAACTGGAATAAATATAGTTTTCACAGCAGCATATAATATATATTGTAGAAGAATTATGACCTGCTTAACTTAAATATCTATATGCAAATGGTAATACAGAAGTGTACGTTGAAATACATCGCATTTTCTTTACGTTTTTCGTCGTGGCATTGCATCCTGTATCGAGCTTTGTCTCGTTTCACTGCTATTGGTATCTTTTATATAGTTAGACATACAGTGGCGGCACCAGAGTATTTGGAGTTGGGTAATCTATGGTAGGGCTAACCCATACAGTGGTGGGGCTCAAGTCAGTATTTGCAATGTAATTACATACACGCAGGGCCGTCCCTGGCCAACTTGGGGCCCCAAGCGACATTGTGAGATGAGGCCCCCCCCCCCCCAAAAAAAAACTTTGCAAATATAATTCCTGTTTATTATTATTATCAACAGTTACTTTTGTATATAGTGAGGTAAATGGTAAATGTGCATGTATGTCGTTCAGTATACGTTTACAGGTGAATACGTCTGCATTTCCTGCCAAATACTAGCCTCAAAAAGATTAAAATATAATTAATGCAAATAAACTACTTCTACTAATAATAATAATCATTGCGCTGAGAACTGTGCTGAGAGCTGCGCACTGCGAGCTCATAAGCCGAGGCCCCCTGCGCATTGTGAGGCCCCATGCAGTCTGCATGATCGGCCTGTAGGGAGGGGGGCCCTGCATACACGCTATATTGCCCCTCTTGACAGTGAAACGCCACGCGTGAGGTTTAGATTATTTCCCTGTCTCCATCAAAATGGAACTGTATGAAATAAAACGGCACATGTCTTGTAGTAAATAAAAAGGGATCACTGTGAACGTGACGTATGATAGTCAGTGTTGGGCAAGTTACTTCCAAAATGTAATATATTACATATTACTTATTACTCTCTTTTGAAAGTAATAAGTTACATTACAATATTACTGTCTCTGAAATGTAATGAGTTACATTACTTTTGAGTTACTTTTTAGTTACTTTCACCAAAATAACCGCAAAAGAATGGCTAAGTATTTTAAATGCTAAAATGTAGTAGTAGTGCAGCTCATTATACATCCAATGAAGGGCAATGTGGTATAGCATAACAACTGTGTAGGCCCTTAAGGCTACTAACAACTTGTATTACACGGCTTAGTTGAATACTCGATTCTGATTGTACATTCTTAACATGTGACACGTTGTTAATACAGTAGTACAGACCACTGTCAATGACTATAATGAAGGTTGCTAAGGAGGATCAAGAAAGAGAAAGGAAAAGAGGTTAAAAGACGGAGCGCTGGACGTCAGATAAATCACCAGAAGAAGGCAGACAGGAAGTAAACACTAACAGGACACGGAATGGGATTTGTTATGTTTTGAAACCAAGCAAGTGAGAACATTTGAAGTAAGTTAAAAGTGCAATCCTGAAATATTTCATATAGTCCAAAGTGGACTATGGCAAGGAAAGCACAAAAGCTTCAAAACTTTACTGATACAACAAATGAGAACATATTGTTAATCAAGGCAAATATGATTTGAACCAGCTCACGGTTTGAAATGGCAAACATTGAAAAGCAAGTATTATTAAAACCATGTACTAAATCATCACTTTGGTCCCATCATATACTCTGGGAAGAGAATATCTACTGCTTGAAAACTGGTATCACATCATCATGTGAGGTTGACTTTGTGACCTGGAGAACATTTCAGCTGCAACATAAGCTTGTTGATAAGCTTGGGATATGAGATCTTTTTGTAGCCATTCGTGGTGAAGGCATCTGTGCTATTGTATGCATTATTTTTGACCCAGCATTTCTACAGGCATGGCAGAATATGGCACTATTTTCACACGAATATTCCATTGTCTATTTCTATACCACGAGCTGCAAAATGACCGCCTAACCCCACTGTACAGGCGGGTACTTGTTTAGATATACCTGGGCAGGCTCTGTTTTGCCGTGGTATCCTGGCACCTGCGGGCCGCAGAGGGGCGGCGTAGTTTCGGGCGACAAAGACTGCTGCTCCGGGGGCGAGGGCGGCGAGTCAGGCGGGAGTAAGCTAGTGTCCACAACGGAGGGTAACGTGATGTCCCCATCCGACCTGTTGCTACTGTCTGCAGTAGATGCAGTGTTGCTGGCGTTTAGTGATGGTTGCTTTAACCATTTTCGTATAAATGATTATCCACAGATGTGTGTGTGTCACTGCTGTGGAAGAACTTTTGAAATGATGCACGCGCAGCGGAGCAGGTCACGCGCACCTGACACAATTTGTTGTATTTTTCGCTCCGTTCTTTTTTTTGAATAGAGGAGGGTGCATAACATTCAACTGCCCCGAAGATCCCGACGCGAAGCTTGAAGGGTAAACACAGGTTTACTAATCTACCCGGACAATGTCTGGTGTCGGAATGTCTCGCTATGTTAGTGCATTCTTAAAAAACAAAACACCATTTAATTTCGGGTTAAAATGTGTTGTAACTTCGTTACTGAGCTTTGTAACGGGTAATATATTACCCACATTTCATTAGTAATGCGTTACATTACTTCGTTACAGCAAAAAGTAATATATTACTGTAACTCCGTTACTTTTGTAGCGCGTTACACCCAACACTGATGATAGTACACGTTGACGATCCAATGGGGATACTGAATGGCGGTTCCGATTGATCTCAATCAGTAATGCATGACGCAGACCCAACGTTTCATTGCTCTGATTGGCTGTAGGTCTATTCAAATTGCATTCGGAGGCATTTTGATCTGACCGCGGCCGTGCTGATATTATAACGCCAGAGAATTTCCACACCTTTAGTGTATAAAACTCCCCCACTACTTAGACTATTCCTTGCACCTCTCTTCTAGAATAAGCCTGAATGGTCTCAACCATATTGCATCAGTAATGTGCACTTGTTGTTACAGCAGGATCAGTTTGTGTGTTGTGGACACGACCCGTATATTTTCGCAAGCCGTGTTCTCAACATTTAGTATTTTGCTTATTATTTAATTTAATTTGCTTACTTTAACATCATTTTTCATGGTGGAGCTAAGGTGGGGCTAAGACATTTATTGGTATGGCTGTAGCCTACCCCAGCCATACCCTGGCGCCGCCACTGTAGACATACATGATCTAGAAAACCAAGCTTTAACATGTATCGTCTTCGCTCTAGTTTCTCACTTATTAACCATGAAATCACATTTAGAGATACTTCTGTCAGACCCACCGGCAGCTGTTTCTCCAGGCAGTTGTTGAAGTTTTTGATTTGGTTGGGCTTCAGCTTCTTGAGAGGGATTCTCGTTTCCCCGATGAACTCGTTGTGTCTGAATTTGTCCTCATCACACACGGAAATCCTGAAAGAAAAGAGAAGAGAGAATAAAGCTGAGCTCAGGATATTTCTTGTGCTGCAGATGTGAAGCTTTAAACAATAACACCACCTGAAGCTCATCATCCTCCATCGCTGAGATTCAATTCAAACTTCCCTTCTCTATAAATCTGACTCTTTAGCACTGAAGCAACGCCCTGGTGCTCCTGCAGAGTTCATGACTTTTGTCAGACTCCATCAGCCTGACAGAGGATGATGGGATAATTACGCGTTAGGATGCATTCGGCCATCTCCAGATCAAAACACTGAAATATTCTAAAGTGAGAAGATGTTTCAGAAGATGGAAAAATAACTTTGTTCTGTTAATGTCAAAACTATTTGAAACCAAATCAGGACTTTAACTTCCTTTCACTGTGCAGATTTATTTATTCATCATTCAATTCATTCTATATTTTATTCTGTAGATTGTGTACATTACTTTTCACTTTTCTGCTTTTTGCACTCCTGGTTAGAAGCTAAACTGCATTTCGTTGTCTCAGTACCTGTCATCTGTGCAATAACAAGTTTAATCTAATCTTGAGCAGGAACAAATGTATTTACTTCTGAAGCAATTGGAGTCAGGACTCAGAGAGACACGAGGAGAGCAGGAGCTTTGATGGGTTTATTTAGGAGCTTCGGCCGGAGAATTCACAAAACAAGTCCAAGAGCCAGAGGTTCTGACTTCACGGTAGAGATGCCACGTCAATTCTGAAGAACTCTACCCCAGACCCATGTGTTTAGCTAGTTCAGAGAGAATCATCAACATGCTGCATAACCAGATAGAATCCTAACACCTCTATCAGCTGACGCCAACAGGCAGGAACAGGGAGACAGAACACTGAAGCCAAGGCTACAGGTGCCTGTGCTCAGTCAGGACAGAACTGATACACTGGGTCACAGTTATGGGCCTTGGAAAATATTTCCCCAACAGTATGTACGGTATCTGACATTAACGATTAAACACATTTGTGCATTCTTTATAAATGCAAACCGAGTCAAGTCGACTCCGAGCTGTCCGACTTCAGGCGAGTCTTTTGAGACCTCCCCCAGCTGCAATCGGCTATTCTCGTCTACTTTCGAGGCGAGCCACAGCTCATCTCAAACAAACCTATTGGCTAAGGAATAACTGAATTTCATTCGGAGTTAATCTGAATAACAGCGTGGATACAATCACAATTGTTCACTAGAGCTGCACTAATCAATTCACTTTAAAATAAATGTTTCCTGCAAAAATGACCAAAACATTCTGTGTATGAATATAAATATTTTTGCATTTTGGACTGAAAAACAAAACATTTAAAGACATCATCTTCAACTGTGGACCTTGAGAAACTGTGAGGGACACTTTTCACTATTTTGAGAAATTTCATAGCAAATTTATTTCGTTGTATACTGTTTGTAATGACAATAAATGTAATCTAATTTAATCAATATAACAGAGGCAGGCTTTTTAATTGTGAAACAAAGCATTCTCGATTAAATAGGGGTAAGGTCAAGAAAAGCAAAACTGTATTAATAGAGCAGATTTCATTACAATACAACTCCATGTTCTTTATGATTAGATTATAATCTAATAATATAAATACAAATGGATGGACACCGTCTACCACGGTGCACTGGGATTCATCACAAACCTCAAAACCTTGACGCACCACTGCAATCTGTCCACTCGTGTTGGATGGTCTTCCCTGACCACGCGTAGACTGAAACACATCCTTATATATAAGGCTATTCTTGGTGCTTATCTAAGGATGTACATACATAGAAAATGCACTGGATCTTATCAGCTTCGCTCCGAGAACTTTTTCCTTCTAACTGTTCCAAAGGTCTGTACCAACTTTATATTTACAGTCTATGGTCCGTAGTGAACTTGGGAAAAGGGCGTTCAGTTACGCTGCCCCTCAAGCTTGGAACCTGCTTCAAACTGAGCTGAAACTCAGAGAGCTGGTTTCATTAAACACACTCAAAGCAACTTTAACTGACCTTGAAGCAGGCCGCTGTGTCTGTAAATGCTTTGGCTAAACTTGGTGTATGACTGTGTGGTGATTGTGTTTTTTTTTTATTGTCTGTAACTGTAAAACCAGCCCGATCTCACCAGAATGCGCACAAATGACACGACTTTGCAAAGGCGTGCAATAGATACGCAGAAGTCCGTTTTTGCGTGCATATGATACGCCCATGTTACGTTTGTTATGAACGTATGTTAAATACGTTTTTTTTCTACAATTTTCTCCCACGTTACGTTTGTTATGAACGTATCTTAAATGCGTTTATTTTCTACATATCTTTGCCATTTATTTAACCCTAACCCTAACCATAACCCAATAAGCTGCTGTGTCGTTTATTGCACCGCAAACATTCAAACTGTCATTGGAACGGCGATCAAGCCTGAAGCCACAGAGCTCTTTGTTTTAATGTTTGAGGTGCAATATCAGCGTATCATATGCACGCAAAAACGGACTTCTGCGTATCTATTGCACGACGTGTAAAGTCGTGTAATTTGTACGCATTCTGGTGAGATCAGGTTGTTTTTTTAATTGTCTGTAACTGTAAAACTGTCAGAAACTGTGCTGTTACCATTCTTTGGCCAGGTCTCTCTTGAAAAAGAGATGTTTAATCTCAATGAGACCTATCCTGGTTCAATAAAGGTAACATAAACAAACAAAACAAATCATCTTTAGTTGCATCCTATTTTTCACAGGATTTCACTTTTTTTATTTGATTCAATTGAAAACCTTGAAGTCTCAGTGGAGTATTCAGAAACATCAGATTGTGTCGATACAGTATGGATAACATAACATAATGAAAACGTTTTTCTTTTGCATTGAAGGAAACGGCCTTGGTGTACGTCTTCTATATTATATAATGTGTTCGTTTTCAATCCTCTGAACCCATAAACACTTGCTTCATCTTTTCAGTGCATCCTTTACTGTATGTCTGCCAGTCGATCAATAGAAGAAGATCCCTTATATCACACACTGACCTGCACATACAGTACACAGAGCTCCACTTACACTCCTGATCTATATTCCTCTCCAGCATTTCATTACAATTATAATGAATGTCGATTATTGCTGTGAAACCGCGCTGCTCTCCTCAGACCTTGGTCCTGGATAAATGCAGGATATGTAAGCACTGACATGACATGATTCACACTCATGTGAGTACGCTTCGTGTCAAGTGCTTTTCTCCCAACAATCAGCCTCTGGAAACATGCAGCCTTTGTGCAGCAGTGATGTGTGTTAGCATCTTGTGTAGGGGATGTAATAGAATCACAACCAAACACACAGAAGTTATAATATCTGCTGCAAGGACAGGTGCACATCTCAATCTGTGGAGGCTCCAGGAAAATGGTTAATCAAGGTGCTGTTTGTGAAGAGATGTGTGCGGCTTTTGTGCATGCGAGCGTTAATCAGATCATATCTCTCAGGAGGTGTCGGAATAATTGACGTCTATTGTTTTTGCGCGAGTGAAACGGTCATATCTTTCCTGCACTGCAACACAGAAAGAACATGATAAATGTGTTGTCAGTTTATAACAATGACATGATAACCAACAATAACCTGAAAGTTGGTGGGATTTATCAGGAGGGGTCTTGAATGCTTGTGCAAAATCTCGTGCCAATCAGTCGGAGAGTTGTCAGGATATTCTGGTTTGAAACAATCCTTTTTTTTCACTTAATCGTTTGCCCCTTTTGTTTGTTTGTTGTTCACCTTGTAAAGCGGCCTTGGGTCCCTTGAAAGGCGCTATACAAATGTAATCTATTATTATTATTATTATTATGAGTGGCTATCCTAAAGTGTGCATGATTTTCTATCCTATTAATCCTATTATCTGTTTGTAAGATGACAAAGAAGAGCGACACGTGTCTATTCTTAAAATCCAAAGTTAAAGTGGACCTATCAGGCTATATTTGAAACATATATTGTAGGGCCATACCTATATAAAACATGTCTGTGAAGTTTTTTCTTCAAAATACTAAACAGATCATGCATTTTAGCCATGCCTCATTTCGCTCTATTTGCTCTGTTTTAGCCCTGTTTTTGCAAGGGCTGATTATGTGACTACAGCGCCACCTACAGGTCTGGCATATGTACTACAGCGTCTCCAGCGCTTTCGAACGGCAATGGCCATGGTTGTCTCCTCCTGATAGGTGGAGAGTTGCCCATATAGGCGGAGCTCCTCGTTCCTGACGTCAGAGATATTTCAAATCTGGATCAGATCAGTTGCAGCCCCGTTTTTAGAGATTTGGGTACGGAGGAAAAGAGAGAGGGTTGTGTTTTCTGACACTTGGTGAGTTCCCTGACACACCGGGGACACATATTCATGTATAAAAGATGTACAAAAGTGCATTTTGCATGATAGGTCCCCTTTAAGTCTTTAAGTTTGTTTCTATTTCAGTCCAAAACCCAAATATATTTACCTGAAGACTCTCTTGTTATAATATTAGCCCCCTAGGTGGGAGTAATGACACTGTCTCTCTCCGAACTACACGGTAATAGTTTGGTGCATGGAGGGAAAACACGGGGGCGTGTGGCGCAGTGGGTTAATGCGCTGAACTTTTAATCAGAGGATAGCAAGTTCGAGTCCCACTGCAGTCAGCATGTCGTTGTGTCTCTGAGACACTTCACCCCAAATTGCTCCTGTGGCGATTGCCCACAGTATTGAGTAAGTCGCTTTGGATAAAAGCGTCTAACAAGTGACATGTACAGTAATGTAACAGAAAACGAAATCAAACTAAGACCCCTCTGTGCGTGCGGCCCACCTTTCATTGGGATATGTTACCGCTCTGAAGCTCCTTGAATGATTACGCATATGATTGTATAACCTACTTTACTACAGTGATAACACTTTGGTAAAAATAAAAGAGGCAAGAACAGTGAAGTAACACTTCCGTTGCATAACAGCTTCACATGTATCATAGAAGCAGATGCTCCTGGTCCAGATTTTGGTCAGGTGTTGGAGAGAAATACTAATAACCAAAGAACAGGAAGTTATCTCACTGCCGATTTAGATTCAACGCAAACAGGATTTCCGTTTCAGTAAAAAAATCATATTTGAAACCACGTTAAATACAGACCGCAACACAAAGCTATGAAGAAGATGAACTGTCAAATAATGTTAAAAATGTGTTAAATCCTTTCCAAACAAATGTTATTATAGCAAACATATCTTCTTTAATGCTTTCAGTCCTTTTTCAAAAACGCCCTTTTCTTACTTTCACCTTTGAAAACTTCTTCTTGTTTGTTACCATCTCTTTTCTATTTGTTTCTGTTTGTCCTTTTCTTGATTGTATTCCCCTCAAATAGTCGAATGTTCTTCCTCCCTCCCTTCCCTCCTATCCTTTCTTTCTCACATTTCCATTGCTTTCATTACCTTCCCTTTCTCCTTGGTCTCCTTTCATTTCTTCCTAACCCTTCCTCTCTTTAAATCTTTCCTTCCCTTCAATTCCTTCAGTGATTCCCTTCAATTGCTTTCATTTTCTTCCTTCCTCTTTATCTCTCCTAATCACATTTCTCATGTCACCTTCATTTCACCTACAATTCCCTTCCTTCCTTCCTCTTATTTTGTTCCACTTACATTTTTCTTACTTTATTCTATTTCTTCCAATTGCATTCAATACTTTCTTAGAACCACCCGACTCAGAGACAGCTTCATCCCGCAGGCAATGAGAGTGTTAAACACCTGAAGTGCTGAAACAATTTCATAACATGCATCTGCTACTTAGTAATTATTGATCTATTATCTAATATATCATTCCAATAACTTCCATATAGACTCGTATTACACTATTACACTTTTTTTTCTTCACTTTTTTTAAAACTATTTTTCTTTTGTATTACTTTTAATATAATACACTTTAATATTGTCTGCTTATCTGTATTATTGTGTTGCACTGTTGGAGAAGCCTGTGACCTAAGATTGTCAACGACATAATTACTCTGTAGCTAAGTTAGTTTGACAATAAAGAACCTTAGTACCTTTTCATTTAATTACACTGTAATCTGAGTTTTTATTTTATTTGAACTGTATTGTCATACTATATCTTAGATATTTTTATTTAAGCGTATTTGAAGTGTACTAAGTATTATGTTCGTAACCTGTATTTAAATCAGGCTTTATAATTATTTGAGTGACCGAGATCATGTAAGTGTATTTCAAGTGTACTATGTAATAATTTATTGAGCTGTACTTAAATCAGGTTTTAAAATGGTTTGACTGATAGAGATCATGCAATGTTATTAATTGTTTATTGATTGTTATGAACCTGCCTGAGGACCACAGATGGAAATGAGCTATTAGCTATAATCTGGCATATTGCATCTCTTCTCTTTGCTGAGATTAATGTTTTTGTATGCATGGTCCTTCTATAAATAAATACAAATACAAAAAATGTCCGTCCTTCCAGCTTGCTTTTTCCATCCTCTTTCCTCCTCCCCCATCATTCTTCCAGTCCTTCACCCCTTCCTTCAGAACACACACAGACACACAGTTGGGAGTACCTGAGTGTTTTTCGGACCATATCCTCGTCTGTGATGCCGTAGTAGGTCAAGGTCTCGCTCCAGACGGGGTTCAGCGTGTTGTGCAGGGTCTTGGTTCGGAGTTTATTGGCCTGAAAGACAAACATAAAAGTGTGTCATTTAAAAGGATATAACATCGTACAGAATGAACTGCTGGTTCCCCCTCCTGCAGCTCAACAGAAACGCTCATCCCTCAGGTTTGAAGCTTTCATTGAAATGCTGCCAGAGTTTTTAGAAACATCCGGAGAAGTGTCTCGCTGACAGTTTGTAAATGCATTAGCTAACTGCTGCATATTGAACACTGTCGGAAATGAGAGATCAACAGCACACCGCATTTATTCAAAGTGACATGCCTAATCACAGCATTGCAGGAAGTGAAGGGTGTTGACATGACGGTAAATAACCACATCGACTCAGTTTGTGTGAACGTTAAACTTTCTGAGTAAACAATGTTCCAGACAAAGACCTGAATCAGGCTCACATTTGATTAGATAGTATAGAAACTGGCTGCGACAATACTGCAGAAGATTAAGGGAGGTTCTCCACAACGAAAAACAAACAATACATATTTAAATGGACTAATTTCACGTTCATATTAGTATTTTGTGGAGAGAAATCAGGGGATTTTAGCCTTTGCAGACCATTTACATGCACTCAAATCTAAATAACACACTACAGGAAGGGGAAAACCCAAAAAGCATAATCGGGCCCTTTAATTATTGTGTGCAAAATACTGCTAACCTTACATATGTGTCTGTATATTTTCCACATTTCTATTCAATTATACATTTTTAAAACTGTTTAATCTCTGATATAATGCACTTATTTTATTATACTAAGAAATGTTTTTAAAATAGTTTTTATACTCTATATTTGCTCCTTTATAAGGAACTTAATAAAGGAGACCTTATACTGTATGTGTAAACCAACTTCGCCTAAAAACATATCAACCTACAAATCCCTCTGTTACTTAGCATGTCAAGGACGTACACTGACAATAATTACGACACAGCTTTATCGGTGTAATATCGTGCGGGAAAATCCTCCCGAGAGAATACGTGACGAGGATGATGATGGTTCTGTGTTGTGAGTCATGTGTGAGAACATGTGATTCTTTCTGAGGATTAAAATCAATTATCTGCTGTGATTATTTGCACGTCTGATGGCGGGGAGCCGTGTAATGAGACTCTCGCTGATTGTCTCTCCCTCAATCAGTGGCTCATCCCACAGGAAGATGGGAAGACACATACACACACACACACACACACATACACGCACACACACACACACACGCACACATACAGTACACGCACACATACAGTACACGCACACATACAGTACACGCACAAATGCACGCATGCACACACACACACACACACACACACACACACACACACACACAGTATCTGTATGTTTTTACAGTATCAGAAATCCTTTATTTTCCTTCCTTTATCAGCTGACGGTTTTATTTACGATAAACATTTAGTACGTCTCTGGGAAACACAGTAATGAGGTGCTTTTGCATGATTCGTTGTGGATTAAAACGGATCTGTTGATTATATTTACATTTTTCAATCATGTTGTGATGCAGAATCTATTAAGACCAGGAAAGCCCTTTTGCAGACGACACTTATGATATATCGTAATGGTGTTGTTTGTGAAGTAGCTTCCAAATGAAAGCCAAGATGTGATATTGTATCTATTCTTTATGAGTCTCTAAAGAAGTGTTGCTACATGAAGGTCGAGGTGTTTGAGGGACACCTTGAGGTTTTTAAACGCCCTCCTTGGTTTATACTAAGTGGATTGCTGGCAGCCTAGTAAGAAAGTGAAGTGATGCATTGAATTACAATTGTAGGAGACTGTAATCAGTGACGTGTGGGTGTGGACGTCAATAAATCATAGTAAAGTGTTGACCTTAAGGTACGACTCTACATGTTTTTAATTAAAGCGTTACAAAGTTTGCGATCTTGAGAGCTTGAAAGGCGACTGGTTTTATAAGGATGGTAAAAACAATGCATTTTATTCATTTGAATTCTCTTAAGTGTGTTGGTGTTAAAGGTCCATGTCATGGCCATTTCTACTGATCATATCTCCATTGTTGAGGTCTACTAGAATAGATTTATATTGTTCAATGTTCCAAACTCACATTGGTTTCTCATACAGCATCTCTGTATAGTCTGTGTATTCACTCTCTGTCCTAAACGGCTTGTTGGAGCTCCTGCCCCCCCCCCTCTCTGTGAGCCCAGTGGCCGTCTGCGAGACAGCGAGACACAGCAAAACCCAGCCGAAACACACACACACACACAGCTTGGCTGGGAGTTTGTGTGTGTACCCAGGCTGAGTTCCGCGGTGTCTCGCTGTCTCGCCGACCCCACACCAGTAAGCCAGCTCACAGTCCCACTCCTTGCAGCAGCGAGCCTCGCAACGTCCCGCCGAGTGTGTGTGTGTGTGTGTGAGGAAGTCCGCGAATTGGTCCAAACGTAACGGCGCCGCTGACGTAACGTAACGTCCATTTTGACCAATCTGCGGAGCCGTTACGTTACGTCCCTATACCCAAATAGGTCACTATACCCAAGAAGTAAACAATGGAAAAAGAGAAATGTCCAACGAGGCGTTCTGGGGCAGCATAGACAGGTCTTTTCTGTGTTAGAGTTTTACTCGCTACAGGGTGTACTTTGAGGGTTTTGACTCTGCAGACCGTTTACATGCAGAAAAACCTTCATAACACAAGGGGACGGGTAATAACCGGAAAAGCATGACATGGGCCCTTTAAGATCAATTGATGTATTTATACAATAAGCAACAATCACATATTGTGGATAGAAAGTAAGGCTTCCCAATTTGGCCAACAATTGCTTTTTGCTATGGAAATATAAGAAACAAATGGTATCGTACTTGCTTGGATGGGAAGGAAAATGGGTATTCATACGTACAAAATTAAAGTACCGTAATAAATGCAAAAAACTAAAACATCTGTTAAGTACTCTTTTTTTTAAAATTAATTCATAATTGACAAAATTATTATTATTTAAAATTAAAATAAGAGGATCTGTACCAAACTGAAATGTTATATTAAGTCTGTAAGATTTGATTATTTCACAAGTCTATGCTGCGATTTCGGTCAGGTTTTGGTCGATTGTTCCGCCCGAATGAGCTCACATTAAAGGGGAAATAATTCAGCGCCACCTGCTCACAGATGGAGGGGCAGAGCTACAAACGAGCAACCGGTGTCACAAGTCATTTCAGCTGCTGAGGTTTAAGAGCCTTTGCTCTCGAGCCAATTATTCCAAGACTTGTGCATAGACCTCAAGCTGAACCACCTTGAAAGGCCACCATATCTGAAGGAGAAGGAGAGACAAACAATATTTGGTCTGCAGGTGATCGCTCTGCAGTATCAGACAGTGCAGTGTCCGAGCTTTAATCACAGGTCCTTCTTAAAAAATCTCTTATTCAACCTGCCGGAAGCTGCTGATTGGTTTCCCGTGTCTCACAAATATTGTTTTGCTATTGCTTCAGAAACAAATCAAGCTCTAAATTGTGGGTTTTGTTTGACGCTCATGTTTCGTTCACATTCACATATTAGTTACTTTGTCACATGACCTTCAATGAGCTGTTAGTATTAGCAGTTTTGGCCATGAAACGTTTGCCAAATATAACGAGATATGGACTTCATGGGTTATTTGATGTAGCTATACTGTATGCAAAAAGCCTTAATTGCCTGAGTAAATCAGCTTGTGGTCCTGTGCAAACATCATCATTTTACAGTAGCTAACCCCTGTCATTTATTGACAGTTTAATTTAGAATAATAATTAGAGGCATTTCTCTGTGGTCTCAGAGGAGAGGAAACTATGGTCGGGCTTCTCAGCGGAGCGTGAAACTTCACTTCTGATTAGACTGCAGGCAGAACTTATGACCTCTTTAGCAAGTCTTAATGAGGCTCTTAGACCGAGCCTAATGATTGTTTTGAGAGCGAGCTGAGAGACATATCAGAGGCAGAGGAGGTGACGACATCTTGTTTTTACTGACAGGAGGATGCAAAGGGCCTCCAACTGAGACAGGAAACAAATCCCAAGTAGCCAAATGCTCTCATGGAGTTTTGTTTCACACCCAGTCTAATGATCCATGACATGTCATAAGTACTCCACAGCAGGGTACAAAGAATAGAAACCTGGTAACACTTTAGATTAAGGTACACATGTTCACCATCAACTAGTTGTTCATTAACATATTAGAGTCAAACTACTAGCTTATTGGTTATGAACAAGACTTCACTTTAAAATAGGGAACATATTCTGAGTTAGAAATAACACATTTTGAGTTATTTTGACACAATTAACACTTGTAGTTTCTTGTTACATAAGAATAGATCATATTTGTTAAGTGTTATTATGGGGGAATGCCTCATTAGGCCCATATTGAGCATATTAAGACCAAAACTCATGTACAACAACTTCCTTACTTACAATAAATAAGCACTAATTAAAGGGTTATTAAGGACAAACTGTCATGTCTCGGAAACTTATCATGAAAGTTTATTCTTTATATTAGTTTAGTCCTGTCCCTTTGTTCTGTGCCCTCTGTCTTATTGTGAAAAGTAACTCCTCCTCTCGTTTCAGAACTCCATGCTCCCCGCCCCTATGTGCCCCCCTGTGTTCGTGATTGGTTTCCCCGCCCTGATTGTTTCCACCTGTTCCCCTCACCTTGTGTGTATATTGTGTTAGTCCCCACCTGTCCAGTGCCAGTTCGTTTCTTATTCATGACCACGTTCAAGCCTGCTCCGTGGTCGTATCCCGTTTTCTCATGCTCACGATTATTGCATTTAGTTTTTCCTCGGAAGAGTGATTTTGTGTTTCTTATTTTTGTTACTGTGTAAATTCCAGTAAAGTCTTTATTTTTGAATACCACCCGAGTCTGAGTCTGAGTTGTGCATTTGAGTTCATGACTCTGAGTTCACCCCTTGACACAAACTCTTAACTAATTGCCTAGTACTTGTAGAATATGGTCTTGTAGAAAAATACATTAATATACGTTTTATAATGACTAATAAAGAGCCAATATACTGCTTATACAGATGAAGCACTTAATTTCGGACTCCAGCTTACCTGTTCCTGCCTACGCCCAGTTTCGAGGAAGGTCAAGCCCTCCCACTATTTTCCAAGAGGGCGTTGCCAGATTTTCAATTTCAGGTTTTCAATGATCCATTGCAGCTGGCTTCATTATAATTACATTTATTTATAACGGGGGCGGTCTCAAGTCAAGCTGGAGGCTTTCCCTTGAGCGAGGGCAGACCACTTAACAATCACTGCCTTTGCGTTTCAAACTGTCCGAAATTAAGTGCTTCATCTGTATGCATGTTAATTAACAATAGCTGATGGCGAATATGTGTACCTTAAAATAAAGTCCTTTACTTAAGGAGGACATTTGCAGACCATTTACATGCACAAAAACCTATACAACACTCCAAGTGAAAACCCCCAAAAGCACAATATGTATTCTCTGATTCTGTAGAAAAAACATTTGTGGTCCAAGACAGTTACCATAAAAGTTTAAAAAACATTTATACTTGCATTATTCCAGATTTGCTCAAAACCCTGCAACCTTATGATGCTGAAGAAACTCCAGGGGGCTCCAGTTACTGTGCCTGTTGGCTCATTAGGAAATAACTCCCCTTAACAAGCAACCTGATGATTAGTGAGATTTAGAGGTGTTTTTCACATTGAGCAGATGTTTTGATTTAGTTTCATCACAGAATAATTACGTCTGAGACAATGAATAATAGAAACTTCCACACTGCAAATATCTTGTGAGCAATTGATTAAAATATCATGTTAGAAAAAATAAAGTGATTATTCACTACTGATGCAATTAGGTGTCATTTACTTCTAAATGTCAGTATTATTTTCGCCTTGAAACACAGAGTTTATTTAAATATTATGTTCTGCTAATTCTCCCGTGCAACACTCTCTTTCCTCATGTTTTTCTCTACAAATTGCACAACAACATTTTCTAAAGTCATAACCGGCTTTTATTGTTGGTCTTTTGCTGTGTAATTTGTATCTTTTTGGTCAAAACAACACTTTGCTGCAAGAAATAATTTGCCTTATCCTCAGGGTGCCATGAAAACACACTGCAATCTGGTCTCCTGGTGTTGAGAAATGTTTGGATCAAATCTGTCGTGCGGATATTATCACAGATTATATCTTTGGTGGGCGTATTTCTCCACTAACTCCAGTGATTAAATGCTGCCGTACAGTCCAGACTAACAGCAGGCAGGCTGGTGGTTTCTTTTAACAGTGTGTTTCCATGTGTTGTGTGACAATGATTACGCTTCTGTTTCATTGCTGTTGTCGGGCCCTGGGCTTTCTCACTTAGAGACTAGCTAATTAAACAACTCTATCTTTGCATTCCCACTAATTACTTCATTTTTAAATTGCAAGTAAACAAGTTGTGTCGCTTCAAAGCACCATCCGTGTCTGCTGGAGACATTGGAAATCATTCATCTGGATATAAAGGCATTGAAATTGTTATACATCTTGTACTCTGCACAATAAAAGTCACAACACATTGTCTGGCTGGGTTTACAGAGTGGCCTTGCTAACAATAGAAAGGTGGCATATGGCTGACATTATGACTTAATCCATCCGTCTACAGTGGCTTAACAGATGCAAGAGTTTATTTTGAGTTTAAGATCCAGGAGAACCAGGCTCAGAGAATGTCATAATGTATCTGTTGCTCTTTTGTTACACGGCTTGGTTGAATACTCGATTGTGATTCGTCGAGATGGACATTCCACAGGTTGATCTTTTGCACGAACAGACCGTCGCTAAGGAGAACAGACCGTTGCTAGGGAGAACAGACCGTTGCTAAGGAGAACAGACCGTTGCTAAGGAGGGTCAAGCAGAGGATTCATGATGAATTAGAGAAACCAACAGAAGAAGACAGACAAGAAGAAAATACTAAAGGGAACAGCAGAAGAAGAAAGACAGGAAGTAAACACTAACGGAGAAGCAGAAAAGACCAAGCCCCCAGGAAGTGCTCCGGACTCTGAGGAAAAAATGTGTTGTGTCCAAATGGCGGTACTACAACTCCCGTATCAGTCCCTGACGTCACCCGGCCCAGAAATACTATTTTAACATATTTTTTTGTAACTAAATAAACTACCCATTATGAACTATTTTATAGCCCTTATTAGAATCATTCGGTCCCTGAAGTTGTAAAATGCACTAAATGGACTGTACTAAATGGACTGTACTTATATAGCGCTTTATCCAGTCTTTAAGACCCCTCAAAGCGCTTTACATACTACATGTCGTTCACCCATTCACACCCATTCATACAGAGCAGTGTACCTTACTCTAGGACCTAACATTCACACACATTCACACACCGTTGGCCATCGGGAGCAACTCCGGGTTAAAGGAGCAGTAGGTAAGTTTGAGAAACCGCCTCGACTGCACAAAAATTCCAAAGTACACAACCGAAAAGAATCCGCCCCTTCCTTCAGACTTCCTACAGAGCACCTCCTCCAACACACATGAACGCGCACAAGATCATGATAATGAATGTAAAACAAATGTATAACACAGTTATTGTCAGTGCTTATATTTTTGAAGCTAGCATGTTTGTTTTGTGAAAATGTATTAAAAATGTTACGTCAGCTAGAGCAGGCTGCGGTAACGTTACATATCAGCTCGGTGTGCTCCGTAAATAGTCGCCATAGTTGAAAAGCAACTCCGATATTGACTCTGGTTTGACTTCTCCTAGTTTCCACTTTATTTTTCTTCATAATTTGCTCCATTACAGTTTTTCTTTTGCGACCGGTAGACGATGTTGAAGAAAACTCTGCCATGGTGAAACTGCCCTGCAGCGGCAGCTGCTGCTGCTGCTGCTGCTGCTGCTGCTGCTGCTGCTGCTGCTGCTTGCTGCTGCTGGCGACTGAGCAACAGCTGACGGGAAACACGCCCAATGACGGCACGCAATGACTGCACGAGTGTGTGTGTGTGTGTGTGTGTGTGTGTGTGTGTGCACGAGATTGAAGGCTGACAGACAGGTCGGCCAACCAGTTATTTTAGCCGGCCCGGCTAAAATAATTGGTCGTCGTTTTTACAGTATTACGGCTTCCACAGATGAATTTTTTTTATGGATTTTTTTTCAAAGCACTTAGAATATGCATTGCTATCAGGATATGAAGAGCATTCCATGGAATATAACAAAAAGTGTATCTCGAGCCGGTTTCTCAAACTTACCTACCCCTCCTTTAAGTATCTTGCCCAAGGATACATCGACATGTTGACTGCATGGGCTGGGATCGAACCCACAACCTTCTGGTTGAAAGACGACCGCACTCTCTCGCAGCCACAGTCGCCCTTCGCACTAAAAGCGGAATCTAGATTTATTTTCTCTCTCCATTCATTCTAGTGAGCCGAGAGTGGGAGCTCTGGGGGCGGGGCTTAAGGAGCGCATAATCTGTGAGCGCACATACTGGTTCTTCTGCTCTGACAGCCAGACATGACGGGTGATCTGTGACGTTTCACTCTCTCAAAAGTTGGGCCATTTTGTCCTCATGCGCCAATGAGCAGCTCTCATAGGACAGAACAAGACCCCGCCTCCCACGCTGTATCCAGTTCTTATTATACATCCATGGAAAAGACAGACAGGAAGTAAACACTAACGGGAACAGCAGAAGACAGACAGGAAGTAAACACTAACGGGAACAGAGAAGACAGACAGGAAGTAAACACTAACGGGAACAGCAGAAGAAGAAAGACAGGGGCCGTTTCTCAATCTCGAGGATTTTGGCTTCCAAGCCAATATTTC
>CALSBZ010040886.1:0-10339 GCA_943591055.1 Gobionotothen gibberifrons
GAGTTGTTATTTCAGATTATGTGTGCAGTGGATGTACATGATCTTTAATTTGCTAGTTATTACGAAGATTACTTCAGGAAATTGTGTCTATAGCCTACAACGTTTTCATTGTTACCAAGGTGGTTGCTAGCGACGCTGCTATCGATATTATTTCTGTTATGTTGTGTAACTGTTTAATGGTGTTATCTGTATTGCTACCAGTGGCGTTTTCTCCTGGAGGCCAAGGGAAGCCAGGCTTCCCCTGTTTTTTCGGATTGTAGTTATAATTTTAATAAATAAATAAAAACACTTCGTTTAGTTTCGGAAATTCTTTGTTGTGTGTTGCTGTCGGCCCGTCTCTCCCCCATTCTCATTGAGTATTTTACAAAGAGTGAAACAGCGCCCCTCTAGCTGTTATGGTGAAACAGTAGATTGCACTCTCTGTTGCGAGAGGAGGCCAGCCAAAATTGGCTTCCCTTGGTGAAAAAAAATTGAGGGATTGACCAATCAAATGAGGCTCACGTCATGCCCCTGCCAACCTGTGATTGGTCAGGGCCATGCCAAGGGAAGCCAGAGGCGGCTGGTTTCCCTTGCCTCACAATCCAATCAAATCGCAGTGTTGCAGTGACGCGTCCTAAAACCCAGAAGTAAGCTGCGCTCGGTTTCCCTCGACAAAAAAGCAATGGGATTTCTCCATAGGATTTTGGAAAATAACTCGAAATAAGGTCAGTGGAAAACGAACCTGTTTGATAAATGCACGTTTTGTTCAGTCGGATAATATCCACATGTCTACCCTACTTTTATAATTTTCGAATCATAAATCTAATCGATAGAAGATAGATAGCGCCACTGCACCACTCTCATCGCCGTTAGAAAGTAGCAAGCAACTGAAGCAAGTGTAATTATGGAGGGTGGAGATTTGGAGTATTTAATCAAAAATAATTGTACTAAACTTCCGCTACAGCAGCAACAACAAATAAAATCTGATGACGGGCCAATGCCCAAACTGGAGCTGTGTACAGCGAGGAAAAAAGGAGCGAATCAGACGTAAAACGTTAAAGGTCTCCTGATTTAGTTTGTGAATGAATGCTTATTAGAGTTTCGGCCGGAGAGTGCGTGCGGACCTGTGGGTTAGATAACAGGCGTGTGTAAGTCCTGCATCTGTATGATACAAATGTGTGTAAAATGATACCGGGTGCTGTAATCACTCATCTGGTTACGTTATTACATTGACCACCACACCCCAAAAGAAAGGACGTATTATTGGCTTCCCCTAATTTTTTTCCCACGCCACGCTACTGATTGCTACCCCCTTCCCCGTCAACATTAACACATAATTATCCTTGTGTTTATTTATTTGTTTGATTAATAAACACAAGTTGGAGTCCGTCAGGACCAAGGGTCGGAGCAGCTCATTTGCTTTACAGAATATTACACCCGGAAGTAAGTATTCTCTCCGCTTCGCTTGACAAACCCCGTGATAGTCCTCAAGCTCTGTGATTGGAGAGTGTGCTCCGAGGGTTACGCTGAGCGTTGAACAGCACTTGAAATGGGATGGAACCACGGCAGACTGTCCAAACTGGATTTGAACGGGTCCACCCCGCCCCGTCCCCAGAACTATACTTGCTGGCTATTGTGTGTTTCGCAACATGTTCTATTCTATGGCACGTCTCTACTGGGAGTTGTAGTTTTCGTATTTCCCATAATAAGAAGTTGCCAGTATTAAACTGTGTACATCCCTGGAGGTTTAGGGGATAGGAAACACTCAAATTTAAAACATATAATTAATAAATGAGTGAAAATTGCTTGTGCCCATAATGGGCAGCATTAATATATACCCACATGACAGCTAAGGTCAGAAGAACTTTATTTAACAGCTGGTCTTATGTTTGTGACCCCTCCTGTTGTTCATTGATAAGCCTGAAACATGTACTTGTCAAGGTTCAGAGGCAACTTTTGCAAATATGGCAGTAGCCATCGATCATCTTAAGATAAGATATACTTTATTGATCCCAAGTTGGAAACATTTGCGTTACATCAGCATGTGTAATAGTTGTAAATATGCAGTGGTGTTTATTTGTAAATCATTTAGTATAATCACACAAATTCTGTGTTTTATATTTAATAATTCTGTGTTCTTTATTTATTGATTGTTCAATACCTGATAAGGCCGGAGATGAAAAACTTGGGTCGCAGGTTCCTCAACAGTGCATTACATCTATCAATATTTGTGTATACCTCCACCATTAAACTGTCATATTCTGCACATTTCTTATACATACATCTTATAAGAGTATAATACAATGAAATTCAATAACATTCTTTAACCACTAGGTGTCCCTTTATATCAGCTGTGCACGTTTATGATGTAATACAGCCTATCTACCAATTGGATCAAATATAAAAGTCAGCCGAATTAGTATTGATACTGCAAGGAGACGTATTGTGTGAAAAGAAATGTAAGATGTTGTTTAATTGTTGATATATTTATGATCCACCTCACGTTTTCAGTGTTGGCGGCAGTTCCTCATGTTTGTCGAGAAGTCTTCTCATCAGGGCTCTATAAATAGAGAACTACGGCAGATATGTAATATTTAATGCAGCCGAACCGTGTATTACAATGCCGTTATGTTATGAGCTCCAAATAGAATATTTTTAAAAACTGTTTTCGGATTTCACATCAACAGGAGTCCGGTTAACTAAAATGTCCGTGCGTAACAATACCCCAACCCATTGATCCGTTCGGTCTGTTTCCGGTATTTGTTTATGACGATGTGATGTGAGATGTGAGACTGGAATTGCACAGGGGAAAATAACGTATCTATGCCACAATTGTAGATGCGGATTTTGTTAAACTAATACGTTTGCGCTGTGGACCAAGATTATGCATTGACGGGGTAGTAATAAAGATAACACCATTAAATAGTTACACAACATAACAGAAATAATATCGATAGCAGCGTCCCTAGCAACCACCTTGGTAACAATGAAAAAGTTGTATAGACACAATTTCCTGAAGTAATCTTCGTAATAACTAGCAAACTAAAGATCATGTACATCCACTGCACACATAATCTGAAATAACAACTCATATTTCTCGCATCAAATGACATCAAAACGCATTTTAATGGCCAAACTAACCTTAAAATAGGCATTTTACACCGAAAATAAAACGAAGTTCGGCCATGTTTTTTTTTTCTGCAGGGAGAAATGTGAAGATCACGTGACATAGACGCCAGCCATTGTAATGAATGGTGAAAAAAAACGTAGGGATCTTACAATTTCAGAGGCGTTTTTGTAGAAATACTACGTCCTACGTTGTGGACCAACGTAGTTATTACACGTTTTTCGCGTGTATATATATATATATATACATATGTACATAGGACATAGGGTTGGCAGGACCCCCCGGCAGGAGGGCCATTTTATGCAATAATTCTTTCATGCTAAATGAAGCTCTGTTGCTTGGATATCACTAGATCCTGTTACAGCGTAATATAAGTACATAACGATTGATGTGTACATTAGCACAATTACTAGCTAGCCGCTAGCTGCTAACTGCCGCCTTGTTAATATAAAATCCATCATAATAACAACCCATTACCATGCTGTCATGAACGTGCGGTGCTGTTACGTGTACGCAAATTGACGTGCTTGATGTGAACAAGCATTTTGGTTAAAGTTGCGCATGCGCTATGAGCGCACATACAGGTACTTCTCAGGCATGCCGGGTAATCTGTGACGTTTCGCTCTCTCAAAAGTTGGGCCATTTTATCATCATGCGCCAATTAGCAACTCTCATAGGAATGAATGAGGCCCCGCCTCCCACGCTGTATCCAGTTCTTATTATACATCCATGGTATAGGCCCATCAATTGGACCGTACCATCAAAAGGGGTGGCATGCAGAGATGGTTAGCTCAGATAAGGAAACCAGTTAAATAACAATAAACATTTAGTTGAGAATAACAAACATCCATTAATTAAATTATACCTAATTAATGTATGAAAATAAAAATATTATAAACCAACAAGATCAATGTACATGATATAAAACCACCCCTGCCTCCATCCTGCTCTTTTAACCCCATCCGGAACGATAAAAGGGGGTTCGCCGTTTTCTCTTTACGGTGACAGACCTTGGGACCGGAGACGGGAGAACAGGGCCCTGTGCTACGAAGCTGGTTCAACCTAACCTGGATATGTTTGAGTTAGCCGGTTGGCCTAATCCAAAACATACGCGCTCTCGCTAAACGGTCCTACGACGCGGGTTATCAGGTGGATCGCTCAAGCCAGCCGTGTCCTATCTAGTTAGGTGCGCGTTCACAGGAAAGGGGTGGTATTTGGAGCATTCGACCAATCGGCGTCATGGAAAAACCGAGAGCTACATACTTCATTGCGGAGGAGCAAACAATCATTATGAGCAGATACCAAGATGTGAAACACATCATTCAGGCAAAAAGTAGCACACTGGTAGCTGCCAAACGTCGCAAGCGAAGTTGGCAAGACATTGCAGACTCCGTGAATGCGTAAGTAAAATACGTAGGCATATATATATATATATATATGCAACAGCGTGCAGAGCTGCACAGCTTTAAAAAGTGTAATGGATGCACGGCAGTCATGTACAAAAATAAATCCGGCCCTTCCAGATTAATTAATTAATGTAGTTTATTGGATACATAGTCGTTAAAATACCAAATTGCTCATTGAGTGGCAGCCTTTTTTCCATTATAATATCATCGACCGAGGGTCACAAGTGCACTTTAAGACTAATATTTTTGTAATACTTTTAATTTCTAGACCTTTTTTTAATTCAAGCTGTAGGCTATGACATTTTGTTTTCGTTTTTCAGATGTAACCCCGGCGGGTCGAAAAGGACATGGGAGCAAATCAAAGTGAAGTATAAGAATATCATTCAATCTGGTAAGTTTCCCTCTTTTGAGATATTAAAAATAGAACTACACGTTTTGTATTGCTTCAATTAGTGTGTGTTTCATAACTGTAAAGGAAAGCGGTCACATTTGTTCACACTTCTTGCAGCCAACAGGAAAAAAACGGAGCAGAGGAAGACAGGAGGGGGCCCTCCTCCAGCTGCGTTCACCCCTGCCGAGGAGCTGGCCCTCAGCAGCAATGTGGGTCGGCCCTTGATGGAAGGGGTGGAAGAGGAGGTCACTACAGACCCTGGTGGCAGCAGCTCACACCACCTTTTTCTACAGGGTAAGAGTCAGGGATCTGTAAATAGCTGGGATGCTATAAAACACAATTATATATCTATTTTTGTGGGAGTAAGTAACATGTTGGCCTATTTTATTGTGCTGCAGATGATGGGGAGAACCTGCTGCCCCTCCCCAATCACCCACTACCCCATACAGAGGTAACGTAACCTTTGGTACGTCACCTATATGGTCGCTGACTATGGCTAACATAGACCATTGACATGTCTTATTTTTTTCAGGAGGGCCTGGATGACGATGAGACGTTGTCGGTATACTCTGAGAGCGCTCTGCCGGTACACTTTAGTATTTTATTACCAATGATAGTGGTTGAATTGAATGGTTTTCAATTTGCCCTAACACAGATAGAGAGGGTGTGGACACGTTGCTTTAATTGATTCTTTCTGATTACTTGCACATGGCGGTGGGACATGGGACAAATAACTACTCTCTATTGAAAATATATTTGCTTTGCTCAATTTGCAGGAAGAAGGAACTCTTCCTCCCCCGCAGCCCTCCACATCCAGGGCCTCCACATCAAGGCCCTCCACACGACAGGTAATTAATTAAACTAAATGTAAAAGTATAGGCAAGTTTTAAAATGGTCAGCTTTCTTGCTGTGAGCCATGCTTGAATGTTAAAGCAACATATATGTGTTTCAGGATGAAGCAGACTCAGTGAGGGCCCTGTATAAACGTACCCTAGTCCAACATCTACACATCAATGCCCAAACCATGGAACTGAATGCCCTCCTCATAAAGAAGACAAAGTTAGAGGTGGAGAAACTGGAACGAGAAAGACAGGTAATTGTGTAACATTCGATCATTTATTTTCAAGTCAAATGAAAGGTGCATAAGGTGACCTTTATGTTTTAGGATACCTAAAAGACAAATCCCTTTTGTCTTTACAGAAAAGGTAAACCAAAATTATGTTTTTTTTCTCTTTTTCCTTCAGGAATGGCTGACAAAATAAAGTCCTACATAAATCACCCAAGGCCTCTCTCTCTGTGTGTTATTTTGTTTATTATGCAAATGTCAATGCAATAGCATCTCTGACAGCCCTGCCAGTAGGGTAGTCCAGGGTGATGGGGTCTACCACATCAGGAGGTTGGGGGTCTGCAGGAGGGGCCCTCTCCTTCCTCAATGTGGCAATGTTGTGCAGCACAACACAGGCCGCAATGATGCGGCATGCTCTTGCAGGGGCCACTCTGAGGCCCCGCAGGCAGGTGAATCTGGCCTTCAGTAGACCAAAGGCCATTTCTATCCTGACCCTGGTCTTGGCATGGGCCACATTGAAACTGGTTTGTGGCCCTTCACCAGGGTCAGGATACGGGGTCATCAAGAATGGCTGGCAGGCATAACCCCTGTCCCCGAGCAGCACTCCATTGAAGAGCCCTGAAGATAAAGGAACATTTCCATAAGTATACACAATAGGCAGTTTAAGAAGCACAAAACAATAAGAATGTATAGTTGCCATACCCTGCTCGAGTTTGTGACACAGTGAAGACTCTGCAAAGATCCTGGAGTCATGCACTGACCCAGGCCACTTTGCCACAAGGCTGGTGAATATACACCTGTGGTCACAGGTGGCCTGCAAAAGCATTTGGGGTTAAAAAGCCTACTTCCACAAAAAGAGCATCATAGTCAGTGTAGCATCAGTGTTCATTTGCAATGAGCCCATGTTGTAGATAAAAATAGTCCAAGTGTGAAACATGTACTGTGTGAATATTTAATTGTGAGTTCCTTTAATCACCCAGACTTCAATGTGTGTTCTAGTGAATGTGCAAGATTTACCTGAATGTTGAGGCTGTGGATGGATTTGCGATTTACATAGTCGCCTTCATTTTCTCCCAGGGACGCAGAGATCGGTACGTGTGTGCAGTCTATACAGCCAAGCACCCTGGGAAACCCTATGAAATAGTATGCTGCATTTGTTATACAACAGTGTACATCATAGGAACAACATTCACTGTAAAGATATAATCACATACCTGCCATGCTGTAAAATCCCTCTTTGATCTTCTGCGTGGGACATGTGCCAGGAAACACAATAAAGGACTCTCTGAGCCCTGTAAGAGCATGTGCGACCTTATGTATAGCACGGCAGACTGTATTCTTGCTGAGGTTCTCTGCATCACCCACAGCATAGAGAAAAGTACCGCTCGCAAAGTAGCGCAAAGCGATACATACAGTCTGCGGCACTGTAAGGGCACAACTCCGACGTGTGGCATTAGCAATATATGGCTCGAGGAGCTGACACAGATAAGTCAGCCCTTCTGACGAGAACCTGTATCTTTCATACAAATACTCTTCAGGGAACGCCAAAGGGTTTACTCTTTCCCTAAAAATCCTCTCCCGCCAGAGAGCGCCTCTCACAATCCGAGCTCCAAGCTCCACAGGGTCATCTACAAATGGTGACGTCATTTTCACAGAGATTTCATTGGTCGATAGGCGGAGCTTTTATAGGCTTAGCTCTTAGCCTGCAACTTAACCTGGTCCCGACCAGGTTAGCCGCTAAGCATAAGTTACCATGGAAATCTAGCCTGCTAAAAAGAGAACCAGCTTCGTAGGACCGGAAAGCCGGAGTTTTCCCTGAATTTAGCCGGCTAAGTGAAAATCCTGCTTCGTCGTACAGGGCCCAGGTGGAGGTGAGTGTTATGATGTTAACTACTGCAGGGATGATAAGACAAATTGATAACCGAAATGTATATTGCTTAAGCTGCTGTCACACTGTCCCGAAATTGACACCCGATGGACACACGAATATGGATTTGTGAATTTCGCACGAAGATGGCCCCGAACCACACACGAAGGCAACATTTACATTACATTTAAGACATACAACTGCAACGAAAGTTACAAAAACAATTATGTACTATGATACTGTACTGATATTTTCAGACTTTGTTCTTTACTTTATCCGTCTTTATATGTAGAAGATATTAAGTTTTCTCCGTAGTGTTGTTTCCATAGCAACAACAACATCCTGTCAACTCGCCTTCAAAATAATATATTATATCCTTTTCAGTTTCACAGAACACAAATTGGGTTATTTACATAATATGTTTACATGATTTTGTTGTGCAATAAAACAACCCGATGGACACACGATAAAGGAAATGTTCAAATTCGGCTCTGATCGTAGCAACATCGGGCCATATGCAGGAGCCTGTAAGTGGCGCTGTAACTTCCTCCACAAAAGCAGAGAAGAAGCATGGTTGTCATGGTTGCCCTTCTGTTTATTCTCCACGGTGGGGCAGAGGGAACCCGGCAGAGTTTTTCGCCAGTCAACGTGTATTAAAGTTGAAATCTTCCGGACAAAATTTGAAAAGTGCCGGTCAAAGGTCTTCTTTGTTATTTATTGAGCTTTAAAACAAATGAATAACGACTATATATAATATATAAAAAACACGGAGCCTCTCTTTTTCCTCCCTCTCTTCTGACAGCGTCAGTGTCTGTCTCATGCAGCAGCTGATCCAGTAATGAGTGACCCGGCCGACAGTAAAAATAAACATATTTATAACTAGTAGTTTGAGAGGTAATTAAAATAGCTAAGGGCGATGATCTGACTTGAAGTGTGTGTTTTGCTCGGTTCACCGCTGCATCACAGCGGGAGGAGCTGCAGGTGAGCAGCGGAGTTTTTCAGGCTCCGGCAGCAACTTCGTGAGCGGTGGCAAAATCTTTGGCATGCCAAAAAATTGCCGAAGGACCTTGCGAAGGTTCATTTTCGTTTTGAATTCGTGTGTCAATTTTGCCCTTCGTAAGGGCATCGTGAGGGCATCTTGTTCTCATCGGTGCCATCGGGCATTCGCCCCGATAAGAGTGAGGGCGAATGCCCGATGGCACCGATGATAACAAGATGCCCTCACGATTTGACAAGATGCCCTCTCGAGTGCCTTACGAAGTTGCCTTACGAAGTTGCCTTACGAAGTTGCCTTACGAAGTTGCTGCCGGAGCCTGAGAAACTCCACCGGCGGTCATACGATGGCTTAAGATGCCCTCACGAATGGCCCGATGCTGTTACGATCAGAGCCGAATTTGAACATTTCCTTTATCGTGTGTCCATCGGGTGTCAATTCCGGGACAGTGTGACAGGGGCTTTAGTCTAAACATCTAATTAATTCCTAGAAACGCTAATCACACTTTGTTCACCCATAGGTTGGCGTGCCAATCCAGCCCCCGACATTAAGGATGAATGTGTTCTCATACTGACGTCAACCATTCAATAAACGGGTTTGAACCCCACACAAGCTCTTGTCCTCTTTTATATCAAATGCTTCCAGTGCAATGTTTTACCATGGAGCAAATGAATATACTTCGCCAATAGTGAAGCTATATAATACGTAAAAGATGTAATATTCTTAAAAGCACCTATTGTAAGTGGGTTTTTCCTTGTAGATCAAGAGACCGAACACACCTGAGCCTTCACGAGATCAAAACCTGATACGTCCGCCATAGATGCAATAAGATATACTGGCTGTGTGAAGACAATAGGGAGGCTCTAACCTTATTTCCTCCAGACTGCCATGATGAAATCCTGCAGACGGATGTTCCAATCTCTCCAAAAGCCTCAGATGAGCCTTTAATATTGACAGAAGGAAGTTTAATCTCCTCCCTGGGTGGAAAACACTCGCGCTGCCCCATGATTCACCCCTCAATGACTAAGTGAACAGTGATTTTTCATTTAAAGAAAGGCTCTTAACAGATTGGATATAATACAGTTGAAGTAAAATGTGGACAATTCTAAAAGTTATTACAGATCTTCCTCTCTGTTTCGACTCTTGTTTCCTTTGGGCATGAATTTCCATTTCCATTTTATTCTTCATTACAAGAATTGGGTAGAGACTAGATAAGAACATTTGCTGCTACTGTACTGTACTTTTAATGTCAGAATTCTTGAATTGGATTTATTTTTGTAACCTTTTTATTCAATTGTTGCATGTACATCAGAAGCAATAAATACAAACGTAGACAAATTATAAAATAATATGCAGGAACATGTACGTTCTGTTGCACAGATTTTCCATCTTTTTACTTCAGTAAGTATTTAATATGTTCAAGGAAATACTACGGTGGCTGAGAGGTACAATCCACAATTACAAAGTGTGAAATTGTGGATGTCACACTTCAATTGTGGATGTAATTGT
>CALSBZ010040888.1:0-12516 GCA_943591055.1 Gobionotothen gibberifrons
TTGCCAAGAAGGTGAGGCTTATTGACAGGGCGAGATATAAATATACTGTTGGTACTTGTCCATGTCTCTAGGTATGTACATGTAGCCCTGTACATACGATGTCCTTTTGTGTTATCTGTTGTTTTATGTTCATGTTGTAACCTACTTGCTGCCATGTTGGACAGGTCTCCCTTGAAAAAGAGATCGATGATCTCAATGGGACCATCTGGTTAAAGGAGGGGTAGGTAAGTTTGAGAAACCGCCTCGAGTGCACAAAAATTCCAAAGAAAATGTATTACAAATGTTACGTCTAGCTGACGAGAGCAGGCTGCGCCGGTAACGTTACATATCAGCTCGGTGTGCTCCGTAAATAGTCGCCATAGTTGAAAAGCAACTCCGATATTGACTCTGGTTTGACTTCTCCTAGTTTCCACTTTCTTTTTCTTCATCATTTGCTCCATTACAGTTTTTCTTTTGCGACCGGTAGACGATGTCAACCGGTCTGATGCCGAGTGCTGCTGCTCCTGAGCTGCTGCTGGCAATTGAGCAACAGCTGCCGGGAAACATGCCCAATGACGGCACGCGCAAAGACTGCACGAGTGTGTGTGCACGAGATGGAAGGCTGACAGACAGGTCGTAGTTTTTACAGTATTACGACTTCCACAGATGAAATATTTTTATGGATTTTTTATCAAAGCACTTAGAATATGCATTGCTATCAGGATATTAAGAGCATTCCATGGAATATAACAAAAAGTGTATCTCGAGCCGGTTTCTCAAACTTACCTACCCCTCCTTTAAATAAAGGTTTAAAAAAATATATATATATATGTTTTTTTTTTATTGAGACATTTATTTACCGCGATATTCGATATATCGTTACATCCCTAATTGTAAGTGAATAGGTCGTTGTAAAATAGCAGGAAAAGCTGTTTTCGGCCCCTCAAATATGTGGATTTTCTTGATTTCTCCGTTTTATATATATATTAAAACTGAATGACATTTTATAGTCCAGAAGTCTTAAGGAGAACATTATATATAAAATGAATTGATCATGAAAGCAATCAAAACTTCAGATTCGGGCTGGCACCATATGTTTCTTTGCCTTTTTTTAATAATATGTCTATTCTTTTATGGAGATAAACCAACTGATCTTGAACTGAAACACAACAAGTTGAGAAAAAGGTCACCAGCTTCCAAACTCTGCCCATCCCAGATCCATTTAACTGGTAAATGTTTTACTGGTTAGTCGATTGTCAAATAATGTTCTCAATCAATGAATCGTCTCCGCACTAGCTACATAATACCACTCACGATTCCTTTGGCCAAGATGAGCACATTAAGTGTCTCACACCATACATTAGACATCTGAGTCACCATGACACAGAAGCTAAATTGCGAGTTCAAGATATCGTCTACATTTCAAGAGGCTACTGATGGTCAGCATTAGACACTTTAACAACAGGGCGTCACTCCACAGACAACAGCTAATGTTGCCTTCTGTCATATCCTCTCTAAACACCCCCCTTTCCGGTGTTCATACCATAGAGGTTCATACATCCACTGCTGTGCCCAACAGGAAAGGAATCAGCAGTTCCTTCTCCATATAGCTCAAACTGACAATCGGGTTGTTTTGCTTTTAAAATCGACAGGTGCAGCAAAGGAGGAAACGAGTGGACGGTAGTTGTCCGAGTTGTGAATCAACAGGGGAGCGGCCATTTCAACCAGCGCTTTAAAGCTCTTGTTGCATCACAGAGAAACTAATTAGCATGTGTGAAATATTTCCATCATGTAAAAACCAGGGTGTCGCAAAGACACAGCTAAGGCCCAGAAGAAGACAAAAATACAGCTTGTAATCAGCATTAGTAATCTGTCAGCTTTGTCAACTGCCAATATACAACGAGATAACCTTCTACACACACACACACGAGCAAACACACACACACTTATCTTTCTCTGGCCAATGCAACTTATTTTTCTGTGAGAGACAATCGTGTGCCTGGAACTGTTGGCGGCTGTAACAGTGTCGTCATTGTACTGGTGACTGGTTTAAATGAGCGTTGCAAAAACACTCCTCAATCATATGCCGAGCCAGCCCATACATAGGCAGCAGATGGGAAGATAGTGCAGAGGTTCACACAATATACACAATATTTAGATGAATTATTGACACTAGGAAATTATTATTTACATTGTGTTGAGATTTCTGATCTTGTAATTTCATAGGGTTTGTCTTTTCCTGGTTTTGAAGGCTGTTAATATTCTGTTCTTACTAGAAAGCAATTTGTACTATTCTACAATGCTATTAAAAGGTTGCTATTTTTATTTCCACTACTTGATACTGTACCAACACTGTTGTAAAATAACACTGTGCAATACATACTCTTTCTATGTATTACTGGTATGTGCCTGCTATTTCAGTACTGACTGCTTGTCTTTTTTTCTACCTTCAATGTGTACTAATTAATTAATTAATTTAATCTTGTATTTATCTGCAGTCCCCTTTGCTGTAACAACAAACATGTCCCCCGCTATAGGATGAAGAAAGGATTGCTTTTTTCTGTTCTAGCCACTCTATTATTTGCTTTCACACATTCAATCATTATATTACATGTTTAGTGTCCTGTCTGTCTGTAACTTTGTGTGGTAGTGTTACCACTGAACAGGTCTCTCTTGAAAATGAGACCGTGTGTCTCAATGAGATCTACACCTATATAAATTAAAAAAATTAAAAAAAATCCAGATTATTGATGATTATTTTTCTAAATTCTCATTGTGTAAATATGTTTGTAAAAGAATAAATGGCACACCACCACCACCACCACCAGTCTAGCTTGTTCAAGGAATATCCCCTTCACTTGTGGGTTGAGAACACATTACTGTGTAACATGTAATCCCAACAAAGAGTTACAACACAGAGATACCAGCCAGGTTTTTGAACTCCTCTGAGAGATAATGTGAGAGCTGCTGCTGGCACACAGCTCCTCTCTGTTGACAGATCAACACTGTCTCAGGTAACAAGTACTGTAACCTAATTATTAGACCTGTCTGCTAGCTGCTAAATAACCTATTTTCACTGCAAAAAAACACACATAGCTATATTTAAAACTGGCTAACAACAGAGTGACATTTAGAGACAGTAGTGCTGACTGGTGGTTCCATAAATTCACTTCCTCTTATTGACTTCTTGTAAAACAAATGTTAAGACTATGTTGTGTTTTCTGTTAACATAATAAAACAACAACAGCAGCTGGTAGTTAACCACTCAGAAAGGTCAAAGGGAAAACAGTGAACATGTATACATTAGATTAAATCCTAATTATGGAAATGTTTTCTTCACAGCAGCATTGCACATAATTTGAAAATGAAGAACATAAAAACATCTCAAAATAGAACATTAAAAACAGAACTAAAAAGTCAAATATATACATTTTGACAGTAAAAGATATACATCTGTAGACAACCTGTCAAATATACACTATGAAGGGACAATTACAGCTAACCACATTTAAAAGTAGGATATTATTTACATTGAGTGAGCAAGGAATAGCTTATTAAATGTACTTCTAATATTAGCAATAACCATGGTTGTAACACATAGCAAGCTACACAAATAGCATGGGAACCCTGAACGTAATCTATAAAGGAATAAAGAGTGTATTTTAAGCGGTAAACAGTGTTAGCAGAGGCGTTGCTGGCCAGAGAAATGACAGTAAAGCCACAACACACGAGTTGTATCCCGTACTAACATCTGTTTAGCCGGGGACCAACTAGCCTGCAGCAAAACGAAGCAACACAAAACGAGAATAGAAATAAATAGCAAACCGAAACGAAGACAAGTAACGTTACACGGCTTATCTAAAGTATGATAAAAGCGGCTGTAAAACAGTCCACCACTGGACACTAACTGGCGGTTAGTTAGCTAGCATGCTAACTAGCTAGCTACGCCCTTACGCAGTCCCCACAGAGATTAGGCAGAAACTTTTCCCAGTCACAGCAACACTAAACTTCCAAAAAAAGAGACAACGGGCGAGTTAATATCGCCTTTCCGCTCGCCTAGTCATATAACAATGTTCAAATGTAACCCCGGCAGAAGACATGGAGTACACACGCCGTTAGCTGTCGTTATATTAGAGTTGTAAGACAGTGTTACCTGAGTGAGAGACAGAGTGGCAGCCATAGTGTTTCTGCTTCCCACTGCTTTCACGCTGCGCTGCTGCCAGAAACACACAGTGGCTGCCGCAAAACCCGGAGTGGATCCAGAGGAAGAAGAAGGGAATCTGTCCCAGCAGACTGCTGTATGTCAGCTGCCTGAAACACACAGAGGCTGCCGCAAAACACGGAGTGGATCCCAAAGAAGAAGGGAGTCAATTCAAAACCGTCCCAGCAGACTGCATCCAGCTGCAACCAGAGGTGGAGTACTTAGCAGCAGTGTTGCAAGATACTTCCAAAATGTAATACGGTACATATGACTTATTACTGTCTTACGTTACATTACAATATTACTTTCTCTGAAATGTAATGAGTTACACTACTTTTATATTACTTTTGAGTTACTTTTCACCAAAACATTACTGTAATGATAGGTGTTTATTTATAGGCTACATGCATCTTGTACCACTAGGCAGCAGTATAACATAAGCTAACCATGTAATAGCAGAGGTGTAAAGTAACTAAGTGCATTTACTCATGTATTTTGCTTAAGGAAAATGTTGAGATACTTGTACTATAGAGTATTTAAAATTGTATCTACTTTGTGCTTCTACTCCACTACAATTCAGAGGTAAATTGTGTACTTTTACTCCACTACATGTATTTAATACCTTTATACTTTGCAGATGTGGATGAATGATGTGAAATCTAATCAAGTGTTAAATCAGACTTTAGTTCCACCTGGAGTAAATTCACAAGCTACCCTGCAGTATACAAAGTCATTCAAACTAGCTGCACCTTTACCAGCTTTGAGAACACTTTCATGATCAATCATTATAAAACATATCATATATATTATTCTGAAATGGACCAATCTGCACAATCACTACTTTTACTGTCGCTACTTTCACTATATTTTGATGATAATACTTTTCTACTTTTACTTGAGGAACATTTTGAATGCAGGAATTTTACTGTAACAGAGTATTCCTACACTCTGATCTGAGTACTTCTACTTTTACTCAAGTACAAGATCTGAGTACTTCTACTTTTACTCAAGTACAAGATCTGAGTACTTCTACTTTTACTCAAGTACAAGATCTGAGTACTTCTAGTTTTACTCTAGTACAAGATCTGAGTACTTCTAGTTTTACTCTAGTACAAGATCTGAGTACTTCTAGTTTTACTCAAGTAAAGATCTGAGTACTTGTACTTTTACTCAAGTACAAGAACTGAGTATTTCTACTTTTACTCAAGTACAAGATCTGAGTACTTCTACTTTCACTCTAGTACAAGATCTGAGTACTTCTACTTTTACTCAAGTACAAGATCTGAGTACTTCTACTTTTACTCAATTACAAGATCAGAGTACTTTTACTCAAGTACAAGAACGGAGTACTTCTACTTTTACTCAAGTACAAGATCTGAGTACTTGTACTTTTACTCAAGTACAAGATCAGAGTACTTTTACTCAAGTACAAGATCTGAGTACTTCTAGTTTTACTCTAGTACAAGATCTGAGTACTTCTAGTTTTACTCTAGTACAAGATCTGAGTACTTCTAGTTTTACTCAAGTAAAGATCTGAGTACTTGTACTTGTACTCAAGTACAAGAACTGAGTATTTCTACTTTTACTCAAGTACAAGATCTGAGTACTTGTACTTTTACTCAAGTACAATATCTGGGTACTTCTACTTTCACTCAAGTACAAGATCTGAGTACTTATTACTTTCACTCAAGTACAAGATCTGAGTACTTCTACTTTTACTCAAGTACAAGATCTGATTACTTCTACTTTTACTCAAGTACAAGATCTGAGTACTTCTACTTTTACTCTACAAGATCTGAGTACTTGTACTTTTAGTCAAGTACAAGAACTGAGTACTTCTACTTTTACTCAAGTAAAGATCTGAGTACTTCTACTTTCCCTCAAGTACAAGATCTGAGTACTTCTACTTTTACTCAAGTCCAAGATCTGGGTACTTCTTCCAAATGTAATTATTCATCTTCTGTTTGAGTATCAACTTCACTACATTTTATATGCATTCAATTATTTATTTCCTTGTTTAATTTTGTATGTATTGTTTTTATTTATTAACCTATTTATTAATGCATTTGTTTATTAATACATTTATTTATTCATTTATTGTAATATGTATACTATTATAACTATTATGTTGAGTGCATGTTTGAAATGTTTGAACATTTGAATATGTTTTATAAATTCAATAAAAAACACAAAACATATTTTGATTTTGATTTTAAATCTGTATAACTAAGAAACATTCGCAAATTAACTCTGAAAATGCTACTCGAATGAATCCCATAAACGTGTATGTTTGAATTGTTTCAGAAGTTGATAACATACCCCTCAGCATCTGCAGTTCACTTTCCACCTGTTGTCCACCAGATGGCAGCAGAGCTCTTTAAATACATGTCATTCTGATTAACTATCACTACACATTACATGTTAGACGCTTTTATCCAAAGCGACTTACATACTAAATACTGTGGGCAATCCCCACAGGAGCAACTTGGGGTGAAGTGTCTCAGGGACACAACGACATGCTGACTGCAGTGGGGTTTGAACCTAGACCCCCTGATCCGAACACCTACGCACAACCCACTTCGCCACACCCCTCTAAACTGCATTATGTATGTATGTAATTTAATTTAAGAAGTTTCAAACCTTTTTGTTTTGTTTTATGATGGTATTTTCCAGAGGCCAGAAACGTGTCCACATCCATGACCTCATCAATTAAGATTTTTCAACCTTATATACAAAAATCTTGATCTGTCATAAAGTTCCACCAAAATCACCTCCCCTGTTTCAGTGCAACGAAATTAACGTTACACATCAATGGTCTACTATACTGGTTATATTTCACAACACTTATTTGGAAGAAGAAGCTTTTATGTGACCAACATTTTGTTGACCACAGAGCACTGTTTTTTTAATGCACTTATAATGTGATTCATTCTGTGGTATGCCATCCATCCATCCATCCATCTTCTCCCGCTTATCCGTGGTCGGGTCTCGGAGGTATCAGTTCCAGCAGAGAGCCCCAAACGTTCCTTTCCTTAGTCACATCAACCAGCTCTGACTGGGGGGTCCCAAGGCGCTCCCAGGCCAGCCAAGAGATATAATCCCTCCACCTGGTCCTAGGTCTACCCCTCGGTCTCCTCCCAGCTGGACGTGCCTGGAACACCTCCCTAGGGAGGTGCCCAGGTGGCATCCTAACTAGGTGCCCGAACCACCTCAACTGTGGTATGCGGTTCGGCTTAATCCGATGGTTTAACATAAATATTATGTCAAATAAAAAAGACTTTGAGCATAGCTGAAGACAAAAGATGTTACACCTACATGTATAAGCGGTATTGAACCTTTGGCCCCTGCATGTAGAGCCAATTCTTAGACCTCTAGGCCACCATCGTATTTTCTGGACTATTGAAAACCCTGTAATACTGTATGTCTTGCTGTGATGTTTTTTGGAGTGAATTTTAGCCCAACAAGAGTCACTTTTATTAGGAAGCGTTGCCCCAAGTGTACAATGTTCAAGGAGAAACACAGTAACATAACTTGTGTCTCTTTAAGCAGATCAATATGGTAAATAAATATTTTAAATTGACCCGTCCTAAACCGGCTTTGCTTCCAAAATTGGACACGATCTTGTATATTCATCCTGGTATGTTAATGAAGTGAGCATGCACTCATGGTGTTTCAAACTCCATCACTGTTTCATCCATCTGCAGTCTTCCTCCATCTTTAATTCCCTCTTGTCTTTTTATTTGTTTCCCCTGTTTGTTCTTCTCTTAGAAGGCATGCCAAATTAAAACACACATTCCAAACCAAAACGAACCAGTTAAACAAAAAGTAGGAGAATAATTAGAAAATGACAGAAGTAAAATACAAAATAAAACAATCAACAAAGTAACAACAAAGTAAAAAGACAAAACAAAAAGGGGTGTCCATTAATCAGGAGACAAAAATGAAAGACATTTGCAGAAAGTTCGGAAGAGCTGCCACTTAATGTAAAACCTGCAGGACTCGCCTGACAGGGAATATTTCATCTTTTACAAGTTTTAGGAAAGACATCCCATCTTAACCCCAAATGTGAACCTCAAACCCTTCGTGTGAAACGGTCTAAAACTGGACGTAGACGATCGGGGGCCTTCAACCTTTCATCTTTTGAGGAATGACAGACACTCACTGATATATGTGTGTATTCTCCGTCGTTAACCTGAAGCGCCCCGCTGTAAAGAGACACTGACAGTTCAGGTGTTGGCCGGCTGGTGGAAAGGAACAAGGTCAAGTGAAACAGTTGTCTGCAGTCAGCTGGAAGTGGAGCCTGGGGGGGGGGGGGACCACAGTAAACACTGTGGTCAGCTCACGTTGCTCTGGCCCCTAAATGCACATTACTGCCTTAAATATCACATTACATGACATATTTTATATCAGTTACATCTCAGGCCGGTATGTTTTACTTTTGGTACTTTGAAGAGGCCCTTATATAGTATTTTGGATCTGTCTACCTATCTGTCTACCTACCTACCTATCTGTCTACCTATCTGTCTGTCTACCTACCTACCTATCTGTCTACCTATCTGTCTGTCTACCTACCTACCTACCTACCTACCTATCTGTCTGTCTACCTACCTACCTATCTGTCTACCTATCTGTCTGTCTGTCTACCTACCTACCTACCTATCTGTCTACCTATCTGTCTATCTGTCTACCTATCTGTCTACCTATCTGTCTACCTATCTATCTGTCTACCTATCTGTCTGTCTACCTATCTGTCTATCTAAAGTCCGGTCACTTAGAGAGTTCATATTTGATAATTAAAGTACCCTTTGTGACTCACAAATTCCCTGAAGGACAGAAATGTCAGCTTCAAAGTAATTGCATTAAAAGATAAATGTAATTCATGAATAAAATGTTCCAATTTCAATTAGTTAAATATTTTCACCAACGTCGTTCCTGATCATAAGAAATATTAATTAATTTTCTGAATTTTAAGCCAGAGTCTTTTTACATAATGACAATGTTGTTCTTCTGAAATACAAAAAATATATACTATATATGCTAGGGGGGTTTGGTTCTGGAATATGATTGGCACAACACATTGATTTTCATAGATTTCTTTGTGATTTTGTGCAAGAATTTGGGGAAATAGCATGTGTCCAGTCCCATAAGGTGAACATGAGAAAAGTCTTATATAGTCAAAATTGAAACCAGGGATAGATGTCAAAGAGATGTCCGTGGGATCAGAACATTTAGATTGTTTGTGTTTCAGTGCATTTTGTCCTTAAGGCTCTGAATGTCACACACTTTATTTTTAACTTATTACAGGAGCTGAGGTTAAAAATAAACATCCTTGTAAAACCGTAGTCATTAAAACACCCAACATGAACTCACCTTGGTGATGCAAATTGACAGTGTGAGGGGAGTGTCAGCTGCGCCCCGGACCAAACGCTGTGCATCTGTGGGGAAAGAAATGATATAAGTGCCTTCTTTCCAAACCGTCTAGACGAATAATTACCGAGCACATCATGTATTTGTTTTATTCCTGTCTCACAGAGCTGGGTGTGGAGCTTTTTGGATGAGGAGGTTGTTTTAGTAACTGTTAGGAAATATATAAAGTGTATTTATAAAGGTTGGAAATAATCTGAGCATTGCTCTTTCTGTTTCTGCTTCAGAGGGACTAATAGCTTATTAACAAGAATGCATTTATCAATTGTTCTGCTGTCACATGATGGCTTGTTGTTGTGATTTCAACAGTGTTTGCTGCAACCCGATCTCACCAGAATGCGTACAAATGACACGACATTACACGTCGTGCAATAAATACGCAGAACTCCGTTTTAGCGTGCATATGATACGCTGATATCGCACCTCAAACATTAAAACAAAGAGCTCTGTGGCTTCAGGCTTGATCGCCGTTCCATTACAGTTTTAATGTTTGCGGTGCAATAAACGACACAGCAGCTTATTGGGTTATGGTTAGGGTTCGGGTTAAATAAATGGCAAAGATATGTAGAAAATAAACGCATTTAAGATACGTTCATAACAAACGTAACGTGGGAGAAAATTGTAGAAAAAAACGTATTTAACATACGTTCATAACAAACGTAAGGTGGGCGTATCATATGCATGCAAAAACGGACTTCTGCGTATCTATTGCACGCCTTTTCAAGCAATGCACTGACGGTGTCAAAATTCATTTGATCTCCCATCAAATATGGCAGAAAACATACATTATTGTACTCTGGAGGGGAGTTTGACAGGTTATTACTCCAAAAGTACACGATAAAAGTACTTGATTGTACGTGTGGTATTAATCCTAGTAGTACTCTGTCCAACAGTACCACTTTCACTGAGAATTTATGGCAACAAATTATTTTATCTCTCATCAAAGATGGCAGAAAAAATACATTATTGTACGCTGGAGGGGAGTTTGACAGGGTATTACTAAAAAAGTACACGATAAAAGTACTTGATTGTACATTTGGTAGTAGTCCAAGTAGTACTGAATCCAACAGTACCACTTTTATTAAGAACTTATGGCAACAAATTATTTTATCCCTCATCAAATATCATTGATTGATTTATCAAATATAGCATAAGCTCTTGTACTACCGTCAGTGCCGCTTCTCGGCGATTACCGTAAAGACGCTATTAATCGCGAACTGAAAAATGAAGCACTGCTCATTTGACCAAGCAAATTTGAGAGACGGCTGAGTTGACCGCAGTCTTATGGCTCGGGGTCATCTACACCCCGAGAAGGATGTGTTCCAGGTGTCCCACAGCAATAACTATCTCTCACCGAGAGCTGCCCGGTCACAAACTGCTAACAACAACAACTTGCTAGGGCAGCCCCTCCTTAAGGGAGATAACTAGGCGTGGGGCGCAGTGGGTTGTGTGTTGGTATTCGGATCAGGGGAGCACAGGTTCAAACCCCACTGCAGTCAGCATGTCGTTGTGTCCCTGAGACACTTCACCCCAAATTGCTCCTGTGGGGATTGCCCACAGTATTTAGTATGTAAGTCGCTTTGGATAAAAGCGTCTAACAAGTGACATGTAATGTAATGTAATAACAGCTGATCAAGGTTGGTCAGCTGCGTCAGAGGGCAAAAGGTAAACATGTAGGGGGTGAAATTATTCCCTGACAGAGAAGATAATCTTAAAGCCTTTCAAGCTACCAATTACTTCTAACTAAACAGCAGAATCATATCAAAGGCTACAGTAAAAAGAAATCTAGTTACTAATTTAGGAAAAGTAAAAAGTCCCAATTGACGTTAAATACATTTATTACAAAATATAATTATAACATTTTTTAAAAGTGCCCACTTGTTCAGAAGTCATACATGAACCAAGAAAGGAAATACCCCACCAACATATTATTATTCTGCACCTCTTATGACAACAAAGAAGGTGTCTTACTGGTCAGTTTTGTACAATCTTAATTAAAACTGGTCTTAACTTTTCTTCAACTTACACACTTTACAAAACAATCTTTCTCCTTTTATGTTTTGCAGTTGCTGTGGTTAACTACTCAAATGCCAACAAAGTAATTTATCGACTTGAACCACTATGCAACTATGAGTGTAATGCACCAACAAACCCCTGCTAAATGTAATTCAACTATTAGTTGAATTGCATGTTCTCACCAGCAGTCAGTGTTTGCATGCAACAACCATCCTCCTCTCACTGTGTCTGACCACACCTTTCCAACCTGACGCAGCTTCAGCATGCAGGCAGCAGAGGGCAGTCCGCAGTAACTGTTGGGGACATCCTGAATGTGCTCTTCCAATATCAGAGTAACAGGATAACAAAGGCCCAGCTGTGTACAAGATGATTACCTAGAAGAGCATCAGGACTGTTATCTCTTGAACATAACTTGTCTTTAACTCCTTAACATCTACAGAACCTAAAGCTTTAAAGCAGCTTGTCAGAAGTGATGGCATTTAAAAACAACTTCCAATTTTCTCAAATTTTGTGAGGAAAAACTGTGAAATACAGTTTTTATATTCATTTAAACCAAGTAAATAAAGTCATTGACTATATTAGACTGACAACTGATCTATCTTCTGAGGCATAACTGAGTTGCATGATGGGAAATGTAGGATTAAGTGTTTTTGAAGTGCAGCCCATACTTGAAAATAAAAGTCAGGATATATCGGCCTGTGTTGAGCTCATTTTTATACTCTTTTTGGTCCCTCAATTATCTACTGAAATTCTAAATCACTGCAGTGCTTCTTCAAGACTTTAAGAAATGCAAACTCTGTGTCTTCATTTTATTTTTCACACCAAATCTTAGCAAGTTGCACCACATAATCTGCACAAACAGAAGCTTATCTAAAACTTGCATTTATCCATCTTGT
>CALSBZ010040889.1:6895-18192 GCA_943591055.1 Gobionotothen gibberifrons
CCACCGCTAAGCTAAAGGTGGCTAATGTTGGGCTATAAAGGAACTACGGCACGGTCACATGACTTATCATATTCTCACTTCATCTGCGTATTTAAATTATGACGTTTTTTGAGGTGAAGTCTTCCTTTCCTTCAAGTTATTCAAAACATGACTCCATTGATGCTGATTTACTGGACTTAGATAACATCTTTCTCTGCTCATAAATGAATATTTACATTCTCCCTGACAACAGGTGGAGCTCTGCTTTCAATATTTAAGATTAAAAGGCTTTATCGTCGTATTCACAGGAGCTACAGTGTAGATATGTCAATGAAAATCTTAAATCCCAGGCTCCTTCAATAATGCAACATGAATATATAAGACATAAAACAATATGAAACAGTGCAAGAGAATGTTGCAAGTCACCAATGTGCAGGTAAATGTGTAAGAAGTGAACTCTAAAATCCAGATATTAGTCTGGCCCCGGACGCAGAGATTAGATTAAGTGTGCTAATAGGCTGTAGCCCACGTTCAGAGGACAGGATATTCACTTAGCGTTTACTGCCTGCTCTCCTTCCTGCAGGACGAGCCGTCCCTCATGCTGTCACGAGACAGAAAAGCACCCTGCAGAGTTTCAGGTTTCAGAGACGGCGTGACCGTTTGTCTGTCCACCGTCTGCAGGAGGCCTCACAGACTGATGATTCACTGAGACCGTGATTCAGGGATTTCCTCCACCTCTCATTGTGAATCCATTGGAGAACTGTAGTGCATGGGCATATCTACTGTGTATATATATATCTAATTGTATTTAATTCAGTCTTTTTATTGCACAGTCTTACATTTTGTATAGTTTTTTTCCTGTTTTATTTTATTTTGTATTAGATATTACGTTTGAACTCCTTATGTTAATATGAATATACATTTTTAATTATATATTTGTATTGCGAAATCTTATTTAACCTCCTTTGTTTAAATATATGTTATCTTATTGAACATTTTAATTGAATGTCTTGTGTTTATAGAAATATTTTTATTTTTATTTTACTCCACGTCCAATATATTATTTTAAAAAACTTGTTTTGATTTAAATTCATTTAATTTAGTTTTATTTCATTGTATGTGTGTTTATATAAATATATACATTTTATTTTAATAATTGCTATAGCATTCTTACTGAAGCTTCTTGCTCTTGCTTTAACTTCTTGTGTATTTTTATTTAATTCAATCAGTCAATGGCCTTTAAATAAATATACATTATAATTGTAAAAATTTAAAAATGTTGTTCTTCTTGTGTGTCAGTCATCCACACCAATCAGAAGTGCTGTGCTCCACATGTACCAGCCATTGTTAACCAATCAGAAGTGGCCCATGATAGAAGGTGATAGACAGATTGATCCAATCACCTGCCAAGTATCTCTGAAAGTGCCTGCCCTTTCCAAATGGCTTCCAATGGAGCTTTCCTAGATGGTTTGGTGAACCATCTGAGTCAGGTTAGTAATGCTCCATCACATGTTTCTATTACAGGCTGAATCTGAAACTGAAGCTTGACTTTAAAGCAACCCAACGGAAGTTTCATGTAAGTTTAGTTCTTTCACTCGTAGCTCGGGCTGCGGGGGTGCTAGAGACGGGAGCACGTTGATGCGACCTTCCTAGCCGGAAATATTGCCGCATTTTACAATAAACTTCCGTTGGGTCGCTTAAACACAAATATCGCAAATCGAATCGCAATATCTTTCAGAAAAATCACAATTAGATTATTTCCCCAAATCGTGCAGCCCTAATTGTACGTATGTTATATATATACACAGAGGATAAGTGAGTTGTGCAAAATTAGATTAAACTTACAAACAGCTAACACTATACAGCATGTACTTGTACTCTGAACTGCTGTAATGATTACTTTCCACCTGTAGAAGCAGGTATGCTCTGTCCACGGCGCTGAAGTCAGCTCACAGTCCTTCTCTGCACTTCATGTTGTAACTCTTAATAATATTACAGATTTACATCTTCACATTTACTTTGGCTCTTTTTCTATTATTATCCATCCAATCAGAAACGTTTCCAGCATGATGTGAAAGCAGGTGAGTTGCAGCAGCAGCCAATCACCACGCAGCACCTTCATTCAATTAAAGCCAACTTTCACCAAATCTTTAGATAAAGAAGTGAATTCAATGTTTAGAATTACTCTGCTACAGGTTAGCAAAGTAGGCTAGCAGTAAGTAAACACATGTTGAGTTATTGGATTATAATTATTGATGCATTGATGTGTTTATCACTTAATGTTGCAGCCAGTCGTAGTAGAGTTTTTCTTACTATATATATATATAGACAGGTAGCTTGTGACTTCCACCAAGGATTAATAAAGTTTACCCACACAACTATGCAGCTTTTGCCAAATGTGTGTCACACCTCTAAAGCCAACTACATGTCAACGTATCACTGCAAGCTGTTCTTTATTCGGTTCTTTATGGCATTTAGTGTCAATAGACCTCATTTATACAAAACTAAAGAACATTGTTGAGTTAAAAATAGCTAAAATGTTCAATGTTTTTGACTATATCTAAAATCAGAGCAGCAGGTCATATGTGGACGTTTAGTCAGGATTCTGTTTTGAAACGTAGGCCTATTTAAAAGTATGAATCCATCCATGTTTCCATCCCCTAACCCTGACTGGATGAAATCACCCCTTATTCTAACTGAGAGTTAATCTATTTAAAAAACATGATGAATTACTAATTGATTAGACATGTTTGTTTCACTATGTGTTGAATGTAGGGATCTTTAAAGTGTATCTTGACATGTTAAACTAATTGTTGATTATATTTTGTATTCTAAATACAATCTCCAAACAATCTGTCAGATAAATGTCCAGTAGTGGAGTTCAAAGTTAAAAATGTGAAGTTAAGAGTAGCAGGAAGTACAAATACTCGAGTAGAAGTACCTCCACAGTGCACTTGAGTACATCTACTTAGTTACTCTCCACCCTTCACACCACCAGCACTTAGCATGTGACAGAAACAGCTGGTTGTACCTGCTCGGCTCCCTGGAAGCAGATCCTGCAGCTGGGGGTCGGGATGCAGGTCTCACTGCTGCTGTTAGAATGCATCGTCTGCTCCTTGCACGATCTCCCCCCCAAAACCCCCACTTCCTCCTCCTCGCGGGAGAAATGCCCCCCGTTGTTCCCCTCACATGCATCCCTGCAGCTCCGGGCCTCCTCTTCCTCCTCACCCGGCTCTTCCCCGGGGTTCAGGCGTCTTTCCCCGCCACCGTGAGGCTCTCCTTCCCCCCAGGTGTGGCTGTGGGGGAGGGTTTCGCCCCCCTTCACCTCCTCCCCTCCACGCGCCTCTCCCTCCTCTGTGCTCATGATCAAATGAAAAGTGGAGAATATCTAGCATAGATGCAACCCGACAGAGGATCCAGCGCCACCGCCGATGCTTCTGTGAGATGACGCCGGGATTCGGACACCGAGCCGAGCCTCTCTCCTGCAGCCGAAGCTATGCTGTGTTTTCCTGGAAGTACAGATGGAAACCCGGACCCCCCCGGCGGTTCTGCGGATTTTGGACCCGCCTCATGAGCTCCGGAGACCCGGGGAGCGTCTCCTCACAGCCTCCGTGCATCGCAGCAGGATTCCCTCTTCCTCTTCCTCCCTCCTCTTCCTCTTCCTCCTCCTCCTCTTTTACCGAATGAGAATCAGAATCAGGTTTATCACCAGGTAGGTTGACACGTACGAGGAATTTGACTTGGTGTCATGGTGCATACATCATAGTAAAATGAAAATGAAAAACACAGATAGCGAACTATTTTAAGAACACTATAATAGTTCGCTATCTGTGTTTTTTAAATTGTTGTTTTACTTGTATGTATGCACCAAGACACCAAGGCTTTGCTGCCTCTTCTACCGAGGCAGCCATCTGGGGTTTAAGGGGTCCTCCTAAAGGGGTTTAAATGGTTCATCTGCAATATATACTAATTTATATAAATAGTTATCACCGCAATAAACCGTATTTAATTGTGTCTTAATGTACATTATTTAATTTCATATTCTGTTCTTGTACATATCATATTCTATTTACATGTATACTTCTTGCACTACTTTTCATTTTGTATTTTTGCATTTTATTATATGTTGCCTTGTTGGAGGAGCTCAGGTCAGAAGAATTTCATTGCCATTTCTACACTTTGAGCATATGATGATAACACCTTTGAATTGAATTGAATGGCCCTGATGATGAGCAGTAATCTTCCGCTGTAAGGGATTAAATAAGTGTAAATTAGGTAGATCATTTGTTTATATATAATTTGTAAGTCAATAATATTTTTGTTTATCAATTTGATACTGCTTAAATTTGTACAGTATCATAATTCTCTTGTTTCAAATAAAAAAAGCCGTCTTTCCCCTGGGGAGGAGACCATTATCTCGCATTATCCCTCATCGTGATGGAGGAGCAGATTTACACACACCCAAAAAAAGTGTCACCTGCTGGGCTTCAAATGCCATCGTTATGCAGGGCGGTGCCTTTAACCTTTTTCTACCAGCAGATATCAGCAGGAAACTTCCCTGATGTGTTTTCTGTTGTTTCCCCTCTCCTGTAGTTCTGTAGGTTTTAGTAAACCCAGTCTCACAAAAAAACGTGTAATAGCAACGTTTCTCCACAGGGCAAAACGTAGTATATTCACAAATAACCCTCTCAAGACGTGACATGGATACAATATAGTTTCCTATTCATTTCTAATGACCGGTGTCCATGTCACAAACTTTCCCAGTGAGAAAAAAATAAATGGCGGACACCCGATTTATTTTGAGTGGAAAATCCTAAATTGTAGGATAGTTTTGCCGTTAAAATGCGTTTTGATTACATTTCTAGCGAGAAATTTATTTTGTACTTTTAGAATCTACGTCCAGTGGATGTGTTGGATCTATAGTTTGATAGATATTACGAAGATTATTTGAGCTCCATGTTTTTTTATTTTAAATATTGTATCCATAGGCGCTTTCACACCGGAGTACTTTTCCCAGGAATAGTTCCGATAGTTCCTGGGATTTTGCGTTCACACCAAAAAGGTACTTTCCTGGGGAGGAAACGGTTCCAATTTCTGATTGGCTGGGCGAATTGCAAACCACGCCCCGTAAAACTCCCAAAAAGTTTTGTGAAGCCGCCATTTTATTTGCTCGCATTAGCATTATTAGCATTAGCATTAACCCAGCGCACCAACGGAGAGAGACTAGCTTATGGCAACCAAAATAAAACGTGGGAGCGGTGCTGTGATGAGGAGGTGTCGGCGCTTCTGGCGATTTACTCTGAACTTCGGGTGGCGATTTACTGCCACGCCGTGAAGTTGTTGCGGCCTGCCAGTAAACCCAAAGCAGAAGAAGTGACGTCAGCGGCTTCATTTGCGTAATCCTCCAACCAACGTAGCTATTACACGTTTCTTTGTGAGACTGTGTAGGTTTCAGTGCATGTAAATGGTCTGCAGAGGCTAAAATCCCTGTGTTCCCTCTACAGGAAGTTTCTCTCACTTTATTTTTCACAAATAACATGTGTACTGGGTTGGCTCCTTGACTGAAAACATATTTAAAAATTAATTTGATTATTAAGGCAATTCAAAATGTCTCTAGTTTTGCAAAAAAAATGTGTTGGTTTATTTGTTTTTATTTGTATTTATTATCAAGTCCCGTATGTATCTATTTGGTGCTTAGGAGTTATTTAAAAATATTAGTTTTTACTCAGTTATATTGTCGTTAATGTCTCTACCTCGATGTATTTCCGAATCAAGAGAAACGTTTAATGACTGTATAAATAACAATAAAGCGTTTACATTCTGCCTATGGAAGCTAAAGGGGGATGGATTAAAATAGTGAAAAATGGCTTTAAAAGCTGATAAATAAGAGTGTGAATTATTTTCTTCTCGTGTCTGATGGTAAACTCTGAATCATTTGTCGGAGCTTTTCCAAGAAGAATCTTTTTCTCTTTGAGGATGCCTCTGTGTTTCCGGGGCGCGGGCAGTAATGGACTCTAATGCAGCCGAGGAAACGATCCACTCTCGTCCAATCACTACCTACGAGGCCGATCAATAACCAGCTCCTCGGGGGGGGGGGGGCCCTAACCCTGAATTCACTCTTTACCTTCTGTCTTAATAAAAATAATGATAATAATAATACAAAAAGTACTCACTCTACTGCAAAATATACTAACTATACAGCAATATATTTTCAATTTACTGCAAAATATACTCACTGTACTCACTGAACTGCTAAATGTATTAATAATAATAATATTAAAATGTAAAATATAAAGGATCTCGATCACTGGAATTCAGGTTTTACAACATTACAAGATGTTAAAGTTAGTAGTAGGAGACCAAAGTCGAAAGCGAGTCAGAAACAGACTCCAAATCAACATATTCTTCACTTATTAGTGCATTTATTTTTGATATCCCGCTAAGCTTTCAGGTCTGCTATAGCTCGACTTGGTTTTAAAAACAAAACGTTTATTAAATATGCTGATAAATGTGAAATTAAATGTGGATTTTAGACAGGACATGAGTCAAATCTATGTTTAATGAGGTTTGTCTGAGAAACGAAATCGGCCTTTTATTAATGAAGAAAATGAAGAAAAGAGTATACATGTTAAGGAATAGATATCACTATAAAACTTCTAGTTCACTTAAAGGTTAAAGGTTGTAACAAAACATATTTTTTAATATCAAAATGAGGCAAATTGTTATAAAAAATATATTTCCAACCTAACACACTAATATTTTCATACTGGTGTCCTTATGGGATGCTAATATTCAGATGGGTTGATTTCTAATATTTGGATATATTAAAAGAAGAGAAAACAGAGATGTGGTCTGCCAATTAAGTATTGGTAAAAATGAGCCATTTATCTGCAGCATCTCACGGAAACATCTGCAGTAGAATCGGGGCAATATAAATATTCAAAGAAGGCAAATAAAATCATATAGTGTCCAAAATAGTTAGCACCCGCTTTCAGAAACACACATCCCTCGAGTTGAAGAGTCGCCTCCTGCCATGACTTCAGCAGAATGAATGCAGATCGATGATTCTCCTCCTCGCCGTCCTCCTGTCTGCAGAACCCCCCCCCCCCCCCCCTCTCTGTTTTACTGTGAACTCATACTGTACGGGCAGAGAGCCATAAACCCTGAACGCATCGCACCACAAACACAGAGGAAGTGGAGAGCTATGGAGAGAGGGAGAGAGAGAGAGAGAGAGAGAGGGAGGGAGAGAGGGAGGGAGAGAGAGAGAGAGAGAGAGAGAGAGAGAGAGAGAGAGAGAGGGAGAGAGAGAGAGAGAGAGAGAGAGAGAGGGAGAGAGAGAGAGAGGGAGGTTTTGGTGTCTCAGCATCCTGCTCATCTTCCCATGACCTAAATCTGTGATGCACCTGAAATATACAGAAGGAATGAAGAAGAAGTGAAAGATGTTTTTTTTCATAATTTCCCCAAGTGTTGATCTTCTCTGAATTCTGACTTTCTTCCCAGAATTCAGATTATTTTTTTCTCAGAATTCCAAAAATGTTCTCAAAGAATTCCAACCTTTTCTCCAAAGATTCCATATTTTTTTCTCAAAGTTTCGACTTTTCAAAAAATAATTCACTTTTTGTCTGACCTTGCAAAAGAACAAAAGAAAATCGCATGTTCTGCTGCTCTCCCGTAGAAAACAATTAGTGTTTAGTAGAGGGCGAGCTCGTTGAAGGGATGTTTTGGTGTCTCAGCTTCCCATGACATCACGAGGAGGTGAAATCATTCGCTGTTTTTTTTTTCTTTAGTGAATTTATTGAACATGTCAGAAACAACAACAAAAAAATAAATAAAACATACAACAATAATATATATATATTTTCTCCCTTTTCCCTCTTTTTTCTCACTCAAAAGAATAATTTAAAAAAAGAAAAAAAGAAAACAACAATAATAATTCTCAAATAGTTTCTGTCACGTTCAACAGGGGCAAGAAGAAGCTTAAAAAAAGCTTTTCTGGTCCTACCCCCTCTAACATATATTTTTCTTATAAATAAAATATTAGGTCATCGTCATCAGCGACATGTTTGTCTTGTTAATTTGTTTGTTTTTTTACTAAACAATCAGAAAGAAATTACTTTTACAAGAAATAACAACAAATGGGATTTTACAGGTCCTGTTCATAACCATTAATGATTTGGCTCCTAAATAATACTTTCAGTTTAGATAGACTTGTACAATATTTCAGTGCATCATTACAGTTATTCCACAGACTAACACCTTTTGATGAGATGCAATGAAGTTTGGCATTTGCTGAAAGTGAAGAAATGCAGATGTTTTTTTCATATAGAAGAATCTGTCTCTAATCTCAGAATTCCAGCTTTCTTCCCAGAATTCACTTTTTTGCTCTGACTTATTGCATCTCCATTAGATGGTAGCAGTTAATATTCTCTGCTCAGAACGATGAGGTGAGACTGATGATGAAAAAACAGATGAAATTATATCAAATCTTTGGGACATTATTTGCAAATATCATAAAAACTAATCGAATCATATCCTGTGATCCATGAGAGGATGTGATATGCCCCTCTCATGAAATCTGTTTCTTTTATAGCAGTGCTTCTCAAAGTGTGGTGCGCGAGCGCTCCCTAGTGGTCAGTGAGTATATTGGTAACATTTCTTATTTGAAATAAATAAATACATTTCAGTTTTCCGCACTCTCGTGGGAATATCTCCGCAATGGAGCGAGGTTCAGTTTCATGATTGCATGATATAGCCCAGCGAAACACCTACGTCACACATGTTGCCACCTGTTTGTACCATGTTCAGGCGATTTGTAATCTGTTCTAGAAAAACGATTCTAGTTAGGTGGTCCGCAAGTGTTTTTTTATTGGTTAAGTGGTCCTTGGTATGAAAAAGTTTGAGAAACATTGTTTTATAGGAACAAACTCAGACAATTTCATAAATGCGCTCTGTAGGAAAAAGGGGAATAGGAATTTCTAAAATAATGGCATATATTAAAGTATCAATGTCTTTTACTTTGCTTAAAAGAAAAGGATTGTCGATCATTACATTGAAAACATTGAGACAGTTAAATGTGCCACAAATGTACATGTTCAAAGATGAACTGATTCATTATGACATCTCAAAATACATTTTTTAGCTATAACTCAATATTAAACAAGCTAATTATAATATTTATAAACAAATATCTATTAGGATAAATTGAAAAGTGATCACATTTTGCACAAATATCAATGTCAACTGCAACTTTGGAAGACATACAACAGCAAGGCCTCACTTGTAGTCACTGTATGGGTTGATGTCGGAGATTTCCTTTTACATTTGGGAAACACGTTTTCAAAATGTTTTCCCAGAATTCACTTTTTTTCTCGAGTGGTCATTTTGTGTCAGAATTCCGAATGTCTCCGCAGAATTCAGATTTCTTTTTTCTCAGAGTTTGCTTTGTTTTCCAAGAATTCCAACTTTTTTTCCCCCTAGGAATATCCGGAAAAACAATGAAGTCAGGAATCTTCTTTCTACGAACTCCGAAAAAGACAGAATTCAGATTCCTGCAGGTTTCACCAACTCAAATGTAAGACTTTTTAAGACCACAGCAGGAAACAAAGTCGCTGAGAGGCTGAGGCCGGGCCTGTTTGATATTGTGTGACACGCTACAAAAAAGTACTTGCTGAGATCAAAAACTCTGTTGCAAAATAATGTGGTTTAATGAAAACTGGGATGATCAACTTATTCTCCTTGGACATGTACATATTAATCAGAGCAATCATTTCAACTTGCGGTCAACAAAAAGTACAACGGCCCTGTGTCACCCTCTCTTCAACTCACACCTCACGCAGGTGAACAGGATTACAATGAGTGCCGCCCATATCCATGTGACCCAAGCCAACCAATCAATAGTGCTCAAACAAATATCTTATATTAAAAAAAAACGCAATACTAAACATGTTTCATGGCGCACACAGAGGCCCCCTGCAGCCCCCTTACGATGGACCTTTCCGGGTTTTGGAGCACGGCGACAAGCACCTGGTGGCCGACTGATTGATTGATTGAAAAGTTTATTCACAGCTTGTATATTGGGTACAGTACAGTACAGCTCAAAACATACAATTGTTAAGGGGATGCAGACCAGAGAAAGACTTTCGTCTTGTTTACATCAGGGTCCCCCATTTCCAATTCATCATATCATTTAAGACATATAAGACATATTTGACACACAGATGGCTTATTTACAATTTTCATTTTAGATTTCGTTCTAATACATCCTAACCGGACATTTAAGACTAGAATATTTTTATTTTATTTAGCAAGAGAGTGCACTTTACTTGGTGAAGAAACCAGTGTTAACGTTTGTTGTGTAGGGTGTAGGTAGGCCTACCTACTTGAACACTGAGGAAGCCATATCAAAAGTCCTGTTGAATTGTTCATTCAGGGATTCATTGCAGAATTCAAACCAGCTTGAAATGGTATTTTGGTCTGTTACTCCTTTTTATTTTAGTTTGTGTTACCTTGTAGGTGGTTGTACTATTAAGTAACTTGAAAAATAACCATAATAACTGACATGAAAAAATATCGTGATAAATATCGTCTATCTGCTACTGCTTGAAAAATATCGTGATATTATATTTTTCAATATCGCCCACCCCTAGCGGTAGTTGCCTGGGTCCAATTTGCTGCCCTTTTTGTGCAGGGGGGTTACTCTTGCAATTTTGAAGTCTTTGGGTACTTTTCCCTGTTTTATGGAGAGGTTAATTATGTGAGCTATGACTGGTGAGATGGCGGTTGCTGTGTCTCAGAGGAATTTGGAGGGGATATTGTCGTGGCCAGTGGCCTTGTTAGGTTGGAGGGCGCTCAGTTTAATGAGTACCTCCGCTGTTGTTACCCTTGCTAGACTGAAATCATCTTTGCGTACCCCTAGGTTTTTGTAGTATGTCATGATGTGATCTACTCCAAAAAGCCCTGAGTGGGAGGGTAATTTATTTACAAGAGTTGTGGCTATGTTTGTGAAAAAAATGTTCAAGTACTTGGCCACATCCAGTTTGTCTGTGATGAGCCTGTTATCTGTCTTTATGTTTAAGTTCGAAAATCTGGTTTTGAGTTTTTTACTGCAGCCAAGCTGGTTATTGAGTAATTTCCAAAGTTCACGGGGTTTATTTTTGTTTTCCTCAGTTTTGACATTGATGAAATTCTTTTTGGCAGTTTTGATCATGGAGCTTACGTCATTTCTTAGTCTGTTTCTTTCAATTTTTAGTTCAGTCACGTGGGCCTGGAGTTCACTGCTCGTGCTTTTGGAAAGCATTGACTGACTTTTATGAAACTCA
>CALSBZ010040890.1:0-14565 GCA_943591055.1 Gobionotothen gibberifrons
TTCACTTTAGTTACTCACACAACTTGACACAAGCCATGGGTTCAGGTCCGGACTTATAAGTCCGGACCTGAACCTGAATGTGAGTCCAGGTACGCAGCACTAGTGTGAGAGCAAGAATCTTCCAGTTGGCATTCAATAATAAAAGGAAAGCTCTTTCTTACAAAAGTCGTAGTTTGTTGTCGAGATATTGTTATGAAAGTGGGAGCGAATAAGACAATATGTGAAGAATGAGTGCCTTAGATCTGACCCTCTGTAACCCCTGAGTGTCTGGACTTGTCACTGAAGGAAAGGCTCTCCCTCTGCTGTGCCTCCATTAGAGCGTATGCAGGGAGAGCAGCCCTACTGTGCTCAGATTTAAGCTTTTGCCGAAGACGAGGCCATTGATCTATCCTCAGTAAAAGTGCTTATCTATGGGTACAATCCCAAAGGCTCCCAGCACTTACAGTCCATTCTGCCCAGATCTGATCAATACTCGCCGAGGCTGACTCAGAAAGAGAACAGAGACGGGGAGAAGAAAGAGAGCAGAGGGAAATAGAGGAGTAGCTGACATCAAGGCTACATACAAACACAGTTGGCTGCATTTCTGTTTTACTATGCTGCTCCCACTGTGCATCCAGCTGTACGGGACAGATACGGGGGGGTCAGTGGGTGTGGCAGAACAACTCAAAGAAAAACTGTGGGTTAAAATCCCTCAAACTGGAGAAAATGCTGCTCCAAAAACAAGTGAAATAATAATTAATCCTTCACTTGAAATAAGTACAAACATCTGAAGTGAAAATGTGCTTTGTAAGATTCCTTGAAGATGGGATATCTAGATGAATCAGATCTTGTTGTTGAAAACTTATTTTTGAACTATATTTGACCAGAATCTGGAAATGTTGTGTTACAATATAAGCCGCAAATGCTCAAACGTGTTCTGTCTTTTGATGTTAGTTGGTGAGTTTCCAATAAATATGTAAAACAATATGTGTTTCATCTGAGATACAACTCAAAATAAGATTATTTGACTTAAAGGTCCCATGCCATGCTTTTCCGGTTATTACCCGTCCCCTTTTATGAAGGTTTTTCTGCATGTAAACGGTCTGCAGAGTCACAAACCCTCAAAGTACACCCTGTAGCGAGTAAAACTCTAACACAGAAAATACCTGTCGATGCTGCCCCAGAACGCCTCGTTGGAGATTTCTCTTTTTCTTGGTGACGTGCCCTTACCCAAATGGATCCATTGGTCCAAATGGACAAATGGACCAATCAGTGGAGCTCCTCACACACACACACACTCTCTCTGCAGCGAAACTGTGACGCGCTGGGGGGGTGCTAGTGGAGCCTTCCCGCGTCCATTCACGATGTCTCGCTCTCTCGCTGACCCCACGCAGCAAGCAGGAAATGAACCCAGCTCACACTGTCCGCTCCTCGCAGCAGCGAGCCGCGCAACGTCCCGCCAACACGGCTCCCAGACCCCACGTAGCATTCTCATCTGTTTGTCATTACTGGTGTCATTTCCTGGTCACTAACAAACCCCATTGTAACACATAATCACTGATGTTCCGCTGTAACGGTGGTGGACTCATCAGAACAGAGTGGGCGAGCTGACCAATCAGAGAACAGTGGGCTAACAAGGGGGGGGGGCAGGAGCTCCAACAAGTCCTGTAGGACAGAGAGTGAATACACATACTATACAGAGATGCTGTATGAGAAACCAATGTGAGTTTGGAACATTGAACAATATAAATCTATTCTAGTAGACCTCAACAATGGAGATATGATCAGTAGAAATGGCCATGACATGGGACCTTTAACAAGATGATGCATTCTCTAAAAACAACACCCGATATCTCACTGCACTGAAGTTATTATGTCTTATAGCAAATGTAAAGACATATTCTGACTAGATATTAGACAAATATACTGGGGAAGATGTTGAGTTTTTGCAGCGCAGTCTTTCCTCTCGCTGTTACCAAGCCAAGCAGAACTCCTTTCCAACAGCAAGTCCCTTTAGCTTGGCGCACTGCCTTCTGCCAACCCTAGCCGCCTTGCTAGCTCCTCCGAGAGCAACCCCTCTCTTATTTCACAGCCGCATGTTTTCAAGCTTGTCCCCCTCTCTCTGTACTTCTGTCTCAATCCCCTCTTATCCCCCTCTTTACCTCCCCTGTGGTGATATATGTTGTTGTCTCCATGGAACGCTGGCTCGAAGCCAAGCAAGCCCCCCGGTTCTAAGAACTCTACTGGACAGCCCCAGAACCTCTGTGTACAGACCTATAGGAGCTCTGGTATGCAAACCTCACAAGGGGTCGCGTTGCCCAGTTGAGTCACATGCCCCCCCGATTTCATCTGCGACCACTGTACTCTCTGTACTCTGAGCAGGAGGCTGAACATCGCACGCAATGTCAATGCAACACCGGCAGCGTCACAGAACCTACATCAGGTGGTGTCTGTTTCCATGAGGGTATACAGGTCGTATGCAAACACACACCATGAAGGGTAAAATTAACATTGCTGTGGCTACAGATATAGGGCACACTGGAGTCGAACCTGCAGGTTGAATGTCAGCAATGCAGCAAGAAGCCAATGGCAAAAAAAAAACGTTGTCAAACGAAAACTTTGTCAACATCCGTTTTCAAACTCTCCCAAGATTTGTGCACTCTTACGCTAATCTGTTCCCCAACACACACATTATTTCCCACAACTTTACCAATTATGACCCTCCAAAGTGTAATAAATGCAAAGCACTGAGCATGTTGAACACATTAACCTCCATTAACTTCACTTCGTCAAGGCTTTTCTTGTTTGTTGAATCTTCGTTGTCAGACAAAGAAAATGTGCTCCAAGTATTCAAGGTAACCCAGGGTGATACTTTCAACACAAATGGCCAATTTGTGTATGAAAAATTAAGAAATGTACTCGTGACACACATACTTATGAGTTATAGGCACACAGTTGTCATAAGAATCACTAAATCCCAATTCAAGCCTATAGAAAGCTAACATGTGGACAGTTCAGATTCATGCAGTCTTAAGTTAATTAATTCCCCAACACATTTTTATTTCCTACAAACTTATAATGACCCCCAGAATGTCTGAAATGCTAATTACTGAGCATGTTAATTAGACATTAACCCCTATAAGCTTCAGTTCATCGAGACTTGTCATGTGTTTTGATTCTTTGCTCACCGTTGTCGGACAACAAAACTTATTCCAGGTAACCCAGGGTGAGTACTCTAAACACAATTTGTGTTTGAACAAAAAGGAAATGTACTGGTGACACACATACTAATGAGTTTTCAGGCACACAGTTGTCATAACAAGCACTAAATCACAACCAAGCTAAGTCCTATAGGAACCTGACATGTGGACAGTTGACGTCCAGGGACCAGATGGAGGTTGGTGCAGGGTGAAGCCTAAAAATATCTGACTAGGGGGAGTGCAAATAAGCAACCTGGGACCCTCCAAGGACCCCCGATGGATCCTGGACAGAGTGAAAGATTAGCCAGGGTGTGATGCAACACAAAAGCTTTCTAACCTTCTAATCCTTTCAATCTTTATCACTCCGATCCTCACCAAGTAGCTGCCTGGGATGTTGTCAAGCAAATAGCTGAGAGCTGATATGTTTTTAATGATCATCAGGACATTAAATCTTTGGCAGACAGGAAATGACTGAGCAATATGAGAACAAGCAGTTGCAATATGAAATGCAAATGGTCGGACGCCATTTAGGGAATGTTTCCTGACTGATTCAAGTGCCTTTAGAAATACATTTGAATCCTTATATCTTAGATTGTGGAGGTCTTGTTAACGATGTTTAATTGTCAAATCATAAGGACGCATACATTTAAGCATACACTTTATATATTGTACTGAGCCAGGGTTGGAAGACAGAATGATGATTCAGTTTTAGGGAATAATCCCACGCTCGTTTCCTGGGTGAAAACCAGGAAAGTGGATGTGGTCGGACCAAAATGGAGTCTAGTGGGCAGCAAGGGCTTGGCTGTTATTAAACCATTGAGTCAACTCTAATTTCCTGTTTACTGGTGCCTGTATTTTTTAGACTCTTTGTTTTTCAGACCGAACCAGTGTCCAAATGTTTGATTTATTTTGGTGTCAGAGGACGGACAGCAGGACACACACACACACTGAACAATATTTAACATGTTGTCTTGTGACTGTTAGCAAATCACCTGTTTGACCTTTGAGAAAGGCATTGCTACCAAAACTATCTCTACATGACCTTTACAAAGGAGCAGGTTATCTTCAAGATAAGAGATCAACTCAAGTCACATCGAGGCTATACGAAACCCACTTTAGACAGACTGTGTTGATGAATAGAGTATCACTGCCCATCAACAGAAAATATTACTTAAATATCTTATAATGACTCCAGGCATAAGTGACATGAGCAAAGTAATTCAGAGCATGCGAACAGTCTGTTTCACTTATTCACTTGGTCACAAAGTATCACATCATTTATTCACTTATCTGTGTCAGCTTGTTGAGCCAAATGTTGGTCTGCTGCATGTTGGTCTGTGCATTTTAAATATTATTTGCTACAGGTTACATACTTTATGTTTCCACTAAGCTTTATTAAGATATGAAAAACACTTTACCATAGCTCACACATCCAGACAACAGGTGCTGGACAGACTAACAAGTAAAAAGGAAAAATGTAATCTTCACTTTCAATTATGCTTAGAGGACCTTTAAATAAACCAACATCGTCTTTAAGATATAAAAGTACATTTTGGGGAAGAATGAAGTAGCCTATATCTTCTACTCTATTGCTATGTAATTCAAGTATGTATTAAAGGAGACCTATCATGCTATATTTTAATAATATATTGTAGGGCCATACCTATATAAGGTATATTTATACGTTTTCTTTTCGAAATACCAAACAGATCAAGCATTTTAGCCATGCCTCATTCTGCTCTATTTTCCTCTCCTCCACCCTGTCTTTGCATGAGCTGCAGCTGACCACGCCCCCCTGCAAAGGAGGGGGCCGAGTTACGAGCGTCATGTTACCATGCTGTTACCATGCTGTTACCATGCTGTTACCATGCTGTTACCATGCTGTTACCATGCCGTTACCATGCCGTTACCATGCTGTTACCATGCTGTTACCATGCTGTTACCATGCTGTTACCATGCCGTTACCATGCTGTTACCATGCCACGGCAACCTCTCATTCCCGATTGGTGGAGAGTTGGCCATATAGGCGGAGCTCCTCGTCACTGACGTCACACTATTTTCAAATCTGGATCAGTCTGTATCAGATCCGTTGCAGCCCCGTTTTTAGAGATTTGGGTATGGAGGAAAAGAGAGACGGTTGTGTTTTCTGACACTTGGTGAGTTCCCTGGAACACCGGGGACACATATTCATGTATAAAAGACGTACAAAAGTGCATTTTGCATGATAGGTCCCCTTTAAGTTGATTAAACACATACATATAACTCAAGCCAGATCCACTCATGAGGGGCAGTGGTATTATTAATCTGTTCATTTAGGACCAGTTCCACCTGGCACGTTGCTTTCAGCCCGGGTTATGTGGTTAACTCATGGATGTCTAGGGTTTAACTTATTCGTATTTGTTTGATATTTAAGTTCATTCTTCATTTGTGTCACCTTCGATGAAAGTATGTTTGTAATTGGTCAAATGTCGCTAACTCTGCCCTTTTTATGTGAACGAGCTCATAGCCAAACTGAGAAACCTGGGTTGACTTAGATAGCCAGCATCGTAGGACCGTTTAGCAGAATTGTGTTTCTTAGGGTTAGTCAAACCAGAACACAAAAAGATATGCAGGGTTGGTTGAACTCGTAGTACAGGCCTCCGAGTCCTAAGCTTTCAGCCCTGGCAAAGAACCTGTAGGTGATTCTGCTGCCAGATCACTAAGCAGAACTATGCAGACGACTCCCTCCTCTATACCAGCCTGGACCGTCCTTTCTGAGAGTCCAACTCGAGTGGGAATGAGGCCATGAGCTCTGTGTGTGTGCTGTACATACTCAAAGTGACCAACTTTAAAGAGGCCACATTTCAAAGAAGCCTGATTTTGCGTTGAGAGCGATGCAAAGCGCCAAGTCATGCTCCGATCCAAGCCAAACCGACTCAACTCGGGCCAGGCAGACACATCAAATAAAGGCTCAAGCATGTTCTGGTTTTCAAGCGTACTTTTAGCAAAGAGCTGGTGCCTTCGGACTGAACCAGAGAGAGAGGGGGGCTGAGAGAGAGTTAGACAATTACCTTCCTGCAAGGACAGGAGGGATTAGCTGAGTTAGCGTTCAACAGTTTCAAGGACTGGGAATTAGGCACCTGTTAGATGCCGCGCCTTGCAAGTATATTCTTCAGCCAGAAGCACAATCATGCCTTATAGTAAATGAACAATAAGTCCCTGCACCATCTACAATATGTCTCCTCTCTCCCAGCCTCACCTCCGAAGGAATGGTGCTCTGAGTGTTTTGGAAACTAGAGAGACTGCAGCAGCATGGTGCAGGCAGCATGAAAACTGTTTTGACCTCAAACCTCTGCATTCCTGGTTCCAGCGAGAATACCTAACCACACGGTAATAGAGGCTGTCGCACTGCATTGTGTTTTTTGTTTTCCCTCGAGCTCGACTGAAGTGTGTTGCCATTGCAGGTGCTCAAAGAAACTCTTATTTCCTTGCTTCTTCCCCTCCTCTCTGTGCTGAGTTCCTGGGGACCCCAGCCACCATGTTGGCATCAGTATGCGTGTACACAATGTGCCGGACTGGTCTCCTGGCAGCCTGACCCCTCAGTTGTATCTGCATCACAGGCTGACTTTAAAGAAATATATGACCAGCATGACTTTGGCCTGTAATTCTTCACTGAAAAAAATGCTCCCAGTAAGATATGTTTATTACCGTTTTGTTCATGGGAGCATTATCTAGTAGTGTGCATCATTCTTACAGTCTTTTACTTTTTGTTCTGTCTATAACCTAGTATTTAACATCGATGTGTACATGCTATTTTGCATTTCCACAGTGCATGTAAACACAGATTTACTAGGAGCTGTGGCGTGCCTCAACTAATTTACTTCCCTAAGTATATACGTGTGGTGCAGTGGTTTGTGCGTTCGGATCAAGGGGTCACAGGTTCAAACCCCACTGCGGTCAGCATGTCGTTGTGTCCCTGGGCAAGGCACTTCACCCCAAATTGCTCCTGTGGGGATTGCCCACAGTATTGAGTATGTAAGTCGCTTTGGATAAAAGCGTCTAACAAGTAATGTAATGACAATAAGATACATGTATACACATTGTTTTATATAGTGCTGCTGTGTTCCAGAGAACACATTTGTGGCTTGTCCCATTAGTTGAACAAGTTGGGGATCGTTGAGAGTGAACACTGAATTGTTTTACTGTTATGTTGACCGTTCTTGGCAGTAGTTCATACAGCCATACTAAGCTTTGGAACGCACATATATACTCAAAGAAGCAAATGTAATTACAGTAGGCAAATTCAGACACAGATTGAGACTTTTGGGAGGCTACACACTGCACTACAATTAGTACCTTCTATTTGTGTTTCTATTCTGTAAAAATAAGTCATACTTAAAGCAGAAGGATGTGTGACAGTGCATTATATGATTAAAGACCTACTTGTTCTCCCGTGCTGTTGCAGACCACGTATTAGATGTATCGGTCTGTTTTTTTTAAATTGGGGTTTTTCTATTTTGTTTAAAAATACATTTACAAACTTAAATATAGCTCATGATGTCTATCCCAGGTAACTGGATTGTGAGAATGGGACTGAAGTGGAGTTCACGTCGTGAACAAGGATCCTGTGATGCTGTACTGGGTGAGGAAGCTGTGTGTTGGTGGTGATGTAATACAATCTGATCATTTTGAAGGATATGGCAGTGGTTGGAAGTCCTAGGAAACAAGGCAATCTAATTGTAAATGAAAATCCTTAATTTGAAAATGTTTTAATCAATAAATCAAATTATGTATTGTCTATGTACACTTTTTTCATTGTTTTTGTCCTTATTACTCTCTTTTGTTGCCATAATGTGTGAATATTATAGAATATGATAGTAATTTTTTCATTTAACATTTGATATCTTTCTTATTTTTTGCAAGTTTATGTGTGTTACAGTACATTTGCACAATTATTTAGATGTGCCATTTCATATATTCTATCTATCGTAGGTGTCAATTGGGCAGAATTTACGTGCAATATGTCACATGACTGCTTGATGCGTTTTATTTTGAGCACATGTCCTCAACACTTTGTATCACCTTATGAATACGTGTTAAGTCGTGTAAAAGCGTCAGTGATCCATGGATTAATAAAGGAGTTTACATTTACAATCATTTTATATGCTTTTCAGACTGACAACCAATACCAAGGACTTACATTATAAAGATGTTCCCCACTTCCACTTTCTCACAGTCCCCGACATATTTCCATTAGCATCTCTAGATCTTTAAGCTTGGACAATATTCTCCAGTTTGGATGGACCAGTTTCTCTCTTCTGAATAACTGCTGCATGCTCACTGTGCGCCGTATAGTTTAAAGTTACCAGTTATTAGTATCTCTAATCTGTGTGAATCTGTGCTGTCCTGTTTTTCATTCTTACCCTGTTGCTGTTAAACTACTGAATTTCCCCACAGGGAAGAATAGATCTAGATTTCCTCGCACTAGTAGCACACAGTATGTCGAGTAGCTTAATGCCTTAGAATGTCTTGTATATGTTTCTTTTGTTGTTATTATTATTATTTATTTTATTGTACTTCAATGTTGTTTTTTGTGGTTTTGTTGGTATTGTTGACCCTGATAGAATGGTCTCTTCTACTCCCTTTATTGTACATGTAAGGGTCTATGTATGTATGCTTTCTGTGTTTGACAATGTCACAAATAAAACATATATATATATATATTTAAAAAAAAGAATAGGTCTGGATCTCTCACCTGGACGAGGTCTAGCACCATCCCGGCTGCCACGGTCCCGAACCCGGCCAGCAGGAAGGGGAAGACCACCTGCAGGCCGATGGTGAAGGAGGTCTCTTTGAGGGGCGCCGGTGGTTCTGGGCTCTGGTCGGTGCTCGTTTCGTCGCTCTCGTTGCTCTGGCTGCCGTTCTCCAGCAGAGCGTCTTCCTCTCGCTGACCTTTGGCGTTCGCACGGCAGTCCGTCGCCACCACGATCTCCGACCTCTCCACATCGTCCGCGGCGTCTCCATTCGGGACCTCTGTGAGCTCGAGGTTGTTCCCGCTCCCCAGGCTCTCCTCCTCTGGGCCCTTTGAGAGGGTCACTGGGGGGACCGAGCAATTGGAGTTGAGTAGGGCCGGGGTCACGGGGCCGCCCTCCTTCGTCCCCTCAATGTCCCCGGAGGACATGTCGATGTCGGGGAGTTTGTCTTGTTCTTTCGACCAAAGTACCATGCGGAAGCCTTTTGAAAACACTGGGCTTGACAAGAAAAAAAAGGTCAGCTTTCCTCGGCCTGTCAGTTCTTTGGGGGGGAAGTCCAAATGGAATTGGCCACCTGATCTGGTCTCGAACCTGATCGGTCCAATTGATTTATCCCATTAAAGAGGCTTAAAGTGAGTTGGGGTCGCTACTAAAGACCAGGAGAAAACCTGCAGCAAGGCACATGCAGTCGTGCGCCTGCAGAGCCCGTGTTCCTGTCGGTGCTTCGGGAGCAGAACCAGTATGTTCTCCATTCACTGCAAGGTCCTCAGGGTGCACAGTCCAAAAGAAGAAGAGAGCGTACTGGACTAAAACAGAAGAGGAAGGAAAACAATAGACGTGGGGGCTCGCCACAGAAATCCCCTGCAGTCACTCGTAAACAGTCCTTTTAGAGTTCAGTATAAACTAAAGAAAGAATGAATTGAAGGGTCTGAAGTGGCAGAGATGGGTCCGGCTCGCCCACTGATCACCAGACTGGTGGGTGAATGTCTCCCCTTACACCACGTGGCTGCTGGTAGAGAGATATTTAAAGGTCTGCAGTATGAAGATTGAATTACCGTCTGCAGAGAAGCACCTCTCCTCGAGAGCGGACAGTCACCTGGGAAAAAAGAAACAAAGTCATTCATTATTCGGTAAATGAATGTAAACATCTTCAGCCACATTCCAGATTTGCTAAGGAATATCAAAAGCTGTTTATACCATTATAAAACAACATACAGCCTTAACACAGGGTTTATAAAACTTCAACCTTAAAAAATACTAGTTAAGAGCAATTGTAATATCACAGAATAGAAAACCATGACCAATGTGTACACTGTATAGCAAACAAATTAATGTAACAGGAATGTTATATAAATAGAAAAACCCAAAACTCACCAAAATCAAATACTTCTCGAGCCTTGATAACAAATATTAAAACTTCTGAAGTACCACATTCACTTGTTAACTACACTTGCTGTCTAATCCCTTGAAACAGACACTAGTGTATTAATCCGAACATAAGGAGCCTCACTCTCAGCTGACGGACATCACAGCAGATGTGAGGAAAGACCAGCAGCTACAAAGTTTCATTCAGGGCCAAATTTCCTCCCGGCATCTACAAATATTCTGGTGTTAACGGAGGAGCTGCGTATCCCACATCCACTAAAACACGGTCAACGATAACACACCACTTCCGGTTCTTCAAAATAAAATTTAAAAAAGCAGCAGTGGCATAAGAGGTTTAGTAAATCAAACTGGTGTTCTGACTTCTTCCTTTGTATTTATTTTGTATTCTATGAATGTTTTACTTTATTTAATTTATTTTGTATTCTATTTATCTTTTTGTATATTTAAAAATGTTTGAGGAAGTGAAATGTTGTGTCATCTGGACATTTTAATGTTTTCAAACACTGTCAGTGAAAAAAAACTTCCTCCCCAAATTAGAGAACTAAAAGGCCTCATACATGTATGTATAGGAACCCTCTTTACAGTTATGAGAGACCTATTTTAACCTTCAAATCGACAGAAGTGTCAAATGAATAGAGTGGCGAAGTCCCTCATTTTCCGGTGGATCTCCATGGGACCGTATTTCGGAAAAATGATGTATTGAAGTCAATGGCTAGAGAAAAGTTATCTTTCGATCCCGTTTGAATTGTGCCACGAATTACACATATGATGTTTGTCAATTTAAAAGATAATTTTGCAAGACAAAAAAAAAAAGTTTTGCCGTAAAACTTTTAAGTAAGACTTTTTTTGTGTGAAACCGCTCAATGAACTACATCTCTGGTCTTGCACAACAACACACGTCACCAAGATGGCTGTCACTACTGTCTAGCCAAACAAGGGATTGACTACCCTCACTATCACCACAATGAAACACGTCCAGAAGAATGTCAAGCAAAGCTGCCTGCCTGCCTTCCTTCGATTCTCTCTGAACTGCCTGATCTTTTTAATGTTCAATGTTAACCATTTGTGCAGATAGCATGAAGTAATAAAAGATCGCCGATGCTAATGTAGCGTTAGCGTTAGCATGTCTCCCCGGGGGCATCCGGGTTTAAACGGTGTATTATAGAATGATCGCACCGGTGTGACAGTACTCTTCAAAGGGTTCACGAAATATGACTACTACTCTTACTGTTTAACATGTTAGGTTACTTCATGTTACTTCATGTTAAGGCTAATACAAATGACAAGGCTAAGGCTGTAATGCTAACTAACGTGCTAACTAACGTGCTCACTTACGCGACTCTTGGATTTGTAATCTTTCTAGTTGCGTATTTTTTATAGTCTTAAATTTCAACAGTTTTACGACAAACTGTGATTTTTTTGACATGGAAATTGTTATTTAAGATTGACAAACATCATATGTGTAATTCGTGGCACAATTCAAACGGGATCGAAAGATAATCTTTCTCTCCCCATTGACTTCAATACATAATTTTTCCCAAATATGGCCCCATGGGTCGGAAGTAGATGGGCGGGACTTCGCCTCTCTATACAGAGTTTTTACGAAAACGGAAACAGATGTTGGAAGATATAAAACGTTAATTTACTCAAGTACAATTTTGAGGTACTTGTACTTAAGTATTTGCATTTGCTGCTACGTTATAAGTCTACTTCAGAAAATAATGTTGGCTTACGTTTTACTACACTGATTTGATAACTTTGGTAATATGGTCGATTCAGAGTATTTATACAAAAATATTAGTCAAAAAATAAATCTTGATAGATAAACCTGATTGAAATGTTATTGTCCTTTACCAGCTCCAACATTAACGTGATGAATGAATCAGTAATTATAATCCAACATAATATTTTGTATTCTAAAGTGGGTCGTTCTGCAGAATGACGACTCTATGTGTTGCTGCTTTTAGTTCCTTTAGTTGCTATAGAATTTGCATTTTATGTAAGAACCAAAGTATTTCAACAATGTAGGAGTATTAGTCAAAGTAGGAGTCTCACATAGTGGTGCTAAATCTGACTCACATGTTTTTCCTGTTTCCACTCTCATTGGATAGACAGGTAACCACACAAACTCCCACATTTTACATCAGCAATTAACGACAAAAAGCCTGCTTAGAGAATAATAGTCTGGTGATCTCTGGAGCTATATTACATGATATAATACCGTAAAGCGAATTATCTAATAACACACAACTTAAGCACACAACCGAATACACCCACACTCTTATTTTGAAGGCCCTGTTTCCTGTTCCCCCTCGTTTTGCTGCTGTCTAGTTGCGACATCACAGTCTTTGGCTTTGAAACAATCCTGTTTAGTAGTCAGGACCTACACCACCCGAACCCAACATGGCAAAGGCGTAAATTAGTGCTCCCCTGGTCAGCGATGAATAGCCGAGCCTCCTATTCTCTTCCACTGCTCATTTAACAGGGGGGAGTAGGGGTGGGGGGGGCGCGATCTGCTCCAAAACCGAGTGTAAAACTCATTAAAATGAATCTACCAATTCCCATTCTTCATCCCCACTACATAAACGCGTAAATAATTTCACAAGCTGCGATTTGGAGCTCTCCAAAATGGCACATTCCGTTGGATAAAGCTGTGAGGACCTGCAGCTGAAATGTTCAGCAGGTGGTCTCGGTATTATAAAAAGCTGCTTACCTTTCAGTGCAGTGAGGATCAGATACTCGCAGTGTGTGGATGCATCCTCCAGCTTGTGGTTACGCGCTCTGGCTGAGGCGTGGACGCCGGTGCGCACGCCTTATGTACCGCACAGCTGGTTAATGCGGGTTAATGGTTAAACCCTCCCTCCCTACATCCCTCCCTCCAGTGTGGCCCAGTCTTCACTCCCGACCCCGTCACTTTGCACCCCATCCTCCGGCCCCCGCCGCCCGGCTGCTTGGATGAGCATCCATAATACATCCATAATACATCCAAAATACATCCAAAATACACCCGTCCGCTGCGGGGGGCCAGGAAGCTACACGGCGGGACACGCACTGAGACATGGGCGGTTCTAGGGGGGGTAACAGGGGACAAGGCCCGTTTATACTGTGCTTGGACCCCCTGTGGCCCCTCTCAAAAATGACTTGGAGTTGGAAGAAGTACTCAGATATTGTACTTGAGTACAAGTAGAAGTACACAGACCTTGTTCCGTAAAAGTAGAAGTACTGAGATCTTGTACTTGAGTGCAGCTAGTTTGAATGACTTTGTATACTGCAGGGTAGCTTGTGAATTTACTCCAGGTGGAACTAAAGTCTGATTTAACACTTGATTATATTTCACATCATTCATCCACATCTCTAATTTAACTGAAGGTATTAAATACATGTAAAGTATAAGTACCTCAAAATTGTGCTTAAGTGCAGCACTTGAGTAACCACTATTATTTTTTCTGTAATGTAATACATTGTAACTAAGTTATTGAAAACATTATGTTACTAAAATAAACACTAAAAATATTAAGAAATAAAATAAATACAAGGTGTGGCTGCATAAATAATGTTTGTATACCCCAAACTGCATTTATGTTAATAGTAAAGTAAGTTACTCAAATACAATTGTAACTAAGTCATTGATGCAAAACTGTAATTAAAACAAAACCCACTATGCACTATACTTGCACTGAAAAAGTGTACTTGTCCCCCTTGTCCTGCATTCAATTGGTCTTGAACATCCCCTTCACTCCCCCCCACCCCCACTGAGTGGAAAGTTGTGCCCATGCGATGCCAGTTTCCTCCACAAGTCTTACTAATTTACTACCAGATAGAAGTTTAAATTTAACAATAGGTCTGCCTGAATGAATGGGCACTCACGCAAACTAACTGAGTGGGAAGACTTTAGTCAATGATCCATCGAGACGGAAAATGAATACACGCAAGTCTTACATAAGGAATGGCAGCAAAGTGACCTGAAACCAGATGAACACAGACCTCAGACTGACTTTGATCTACACATGTTATATAATTCATAGACAGAGAAAGAGAGAGACCCACTTGAATAAACACACTTTATTCTAAAAAATACTCATTATTTTTTGAAATGATTATCCCTTACAGTTACTTCAGATAAAAAAGAGAAAATAAGAGAAATATCAAACAACAATATAATGGCTACGCGTTTTTCTTCTCTCCCACCAAGTCCTATGATCTCAACATCTTGAAAAAAACTCCAAGAAGAGACTCATAGACTCATTTCTATTTTGTGTGTGTGTGTG